>CM055111.1:39383173-39895695 GCA_029204225.1 Diphasiastrum complanatum | reverse complement strand
TTTATGTGAAATTTCATGTTAGGCATTCGTAGTAGTGCGCTCTTGTTTTGTATAGGAACAAATTCTACGAGTAGATTTTTGTTTTATATTTTTGTGCCAGTAGCTTTGCTCTAACATTAATTTCCCCTTTCTTTTATTTGGTCTTAGATTTTCTTTTGAGCCAATAACTTTTAGTTGCTTTTAAAATTTCATAGAACCAGCTTTTAATGTTTGGAATCAAATTGCTCACATTGGGAAACAAAATAAAATATCACATACTAAGAGGAATGACGATGATTTCTGTTTATAGAGCTACTGCCACTGTCCACATACAAAGCAAAGACATTTATTGTAGATTAAATGCTCTGGTTGAGAAAAAAACCATTTACAAACGAAGTATTAACCTGATTACCTGAAATTGTTTGTTGCCAGTATGGAAAAAGCTATACGTAGAAAATTACAAGTAAATAAAGGAAAGTAGATTTACAACTTCTTAAAGTGAATTTTGAAGCCAGTCATCTCTTGAATAATCTCTAGGACCGGCGAAAGAACATTCAAATGATTGACAATACCAACAAATTGCCTTACATAATTTACAGACAATACAAGAAGACGACAAACGAACTTTAATAATCCACTACGTTTCAGTCTAGTACGCCCAGTAATGATTGCATAAAAAATCTATTAACGATTAAGAAAACGAGAGAGCACAAATTTTCTTCTGAGTCATTAATTTCAGGCCTTATAGAACTGACTTTTGATGTGTAGAATCACATTGCTCAAATTTGGAACCAAAAGAAAATATTGATGTATATAACCAACAATAAAATGCATATGTATGTAGCCATCTACCATATACAGACAATCAGAAATACATATCTATGTTCATTTCAACCAAAAAAGTTCTTAACATATTATCCTTTGCAATCTCAAGCAGTTCACCTTCTAGAATTAGGGAATCCTTCCGACTAAGTCACTCTTTCAAACGACTTACAGGGAAAACAGTATGAACCCAAACCCCAATAGGAAGATCTATCAATGACCCTGTTGATTTTCTTTACAACCTTGTAAGGACCACTATAACATGGAGACAGCTTATGACATTTTCCCATCCTCAGTACCTTAGAATCCCTAGGGATTTAAGATACGCCGAGGTTCCGACCTCAGATTTTTGAGGTGAACAACCACGGTTAGCATAAAACTGAGCTCTATCACAAGCGGTTTTAATGCTTTCTTTGGCCACCTGCAGCATTTCTTGCATATCTTGCAGGAAATCCATTGCAGATTGCACCTTAAGACCTTTGAGTCCAACAGAAACTGGCGAGAGAGAGAGAGAGAGAGAGAGAGAGAGAGAGAGAGAGAGAGAGAAGAGAGAGAGAGAAAACTTAGGAGTAGACTACTAGACTAGCTACGGCTAGTTACAACTGGTAATAGCTGTCAATAATAAAATACATCGAGAATAGTCACTAAGAGAGTGTAACAATGAAGTTTATCATTGATTTCTAACACTCCTCCCTCAATGATAAAATTACATTCTTCTATGCCTAAGAGACTACGAAGGTTCTCAAATTTACATTACCTAAAGACTTAGTAAAATATCAGCCACTTGATCTTCAGATTTACAAAAAACCTAGATCAATGGCGCTTATTTCTCTCGAGTGATGATGTATCTTGATGTGTTTTGTTCAAGCATGTAGAATTGGGTTTCTGGCAAGATGGATACAGATTTTGTTGTCGCAATATACAGTTGTAGCATCCACCTGTGATTGTCCCAAATCAGTAAGTAGTCTTTTTAGCCATATTACCTCTTGTGTAGCATTGCTAAGTGCCGATACTCAGCTTCCGTCGAAGATAAGGCTACTGTAGTTGCTTCTTGCTGCTCCAAGAAATAGCAGCTATACCATAGCTAAATGTATGAGCACTGGTAGATCGTCTATCATCAATATTTCTTGCCCAATCAGCATCTGTATAACCTACCAACATTAGGGCTTCAGACTGATCATACTTCAAGCCAAAATTTAACGTGCCTCAGAACATATCTCAAAATACGTCTAGCAGCTTTCCAATGAGTCTGACTAGGTTCTTGCATAAATTGACTTACCACACCAACAGCATAAGCAATGTCAGGACGTGTGTGTGTCAAATAGATTAAACTACCCACTAACTGCCTGTATAAGTATGCATCAACTTTCTTGGCTTCATCAAATGCAGAAAGTTTGGTATTGGCCTCCATTGGAGTACTTAGTGACTTGCCAATCCTGCATATTGAACTTATACAATAGCTCCCGTGCATACTTGCTTTGCGTAAGAATAACACTGTCTTCCTTTTGCCAAACTTCAATACCAAGACAATAATGCATCAACCCTAAATCGCTCATGTCAAAGGTATTGGAAAGGTAGGATTTGATTTCCTCAATTAAGCCCATATTTCCTGTAATAATCAAATCATCGACATAGAGAACAATGACCACTATATCTGAGTTTTGCCTAAGAATGTAAAGATTAGGATCAGCATCACTCTTTACCATTCCCCTTCGCTTGAAGTGTTCATCAATGCAAGAGTACCATGCTCGTGGTGCTTGCTTCAATCCATATATGGCTTTGTTGAGTTTACAAACCAAATGATCTCTCCCTGGCTCAACAAACCCTTGAGGTTGCTCTAAATATACCTCTTCATTCGATACTCCATTAAGAAAAGCAAATTTGACATCCATTTGCTGGATTTTCCAACCATAGAAAGCAAAAAATGCAATGATAGAACAAATAGTTACCATTTTGGCTACAGGTGCAAAGGTCTCCTCAAAGTCTATACCTTCCTGCTGCTCAAAACCTCTTGCAACTAGTCGTGCCTTGTACTTGTTGAGTTGCCCATCCGCTCCATACTTTGTCTTGTAGATCCACTTACATGTGATAGGCGTCTTATCATTAGGTAACTCAACCAAGTCCCACGTTTTGTTCTTCGATATAGCCTCCATTTCTGTTTCCATAGCTGCACGCCACTCCTTGTGTTCCTTTGCTTCGTTGAAAGTTTTAGGTTCTTGAGCCGTTAAGATGGATCCCATTAGGGCTAGATTCATCTCTAGTCGAGCTGGAGGTTTTCGATTTCTGCTTGATCTCCTAAGCTCTCCCTGCTCACTTGATTCGGGAGTACCTCCCTTATTAGCATCACCTGTTACTGACAAGTACCACTTAGGCACTCTCCTAGGAGTCTCATTATTAACCCTGTCTTTTTCCATTGGCTCTTCCATATTGACACCAACTTCTTTCTTCACTTGTACTTTGACTTTATCATCAAAGGAATCAATTGTCAATTTTATTTGGTCATTTTGACCCATCTCATCAAAAGTAGCATCTCTGGAAATCATGATCTTTTGTGCATCTGTGTCATACATCCTGTATGCCTTGGCTCTTTCATCATATCCAAGGAAAATACACTTAACAGCTTTTGCATCCAGCTTCTTTCGTTTTTCATCAGGCACATGAGCGTAAGCATCACAACCAAATACTCGTAAATGAGAAACATTAGGTTTCTTTCCAGTAAAAGCTTCGTAAGGTGTCTTACCCTCCACGGACTTCGTAGGACACCGATTCAAGATATGAGTAGCTGCGTTGCATGCTTCTGCCCAAAAAGTATTTGGCAAACCCTTGCTCTTAAGCATTGCCCTAGCCATCTCCACAATGGATCTGTTTTTCCGTTCTGCAACTCCATTCTGTTATGGTGAATAGGGTGCAGTAGTTTGTCTCTTGATCCCCTGATCCTTGCAAAAATTTATAAACTCTGTTGAAAAATACTCACCGCCACCATCTAATCTGAGAGTCTTAATATAACTACCTGTTTGTTTTTCAACTAGAGCGTTGAACTCTCTAAACTTGGCAAAAGCATCAGATTTCTTGCTTATGAAATAAATCTAGATATGTCTACTATAGTCATCAATGAATGTGATGAAATAGTAACAACCACTAATGGACCTAGTTTGTATTGGTCCACACATGTCACTATGAACAAGATCAAGGATGCCATTGGCTCCTCTTGCTCCATCTTTGGGAAATCTCTCTCTATGTTGTTTTCCCAAAATGCAACCCTCACAAATTTTTCCTTCAAAAGAGATATCAGGCAATCCAACAACTAAATTACCTCTTTTAAGGATTTGCAAGCTTTGAGCACTAATATGACCAAACCTTTGATGCCAAAAGTCACTTCGACTATCAACAATGCTTACCATAGCTTGAGTAAAAGATCTCGCATTCAATTTGTAGAGTCGATTCCCGTTGACTCTAGCTCCTGTAGCAATCACTTTGTAGTGATCCTTGATGTCTTTGACAAGACATTTGTCGCTGTCAAACTCAACCTTGAGTTGTTGATCAACCATCGTCCCAACAGATAGTAGATTATTAGCTAAACCAGGTACATATTGCACATTGCTTATCCGCTTTATCTCCCCGCTGGCTAACTTCACTGGTACCACTCCAATTCCTTTAACAGATAGCAATTTGCCATCGGCTTGTCCAACTTCATCACCATTGTGAGTTTCCTTGAGTTCTGAAAACCACTCTTTCCTTGAAGTCATGTGTTTGGATGCACCACTATCAATGTACCAAGTATCCTTGGTTTCATCACTTGTCATTAATGCTGTAATGAACAATTTTGAGCTCTCACCTGTATCATCTTCATATTGATCATCATCGTATTGATGTTGATCAGTATAATTGTCTTCATAATATTAATCATCAAATTGATGGTGATCAGTATAATTTCATGCTTGCCCTTTGTCTTTTCTTTGTTCCATCTCCTTCTGTTTCTTGAAACATTCACGCTCCTAGTGGCCAGGTTTGTTGCAATACCTACAATTTCCAGGTTTATTTTGCCTGGAATAGCCACGTCCTTGACCTCGGCCTTGTTTCCAATTTCCTCGATTAGGGCCATCATTGGATTGTTCTTGCAATTGTTGGAATGATCCACGATTTGAGTTTCCACCTCTTGATTGGTGTCTTCCACCACCAAATCTACCACCACGTCCTTTGACTGCAAGAGCTTGATCAAATCCCCTGTTACTCAAGTTCTCTTGACGTTGTTCTTCCTGCAAAAGCAATCCACCTAACTCTTCATAGGTTGGAAGATTTTCCCGTGTGGCTATGCTTGTTACTTCTTGTCTCGTCGCCTGTCACGACTCATTGAGGACACTCTCGCTTAGAGTTGCCATTACTGAACAGATGAGTCCAGATCAAGTAATTTATCACACCACAGAACTGTATATTTTTCTGGTTATACACCTGATATCGGAATGGAGCGCGGAAGTACGACTGCTCAGGATCCTCTTTAACTTGTACGCGTGGATCCGATATTGGAGCATGCGATATCGGACTGGAGCGCAGATGTACAACTGCTCGGAATTCTCTTTAGCTCGTGCGCTTGGATCCGATATCGGTACGGACATGCGATATCGGACTAGAGCGCGGATGTACGACTACTCGGGTTTCTCTTCAGCTAGCGCGCTTCAATCTGCAGCACTGGGCTGGACTGACCTCCTAAAATGTCGAAGAGTTGACTAGTCAACAGGACACGTGTCATTGTGCATAAGTGAGCCTAGAGAGAGGCATTCATCATCATAATCTAGGCAGCAAAGGTTGGGAGGAGACAAGGCAGCCAGCTCCACCATGTTTCATGTGCTCTGATGTTTGTACATGCAGGGAAATCGACAGGGATCGACATTGCTGATTGCTGCGCACGGGATCAGCTAGGTTTTAAGTGAAGTTTCAGATTTGGAGTCTGACATTTGGTATCAGAGCGTAGGTTTACATTCAGAGGAAGGTTGCAAAAATCAGAATCGGGCTGCGACTGTGAATCAGGATCAGATTACAGCGGCGCAGATCAGAATCGGATTTCAACTTCGGAATCAGAATCGGATTACAATTTCACGATTGGATCAGGTGACGATTTCAGAATCGGATCAGAATCAAGTTTCAATCTGCAGATTAGGGTCAGGTTTCAACGTCACGGATCTGATTCGGTTTTCAGGTTTCGACTGCGGAACTGAATTGAGATTCAGTCACGGATCAAAATGGGATTTCAGCCCCAAAAATCTGGTTTGCAGGCTGCAGGACCAACGTTGACAGTTGGGAGCAAAGAGGCTTCGATCTTGATCTCAAATTGTTGCCGAAATCATCCTAGTAACCTGTGATTGGCTGTGTACTGCTGTGGCATGGTGTAGGGATACGTGAATTTGATGGATTTGCAAGGAAAATAAGGGCTATTAAAGGCTGTTCCAGCCAGGACACACCTGGTGCATGCTTTAGAACAAGGTTTTGTGAGCAAAAAACACCTGATTACTCTCATTTTAGACCTCAATTTGGGTTGACAGGTTTGGAAAGCCATAATTATGGATCCACAAGAGGGTACTAGCACCAGATTAACCAGGGTTGAAGAAGTGGTAGCTAAGGTGGATGCTATGGAGGTGATTTTTCAACAAATCCTTGAATGTTGAAGACATCAAGATCCTCACAGGAACCAGAAGCGGTATGATTGTTCAAGTGTTTCATTTTGTGGAGGGCTTGCATGGAAGTCTCAAAACCTTTCGTTGTAAAGAAGTAGACTCGTAGCCTCCAAGGAACAGTTCAGCTAGCTCTGTGTTTGAAACACGGTAATAAGGTTCGGGCGGTTTTTGGGTCTTGGGATAACCAGAGGCTCAAAAGGATTAAAAGTCAATTTGTGCAAAGGCAAGTTTCAAGTAACCTGAAAGGAGAAGGAGCAGGGGCTTCCGACGACAAAGGAATGTATGGGCGGGCTAATGTCCAAAGAGGTCAGCGTCCTTCAGTGCGACAAGTAGCTTTAGCTTCTAGGGACAACGATTGTATGGGCAATCTGATGTTCAGAGGGGGCCAACGATCTTTGTTGCTATTGCTGCATGACCAAGAGTGTTCCAAATGAAAAAGTTTTGCTTTGGTTACTTGGTAGGATGCATGTGGAATGTCCACGGAATCCAATGCGGACTTCATGCAATTTGCTAGTGAAGCAGGCACGAGCACCTATGGCTATTGAAGAAACTAGAGCAGGATGAACTCCAGGGAAGTACTCTTCACCTTCTCTTGCCACAACTGTTTAAAACGATGCAACACATGTATCAATTTCCAAGTACTTCTTGATTGCTATGACTGGACAGTCGTGTGATATGAATGTGTGTTCTGCTTGACACTAGGTCCTCTCTTAACGTACTTGACTTTGATTGAAAGGTTGACTGTGAGCATGCAACCATCCCTATACTAGTACACAGTCGTGAGGGCTAATGGAAAGGGTACAGCTGGGGGAGGTTTCAAGGTTGTGGATATGCCATTAACCATTCAAAGTTAGGTTAAGAAGTTGGATATAAAGATAATGTGTTTGGCGTGTTTTGATGTGGTACTTGGGATATGTTGGCATGTAGTACGGAAACTCTACATCGCTTGGGGTAATTATGTGTGTGAGTTACAGCACGATGGTAGAATCCATTCACTTTGAGGTAAGCCGGATGTGCCTTCAGGACCTTTGATCATGGCAACTTAGTATGTGGGGGTTCGCTCTCTAAGTATATGTGCTTTTGTTTTTGTTTGATATGTTTACTGATGGTTGCAAAAGTAACGGATGGCAAGAACAAGTTGACTTACCTAGGAACCTAGACCAACAGACGGGTCATGGCGTATGTGTGTGGGCTTATCGACTTGAACTCCCCAGGGGCAAAGGACGGTATGGGATGCCCAATGTTCAAGGAGTTTGTCAAGCATCGATATCCTATTCCGCATATTGATGATCTGGTATTGTACGGTGCGACTGTTTTAGCAAAGTTGTTTGAAAAATGGATATTAGTAACTCAGAGTTCATGAAGTGCATGTGCGTAAGACTACCTTCAGAACTTGTTTCAGTCACTGTAACTTGTTGGTTATGCCTTTTGATTGACTAATGCCCCAACAACATGTATGATGTTGATGAACGATGTACTTAGACCGCTTACGGATGAAGTTTTGGTTTACAGTTGTGGACCGTGGTGATGTCACACGTGTTGCATGTAACTCACCTTAGAACTGTTTGTCAACCTTGAGGGATAAAATTTTGTTTTCTAATGATAATAAAAGATAGCGTACTTGGGTGTTATCGTGTTAGCTGAAGGCATAAGACCGAATCCAAGGAAAGTTGTTCTCCTTCCGTGGCCTGTACCTACAAACTTGACAGTATTGAGAGGCTCTCTTGGATTGTTTGGGTTTTATTGCAAGGTGTGAAGGGTTGTTCACACATGGCTGCACCTTTCACCAATATGCTATAGAATAATAAGTCGACGGAAGTTCAGCAATGAAGTTTCAACGCTTTGAAACAAGCTATGACTGACTTTGTCACATTAAAGATAGTAGACCCTTATAAACCATTTGTCATAATAACAAATGCGAGTGATGTCGTCGTTGGGACAATTCTGATGCAAGAGTGTAGGCCAGTGGCCTTTGTGAGCGAGAAGCTCAACCCTGTTCAGAAGAGTTGTATGCCATTGTCCATCCTTTGAAAGTATGGAGACATTATTTGTGTGGTGCGGGCTTGTATACGCCAACCATGACATTTTTTATGTATTTCTGCAATTAGCCAAATGGGCTGAATTGATGCAGGAATTTCACATGGAAATTCGGTACATGAAAGGTATGGAAAATCGTGTGCCTGATGCATTATCTCGTATATTGTATCAGATGTTTTGTGTGGTCATAGAGAATGACCTAATTACTGAGATTAGATAGATTCAGCAAGAGGATCCTCATTGTTTATTGTAAGGAGGTTATGAGAGAGATAAATCTTGGCCAAGTAGAGTCTCAGAAGGAGAGCTCTGATCTCTTTGCTCACACTTGCCTGAAGTATACCATGGCAGATGGTATAGTTAAAGGAAATAGCAAACTCCCCATTGCATTTAGTAAAGGGCTGTGTAGGGAAATTCTGCATTTATGTTATGATAGTACTGGTGCTAGTCATCCTGGTGTGGATTGGACCTATGAGATGATCCTATGTAACTTTTGGTGGCCCAATATGGTTTTAGGCCTACTAGTCTTGTTACAGTGGGAATTCCTCAAAGTGCCTGACATGTGTCACTCATTTACTGGACCAAGTGTCCCAATGAGCATATGACACGTGTCCCATTGACTAGTCAACTCCTACTTTTTAGGAGGCCAGTCCAACCACTCTTAATTAATGACCCAGTACCCCATGCCAAAGCTAAGCACGACTCTTTGAGGTTCAATGCCAATTTACTTACAAAGGTCACCACGGGCCGGTGACTTAGCCATTTCAGTGATTACAATAATTACAAAGCATACACGTGTCTCGAAAAACTGTAAATAATTGGGACAGGGAGTAAAGGCTATAACATCCCTTCCCACTCAAAAAAGACATTGTCCGCGATGACCAAACTAGGGTATTGTGCACGCAAACCGTGCGCGATCTCCCAGGCAGCATCTGCAAGAGGTCTTCCATGCCAAATAACTAAATATATCACAGATCAAGTGGTTACACATACGTTTCTCCTGCCTATCCAATATCCTTGTTGGCTCATGGATCTCCTCTACATGCTCCTAAATAGAGTCACAACCGACTCACCTCCGTACACCGGAGTTGTCGACAACAACTGGCCTAATCAAGCCTCCTACGATAACCAACATCCCATACTACTAGCGATTGCACTTGGCTCTCACTAGCACCACAATTGCTTGTCTTAAATTCTTTCAACTAACTCAATAATTTCATCCATTGAGTTAGAAATCGGCTATATTAGGCCATCAGGTAGTTTTTCAGAAAAAACATTACTATATTAAAATGTTCTCTGAACAATCGCACTTGCCAAGGTTCAAAAAATGGGCAACAAGTGAAAAGGCAAGGCATAAGGACTTGCCGCAAGTCTAAAAGGGCCCTTACGATTCTACTTTGTTCCTTTTTTTACTCGATAAAATCCATAAAAGGAGGTTTAATATTGACCCCGATCCTTAATTTTGCTTTGTAGATTGAAAACAAATCACAAGAGCAACAAAGCACTTGCTTTCCACCAATGCCAATTTTGCAAAATCCCCAAGTGATTCGAATGCCCCAAGATGCCCTGAGTATCCCTTATAAAGCCATGGCCTTATGCCACATGTCCAGCACTCAGACCTGGACATGGTCTGAGTAGCTGCACATCTATGTTGTGCAGCTACTGTCACATGTCCAGATCTGAGTGTTCTCTAATTGGCCTTGGGTCACCACGTTTATAGCCAGCTCCAATCGACCCAGAGTGGTAACCATCAAACTAGAACCTAAGATCACAAGCTGCCCTTTACCCAAGGCTAGACACTAGCTAACCACAGTTACTCAGGCACTTAACGTGGTACGTGACATACATCATTTTTGCCATATCCTTCTCTCGAGGCATGTAAAACAGGCAAGAAAGTAGCTGGTTTCACAATTTAAAGCAATGGTAGCTTTTACCACTTTTTTCATTGGGTTCATGAATAAGCTACCAATACCACCTTACCTACATTAAGCTACCCGAAGCATGAGAACGAGTTCTTCACTTCCTAAAACTTAATTGCGTGGATTGTCTAGTATAGTAAAATTTTAAAAACCAATTAATTTAAGAAGTTTGCATAACATGGAGCAGTGAGAAACCCACAAAATGGCCTGAAAAATGTAGATGCTTGGGTGCAGAAAATTAAAGCTCTAGCATACCCTCAAGAGTGTTGATGTCGTAAGGCGGAAGGCCATCAAAATCAGGAAGGCCACAAAGCTCTGCTGCACGTGAAGAGGGAATAAGAGGCAATGCAGGAGCCATCCCATGTTTGTGGATCAAACCCAATAAAGAGCGATACAGAAGGGTGGTCACCTGCCTACTGCTACCGCCCATCAAGCAACACCCTATGCTCTTTCTAGAGATCCTTCATCTTTTTCAAAGCAATGGATCAGATTACAATTGTGTGAATTTTCTCCTCCTCTTCCTCCCTACAGCGATGGCCCAACTTCCCCAAAAGCTTCCAGCAGCGCATCCCGCTTCCTGGCTTGTTTGCCAACTGCCCTGCCACATGGTCGCCTCATGGAGGGTTGTAGCACTTCAAATTTCAGAACTGTTCGCCTTGCCACCGGTGGCGAGGGAGGCTACTGCTGGCAGCAGAAATGCTGCCTCCTATTCTGGAGGCACAACATTAGTGAGTGGCTATAGTGAACTTTGAAGCCTCAAGGCTCATGGCAGAATATGATTTAAAGCCCATCACTCTCAAATTTTGTCATGATGATTCAAGTGTTTGCCACATTTTGAGGGTCAACTCCTAAAGAGAGTCCAAGAGGCAAGTGGGGTTTAGATTTGCCACATTTTAACAATTTACTCCTTGAGAAGAGTCTTACAGGCAAGCATGCCATGCACAACAAAGACTTAAGTGGCGGGGGTCGTAAAGTACTTCTCACCATTTAGCCTCATCCATCTTGAAGCCTTCATCCAACCAATCTACTAGAATTGGGCTATGAAATTTTATTACTAGCCAAATCAATGCAAAGAACTACGCTTAGTAAAAGCACCTTTACACAATAGTAAGATAGCTGAATATTGTTCCCCTTGGTAGCTAAGTTAGATAAAAGTTTGTAATCCTCCTTAGTTGAGTTGGTTGAAAGTTGTGCATGTGGTAGAAAATTCCCAAGCTCAAACAACGACATTATGTGCATTGCCTTTTTATGTTTGTTGTATGATGATGAACAATGTAAATACTATACATGATGATGCTAGTGCAATGTACATGTGGTAGAAAATACACAAGCTCAAAAAACGACATTATGTGCATTGCCTTTTTATGTGTGTGTTGTATGATGATGCACAATGTAAATACTATACATGATGATGTTAGTGCAATGTACATGTGGTAGAAAATACCCAAGCTCAAACAACGACATTATGTGCATTGCCTTTTATGTGTGTTGTATGATGATGCATAATGTAAATATTATACATGAGGATGTTAGTGCAATGTACAATTGCAATTGAAAAGACATATGATGTTAAACTAAAGTCGTGCCTTTGAAGTCATAATCACAGTATGAAATGACAATAGTCTATAAGATATTATGTAGACAAAGTACTCAACTTAAGTACTATAGCATAGTTTCCAACTAGCCCTTTTTGAAGTGTCATAATTTGTTTTAGTAATAATAAGTGTGCACCTTTTGAAATACATAGCAATTTCTTGTTGTCCATATTATTCATAAGGTCACCAAAGGATACTAATATTGGACACTTAGTTTATCCACATTGATAATATGATGATCCTTTACCAAAATCAAGTAAAATTCTAAGAAAAACAATTGTCCTAAGACTCGTGTGTATGCATTATCAATGATCCTTTACCAAAATCAAGTTAGACAATTGTCCTAAGATGTGTGTATGCATTTTTCCAAATCTCAATATGGAAATAAAAAAACGCTTGAGTGACTTTATTTTTCTTGTCCACATAAAGGTAAATTCTATGATGTTTTCTTCTAAGTTTGCATCCATGTGTGTGAGTATGAGCAATTTTCCATTACTAAAATTTTGTCATGTATTTACTTAGATTTGCTTTCTTAGCATTCATATGATATTTATTTTCTAATGTCTTTGAAACTATGCCATGTTATGTGTTATTTCATTCAAATAGCAAATCATATGACTTTTCATACAAGTAGGATCTGATTGGGAGAGGGATCTCTAAATGGAAAATCATCAAAGGGTAAGGCTATGTGTCGATCATCACTTGTGTATGATCTAAACTTTGACAACAATGGATTCTAGTAGATGTACAAAGAACAATTTTTTTCTCAATTATAGCCCAAGCTATATGAAGTAACCAAACATGTCAAAAATGTGCACTTGGAACTAAAATAACTGCAATCCAAGCTAGGCGAGTATGCTAAAGGAAGGCATCGCAATGACGATGAGAGTCTGAAAGGACATGTACAATTTTGTATGACTTCTGGCGGTCCAAGAAGGAGCGATGGAATCGACCTATATTGAAGTGGGAAAAAAGGGTCGCCTTATGTGCAATAAAAGACGAGAAAAAGGAATGGCACCATCTTGTGGAATGCTAGCATTTAATCCCCACTCAACAAGAATATATGGACTTGTTTATGCAAAAGTAGACAATTTCTTGACTACATAGCTATTTGTTATGTTTCAATGGACACATTTTCATTTATAAGTACAAAGACATTCATATGGCATTCTATAATGTATAGAAATCAAACTAAATCAAACATTCCACACATTCTGAAAGGTGAATTTAGAACTACACATGTATGGTCTAGAAAATCAGAAAACGAACTACATATGCATCCCATGATTGTCCATTAGATAACGATGTCACAATATGCAAATCCATCTCTCTTGCTAGAAAAAATATCCATCTCTTTGGCTAGTGACCAAATTCTTAAAATAGCAAGTGGGACCTTAGATATATGTGCGTTCAAAATTTTAAAACTTGCATGTTAACAATATGTAGGATTGAATTTGAAAGTAGCAAAAGATCACATCTATGAAACCCTAGTATACAAGTCGTAAATTTTTTTATAGAACATAGATACTATTATGGCAAAAGTGCTAGACAATGATCTCAATGACTCTTCCAATGAATTGGTGGTATTTATTATTTGATTTGTGATTTGTATTTTTAAAGGGGCCAATATATTCATAATTAGATTCGTGACTTCACCAAAAGGTAGCAGCATGCAATAAAGGCATAAAAGGGGGAATTTCACTAAGTTTGAATTGTGATTTCAAGCCTCTTTGATCTTGAAATGAGGGAAGAACCAAATGTTTGAGCTTGGCTATGTAGTGTATATATAGTGCCAAACACAAAGTCACAAAAAACAAGTAAATTCTGCTATGATGTTAAAGGATTAGCCTGATACAGACAGTAGCCTCAACCAGGTGAAATAGAGAATGTAATTCCATGAAAGACTTAAGAATGACATCCTAGCTAACGTGGGCATTTACAACAGCTGACAAAGAAAGCTAACAATAAAAAATGGTGGTCTTTATTGATATTTACGATTACCAACCTTGGAAAAAATGAAGCAGAATTCTAAACTTTATGCATTACTTGAATTTTAGGGCTTATTGGCTGGAACAATGATCAGACGGTAAGAAAGGTGCCCTGCATTAGTGCTAGATTATCTACTATCATCTTAATTGACTGCAAGAACATACGTACAAATTGTGTCTATAATTAAGTGATTCACATTCAAGAGAATTCAATTGTGGTGTAATTGTTGGTCAGTAGAAAGAAGAATCAATGCTTGATTTCTTTTATGGAAAGCTAGCGATCCTGCTGTCCAAGACTTCTTCTTGCTGCCTATGAAAATGTGGGCAGGTTCAAATAGTGTGGAGGAAGAGAATGACAATGCTAGTTAACTCAGATCGAATCAGAAGCCCTCTCAAACCGATACTGTCAACTGGAATCAAGCTCTTGTAACAATTGATTGTACAACAGGCTATATGTGTTAACAAGATAATCAGTCTGACTTGAACAAGATTTCCTTATTGGATTGAACTTTGGATACACCGATCACTTTTTCATTAAACATGCTGAATGTAGCTTGGATATCAATGAAACCCATACCAGATCCGATTGAAGATGAACTCATTCATGTGAGTCACGATGACAATGCAAGACTTACTGATGAGCAGATTCTAAATCACATGGATCCTAAAAAATTTGGAGTACGTAATAGTCCCAATGAACCAACAATAAAACCACCAAAAGCAGTTATATTGAAGGAAGACAAGATTACAGGACCAACGATGAAGAAACAAGCTAAGCAACATTATAATATGGTCCTGAAATAGACAAATCCACCTCAAAAGGTTGATTCTAAGAATGTGCCACCTTTACCTGATAAAGGCAAAGGGAAAGTCAAGGATGATTCTTCAAGTTAGAGTTCTCGCAAGACATCACCATCCAAGAAGTCATCACCTTCGAAGAAGAATCCATCTTCTCGGAAGTCATTGCCTCCACGATCGATTCCTGCCAAGAAAGCTAAACGAAGATCCAAGACTAATCCTTTTGACAAAAAGAAATCAGATGAAGTACAACATGATATGCCAGAGCATTTCAAACACTATATTTTGGATTATGTGGTTATTATGTTATCAAAAACACACCGTGAACCTGAAGAACAAGTGCCAGAATCGAAAGATGTTTACGATGGCCTAGCTAGGATGCAACCTATGAATCTTGCTAAACCATGAGAACCAGAAAAGATTGTACAAGTTGGAGCACAACTTACTCTTGAACAATTTCAAGCGCTACGGACATTGCTTATTAAGTATCAAGATTGCTTTACTTGGACTTATAAAGATCTCAAAGGAATTCCAACATCAGCTATTGAGCATACCATACCCTTAATGCCTGATCCAGTTTTGAAGGTCACAAAATTCTATTGCTGTAATCCTAATGTTACAAATTTGATAAAGAAAGAGTTACATAGATCACTTGAAGCCAATTTCATTTATGAGATTGAGCACACTGAATGGGTTTCACCAATTTTCATTGTTCCTAAGAAGAGTGGAAAATTGAGAATTTGTGTGAATCTCAAAGCTTTGAACAAAGTGACACAAAAGGATCAATTTCTGTTACCTTTCACTGAAAGCATTTTGGACTACCTTGCTGGAGTGGAAGCTTACAGTTTTTTGGATGGATTTAGTGGATATAACTAGGTCAAGATTGCACCTGCAGATCGTCATACAACAACTTTTGCAACAGAATGGGGCACTTATGCTTATAAAGTAATGTCATTTGGACTCTGTAATACACCTAGTTTATTCCAAAGAGTGATGCAGTTCGCTTTCAAAGACTATCTACAGAAATTTCTTGAAATTTACTTGGATGATCTCGGAGTCCATAGTGCAGATACATATTACCTGGATCATTTGGAAAAAATATTTGAACGTTGTCGCAAGTACCAAATCTCCTTAAATCCAAAAAAGTGTCAAATATGGGTTTCTCACAGAGTTGTTCTCGAGCATGTGGTATCAAGACATGGCATTGCTACAATTTATTCCAAAATCAAAGTCATTGTGGAATTACCACCAGAAGAATTACTGGCACCAGCTCCATGCCAAACAGAAATAGTACTACTAGTTCCTCCTGCTGCTACCACCTCCACGATAGTAGATTCTGGTGATGTTCTCGGTTTAGTCTCAAACCTTGAGCAAGTGATCTAGTCTATGCTTGATAAGAAAAAAGAAATGGAGCAGTGCATTTCAGATATGGGTTCCGAAAATACCCTTATCAGCTAGAAAATCATCCAGCTGGACAAAGAATTGAAGATCGCCAAGTAGCATGAAGTTGAGATGAAAAAAACATAGCAAACGATTGATCGCCTAGAAGATTATGTGAGTACACTTTAGAATGTCCTAACCACCACACAAGACCAAGTGGACAAGGCCGTGCAGGATGTGAAACAACAAGTGTTGTTGTTACAAGGTCAAATGCAAAGGACAGAGGAAGATCACACATGTCTCCAAGGTGAATTGAATGTGACCACCCTTGAGCATGATGCGTATCTCTAGACGCAAATTTTTGATCATCTGGTAGCTTTGTTGGAAATCAGTTATTTGTTTAAAAAGGTTAAAACATATCGAGTGGCCCTGCAAGGCTTTCAAGCTCGCTTCGATAGTTTCAAAGGCACGACCTCGACTTAGTTGACAAAGGCTAGAGAGACTATCAAAGCTTATGAAAAGGCTGTCTCTCAAATTTTGGAGTCCAACTCTCACATAACTGTTCCATTGATGCCACAATTCTTGCCTCAACAACAAGATCAGACAAGATTGGATGCCGCTAGAGATTCAGATATGGAATAGGGTGGAGCGCCAGAGGTGGAAGAAGTAAAACCAATGCTATAGGTAATACAATCAGATTCATCTATCTCAGAGACTAAACACTTATTTAGAAGACCAATCAGTGTCGAGGACCAAATCCAGAGTTTTCTAATACAACACCCGCATGAGTCCTCGCATGGTGGTTGGGTTATCAAGTTTAAGACCTCTGAAATAGAGGCTGACAAAGAGTTGGATAAGCTACCTACATTGGGGCAGTTGGCTTGGAGAATAACAGTATTTGAGAAAACTCCAAAATCAATCAGGAGTTATGTGGCCAACCCTCACCAATTGCACGTACATCCATACTACGTACCAATGTCGTGATGGAATAAGTGGAAAGATCTGGGAGTGGCCATGGATAAAATCATGATCCACACATGATCGAATTGGCCAATAATCCACCAACCTTACAATTGAGAAATTTCGGCGGATTTCCACAGAGCGCTACAAGCATATTAGTGAGAGTACATGCACTCTCCCGATCCGACAATCAGACAATCGATGGTTTTTGCAAAAGACTTGACTATGTTGGCGTCCATTCCTACTCGATGGGATGATTGCCTTCCCACGTTGGCATTTGATCCAAATAAACTAATGGCATTAGACAATGTCAAAGATCAGTTGCCATTAGCGAGATTGTACTTTCGTGCTTCAATGATGGGAGGCTCCTGGAATTCTGATTCCCTGCTTGGACAACATCAAAGTGGATCTTTGGAGCACATAGGTGTTTTTTACCACACAATCTGGATTTCAACACTGTCCGACTCAACTTCATGGAGAAGGTGTAGTACCATTTAATAAAAATACGACGAGATGTTTATAAAAGTCCACAGTAACTCCATCTCGTAGGTGTTGTGGGACCGCCACCAGTTTTGGTGGAGGATACTGTTGGAGGATTTGTGGATATCGAGGCAATCCTAACCCTAGTTAATACGTGAGAGGGATTTGGCACCCTACGTGTGTAAGTTCAACCCGATGATCACATAGTTATTTGATCATTAGAAAGTCAATAAAAGGACTTTAGGCCTTTTTGTGGGACTTTTAATGTCGCGGGCCTAAATGTCAAGCTAGTGAATAAAGTTGGGACTCCCATCAAAATTGGTTCAAATTCAAATAGGGGCAAACTCCTCTCCACTATAAATAGGGGCAAACTCAAGTTACTCTTCATGTTTAGATCTTCATTCCAACACAAGCAGATTGGTTTTCTTATAAAATGGACTTGTGAATGTCTTTGCTCTCTATCACTTTTCCTCCATCTCTCATGCTTTTGTTGTATTTGCTAATTGTTGGATCTGAAAGTTATTGGAATTGCTATTTCTTATGCTTTTTTGTGAGAGAGAAAGGGAAAGAGAGAAAGAGTAAGTCATCTTAATTGTGGATTTAGGGTTAATGATTGTAGTGTTAATTGGTAGTGTTAATGGATGATCGAGTTAGATGTAGATCTTCTATTCAGGCTGAAATATGCTCTCACTCTCACGGGATCGACCTTCCGCATGACGACTAACTTCATCTCCTTGATGCTTGTTTCTTTGGATCTTGGGTTGAGGCTAGGAAGGAAATAGCCCCACTACAAAGAGAGAGAGAGAGAGAGAGAGAGAGAGAGAGAGAGAGAGAGAGAGAGAGAGAGAGAGAGAGAGAGAGAGAGAGAGAGAGAGAGAGAGAGAGAGAGAGAGAGAGAGAGAGAGAGAGAGAGAGAGAGAGAATGCCTAGGTCTAGAGAGGCTTTGGAGGCCCGAGCACCTTCCAAAAGCTATTCACACCCAACCGAGAGAGAGAGAGAGAGAGAGAGAGAGAGAGAGAGAGAGAGAGAGAGAGAGAGAGAGAGAGAGAGAGAGAGAGAGAGAGAGAGAGAGAGAGAGAGAGAGAGAGAGAGAGACCAACAAAGGTTTTTCCTTGGATTGACAATGTCGAATGAGTAAAAATGGTGCCCTTTTATTCCTGGGGAGGCCCTTGCCCCATTCATCCTATTGGCTAATTGAAGTGGCAAGCATTGCAATCCTAACCTTTCAAAGAAACATAAAAGATCTAATGGACTTCACAAGAAGTGAAATATGGAGAAGACATGCAAGCAAGCATTCATCACTTTCATTTATTACATGTTTGCTGATGTTTTATATAGATTTCAGAGGTGGAAACTTGGAGGAATCATTCCATTCCCATTCTATGTTATTCTTCATGTACTAGTTTCATCTTGAAATGTAAAATTGATGTAAGAAATAGTGAAACATCCAATATGGACACTATTATCTATATCAATTATGAAGTTTATTGTTTTGTACATATTAGGATCATTGAGAGGAGATATATTCTTAAGATGGAAATCATTCTTAGTTAGATCAAAGTAGTGTTGTGCAAAGATCTTAGCCAAGTATTTTGGGAGTTTGGATCCATTCAAAATCCACTTTTTTCACATGGTATCAAAGCTAGTCTTCATTTTCTATGTTTAGTTTTTTGTGTGTAATGTCACTAAATGGATTTATGACTTTTGATACGTCTTAAATACTTCAGAAGGGGCCCTGGCCAATACTCGAACAAATTTGTTTGAATTCAAACATGGCAATTGGTTGGCAAGTGAAGGATGCAAGTTTGTAGTATTTCTTTATGATGTGTGTGTCTCTGATATGGCCTACTACTGCAAAGTGCAAAGCAACATACATACATATTTGGGAGACACGTGGGAGAGGGCCCTGACCAATACTCCTTGAACAAATTTGTTCAAATTAAAACATGACAATTGGTTTTTGGCAGGTGAAGGATGCAAGCTTGTAGTATCTCTTTATGATGCATGTGTCTCTGATATGGCCAGTGCTACTGCAAAGTGCAAAGCAACACACATACATGTTTGGGAAACACTTATCAACGAGAGTCAATCTTGAAATTTTGCAAGACCTAGAGAGGTTCTAAGGTCCATTTAGCAAGCCATGGTAGGAACTCCAATGCATCATGCACCAATAGTCCTTGAAGGCAACAAAGACATTGTGCACCGAAAGAGAAGGCCATATGTTGTGAGGCTCCACTATCAATCCACCAAGGATCATTCCCATCTACATTTGCAAACAAACTTGAAGTCATAACAAGAGTTTCACAAATGCTATGCTCTTCTTCATCTATTGCCAGTTTTCCTTGCCTCTCACCTTGCTCTCTTTTTTTCTTATGACATTCATTAGCAAAATGACCTTTTATCCCACAATAAAAGCACTTGAACTTTGACTTATCTTTCTTTCTAAAAGAAGTAGAAGAAGAGGAGGAAGAGTGATCAT
The DNA here is from genome assembly GCA_029204225.1 of Diphasiastrum complanatum. Lineage (NCBI taxonomy): Eukaryota > Viridiplantae > Streptophyta > Lycopodiopsida > Lycopodiales > Lycopodiaceae > Diphasiastrum > Diphasiastrum complanatum. The sequence continues at coordinate 39,875,592 of CM055111.1, read as the reverse complement.
CATGATTTGAGTTACCACCTTTGGACCATTTCCCTCTGCCTTTATCTTTGCCTTTGGATTTGCCTTTTGTGAAGAAAGCATCTTCACCTCCACCTTGCAAGGATGCACCATCAAGCTTTCAGCCAGTAAGATATTTTGCAAGTCAACCACACTTGGCAAGACTCCTTGAATGACAAAACTTTGCACAAGGTTAGCATATTCATCTAGCAAACCATTCAATATAACCTGGACTATTTCACCATCTTTTATGCTTTCATCAATGCATGCTAGATCATCACTTAAGACTTAACCCTCAAGACAAATGCATGAGCACTTTCTCCCTCTCTTTGTCTACTAGAAAATATTTGCCTCCTTAGGGTCAATAGATGTGGACTTTGATTCAGCTTATCTACCTAAGATGGGATGACAAGGATCTCACCAGCTTCATCAGGAAGATGAAGAACATGTTCCTATCACTACACAACCTTGGAGCAGAACACGCAGTCTCACAAAGAAAGTAGCTCAGTTACCTGCTACGCTCCTTACCAAGATCATTTTAGACAACCTGGACATCGCTGGCCAAGGATCATACTATGATCTTCGACAAGGTAGACATCGACATCAAGGAAGAATTTGAAGCTAGAGAGCACTAAAATGACAAGAATGAGTCTGATCAAGCTCTCTACGACAACAGAGACCAGTTGAAGAAGAAGGCTCAACCTAAGAGGGAGTCGACAAGGAGACCATATCAAAACCAACAAAAGCAGGGAAACCAAGAAGGCAGATCAAAGGGAAGGCACAGGCAGCAAGGCAACGACAAGAAGACATGCAAGAGATGCAGACGTGATGGCCACACTATAGATAAATGCTGGCTGAATCCAAAGACTGAGTGCATACATTGTCATAAGAAAGATCATGCAACTGTGGATTGCCACGACAATCCAAGAAACAAGAGGACACAGAGCAAAAAGGAGAGCACAAACAACACATCATACGTAGGAGAACCTGAATCCTTAAAGATGGCTGAAGATCAAACTAGCAGAAGCCCTACTACATATTTGTGCACAAACATATGTGCAACATCCTCATCAGAAGCTCAAGATATAGTTTTGACTCAGAAACTACGTCGCACTTTGTGACGACAAGGCAAATGATTGTTGACTTTTGACAAACCGACTCCTCCAGATATATTGTTCTAGGAGATGGATCGCGACACAAAGTAAGCGGCACTGGAGCACTTTGGCTGAGTATCGATGGCAGAGACAGAATGCTGAACAATGTCTTGTATTTGTTGACACTGCAGAAAGATATGCTATCAGCTGTTTAAATAGCAGATGTAGACATGTGTGTGACATTTACAGATCAGACATGCAATGTAATTGATGCCAACTCCAGTACTCTCATCACTCAAGACATACAAAGAGAAAACCTATATCACTTAAAGGTACGCCTACCAACAGAGCAGGCTCACCAAGTCTGTGAGTCCAGTGTAACGCATTCACAAGATTGAGCATCAAGGATGCAAACCTAACACCCTGTGGCGCATGCAACAAAGGAAAGATGTCACATACTCCTTTTACCAAGGATTTCTTCTGAATCAGAGTGACAGAACTTCTTGAGCTGATACACTCAGACATCTACGGTCCCTTTGATGTACTATCTATTGGAGGACCAAGATACTAAATCACCTTTATTGATGATTATAGTAAGTTTGTTGCTATTTACTTCATCCACAACAAGTCAAAAGCTTATGACAAATTCATAGAATATGTGAACTGGGCTGAGAAATGGACCAAAAAGAAAGTCAAGCAGATCAAGACTGACAGGGGAGGAGAATACATCTCCAATCATTTTACCAACTTTTGTAAAACTCAAGGTATCCTTCACAGGTTGATGACAGCCTATACACCACAACATAATGGTGTAGCAGAGAGGAAGAACAAGACTCTCATGGAAGCCGCGATATCAATGATGGCCTACTCGAAGGCATTTAGATCACTATGGGCTGAAGCAATAGCTACAGCCGCATACCTGTAGAACAGGACTGGCAAGTCGATCATTGCTCACACTACCCCACATGAGATATGGGAAGCAAGCCAAATCTAGCTCATGTTCGAATCTTCATATGTGTAGCATATGCACACATTCTTGATAAGAAGAGAAAGAAGCTAGATGAAAAGGTGGAGCAAGGATTTTTGGTTGGCTATGATATACACTCTGCATATTATAGAGTATACATGCCACAAACCAATGAAGTCAAGACTATCAGAGGCGTCAGATTTGACGAGACAAGGAAAATGGCTAAAGCAGATCTAGTCGGCTACCAAGTTCTCAACAGACAGTACTATGACCTACCCAAGTGAATAGATTGTGTAGAATACATTTTCCCAAATCTTTTTGAGTTCAAGATCATTATAGATCTTGCTTCTTGAGTCTTGTGAGATTCAAGAGAGTAGCATTGTAGCTAAATTCTAAGAAAGAGAGAAGGGAGAGCCTTTGAATAGTACATTTGTTGTACTTGTTACTAGATAAAATGGGTTCAATTGGAGCCTATCTTCTTGAGGCTAGTGAAAGGCTAAATTCTTAAAATTATTCAACTTGGAAAGTAAGAATGGAGTCACTACTTGTGCTCCAAGATATGTATGATCTTGTCATAGGAGAGGAAGAAGAACCTCAAGGAGGGCAAGGTCTATTGAGGTACAAAAGGAGAGCTAGACTAGCATTACATTGTCTAAAAATGAATGTTAGTAATGAACTTCTAAAGGAAGTGGCATCTTGTACCTCGGCCAAGGAGGCATGGGACTACCTTAAAGGGATTTATGAATCCAAAAATACCTCTAGAGTATTTATGATTAGAAAGAAAGTTCTTTAAAGCATTAGAGGGAGTGATGAAAGTGCTCAAGAGTATGTCTTGAGAATAAAATCTCTCAACAAAGAACTTTCTATCATTAGTGAAGTTATTCATGTGATGAACTTGTTCAGATCATTTTGAATGGTCTTGAACATGAGTTCTCCAATCTTGTACAAAGCTTTGCTATTCAAGATGCACTGCCTTCCATTGACAAGCTCCATAGTGTGCTTGTGGCCGAGGAGAGTAGGATCCTTCATGTCAAGCAAAGGATTGGATCCTTGAAGTTGCATGATGGTGATGAGAAGGCCAACTTCTCAAGCAAAGGAAAGGCAAAGTCAAAGAAGAAGATCCAACAAAAGGAGACCAAAAGCGATGATCAATCATCAAGCTCCAAAGGTGGAAAGAAGAACAAAGCCAAACTCAAGTGCTTCTTTTGTGGAAAGAAGGGGCACTTTGCAGCCGAGTGTTACAAAAAAAAGAATGCACAAGGAGAGAGCAAACAAGGCAACCTCACTCTTGAGGAAGATGAGGATGAAGTGGATTCATCCTTGATGGCTTCTACATCAACATCCAAGAGCTACTCCAATGACACATGGTGGATTGATAGTGGGGATACTTCCCACATGACACTCCAAAAGGATTTTTTCTCAACTCTTGTACCTTTTGTAGGTTGAAAAAAGTCTATTCTAACAACAAGTGATCAAGAATGTAGAATAGATGGAGTGAGAACTATTCCCTTAAGTCTTGGATCCTGTACACTCACTAAGAATTTGTTACAATAAGGTTCAAGTTGTGTGGAATGACCTAGGTAGGGCTCAAAGAAAATAACTAAGCTGTTTTTTCTTTGAAATTGCATTTTTCGTGCCAGCATTCTACAAAGAAATAACCAGGTCTTTTATCTTTCGTACGAATGTGTTCAGGTCTTTGCCGTCTCACTGTAGGTAAGTTAATTGGTCTTCCAAGAATATGATCCGATTACGAGATTGAGTCTCATTCTTGGTTTGCAATACTTCCCATAAATCTTTGTCTTCAGCATAGTTTGAATATGAAGGTTCGCTTCGATTCTGCTGCTTTTTGTTTCTAGGATTCTGATAATAGTCTACTGCTGCATGACCCTGTTTATGACAATGAATGCATTCAATCTTTGCATTTAACCAACACTTATCTTCTGTGTGACCTTTTCTTTTGCATCTGTTGCAAATCTTCTTATCACCAGAATTTCTCTGTTGTTTTCTAGATTGTTGATCATTAGTCTTAGACTCATTCTTTTTAGACGACTCCCTCTTAAACTTAGACTTCTTAGAAGATTTATTCTTCTGAGTAAATAGAGCATTTTTTGGAATCACCATTGTCATCATAGCGTTCACGAGCTTCTACTTCCTCTTTGACTCCGTCTATTGCCTTTTGAAGTGTCATTGTCGTAGGACAATTGATGGATGATGGCTTAGATATCCATTTTAAGCAAGGTGTTTGCTCCATAATGATGAATAATACTTGCATTGTAAAGGGATTTAAGCAAGGAAGGCTTTTTAAGCTTGATGCTAATGTTTTTCTTGGAAGTGTGAACATGGTGAAGGAGGAGCTCAATCAAGTGGAGCTTTGGCATAAGAGGTTGGGCCACCCCAACTTCAAATCTAGAGAGATGCTATGCACCAAGGATCTTGCTCTCCGCCTTCCAAAGACACTCTCAAAGTGCGGAAAAAGATGTGAAGCTTGTAGCCTCTCAAAGGCACACAAGCTACCTTTTGACATCTCTTCCACTAGACCTACAAAAGCATTAGATCTTATTCATAGTGATGTGCACTCTTTTTCTCAAGAATCTAATGGAGGTGCATCTATGTATGTATCTTTTATTGATGATTACTCTAGATACACTTGGATTGAACTTTTGGATTCCAAAAGTAAAGTGTTTGAAGCTTTTGTTAAGTTCAAACCTCTAGTTGAAAATCAACTTGATGCTAGAATTAAAGGATTGAGGAGTGATAATGGTGGAGAGTATATCTCCACCAAGATGATAGAGTTTTGTAAATCCAATGGCATTAAGAGAGAACTTACATGTACTTATAGTCCTCAACAAAATGGTATAGCCAAGAGGATGAATAGAACACTTTGTGAGTGTGCTAAGGCTTAGATGCATCTCTACCTAAGTCCTTTTGGGGAGAGGCTATTATTTGTGCAACTTATTTGTGTAATAGATTGTCATGTAAGCCCATTGGAGGCATAACATCTTATGAGGCTCTATTTTGTAAGAAGCCGAATCTTAAAGATTTAAGAATTCTCGGATTTACTTGCTATATTTTTCAAGCATTAGATACAAGAAAAAAGGATGATCCTACTAAGGTGGATAGGAGGTCCACAAGTGCTTTTGTTACCTTTCTTTGCAATGACATAGTGTCTTGGCTTTCCAAAAAGCAAGATACTATTTCTCTATCAGCAACTGAATCGGAATACAAGGCACTAACGTCCACAACAAAGGAGATCCTATGGTTGAAGAGGCTTTTGGTGGAGTTGCAAGTCATGGAGGCCGAGGAGCAGCCAATAATATTTTGTGACAACCAATCAAGGCAAGCATTACCAACCAATCCCACATTCCATGCAAGGAGCAAGCACATAGAGATTGCTCACCATTTTGTGAGGGAAAAGGTTCAAGCAAAGGAGATCAAGCTGCATCACGTGGCTTCTTTAGATTGCCTTGCTGATCTACTCACTAAAGCCTTGCAATTTAAGTTTTCTAGCAAAAGTTTCAACGCAAGTTACATTTTCATCCGCATTGTGTTATGAGGGAGAGAGCAACATCATCTATACTACAAATGGTGGTCAATGTGACATCAAAGACATAGGCACAATTCCTATTTATCTTTCAACAAATAGGAAAGTTAATCTTGAAAAAATGTATTGTACATTCCTTCAATCACTAAGAACTTGCTTAGTGTTGACAAGGGGCTTGATGTTGAGTTCATTGGAGATGATTGTTTGATAAGTAAATGTGGAACCTTGATTGCTCAAGGAAGGAGGCATGGGAAGCTTTTCAAACTGGATGCATGTGTGATCTCTAAGCATGAAGGATGTATGCCTAGAGAAAATTGACAAACCAAGAAGTTTGGCACAAAAGGTTGGGCATCCCAACGTCAAATCTTTGGAGGTAATGGTAAAGAAAGAGCATGTTCTTGGTCTCCCTAAAAGTCTTGTTGCAGATAATACATTTTGTGAACATTGTGCCTTCTCCAAATCTCATAGACTTGCTTATTCTAGATCTACTTCTAGATCTAAAGAAGTTTTTCAACTTGTACATTTTGATATTCATTCTTCTAGTACAACTAGCAATGGTGGGGCAAAGATGTATGCAACTTTCATTGACGGCTTTAGTAGGTATACTTGGGTCTATCTTCTTAAAAACAAGGATGAAGTGTTTGCTGCATTTGTCAAGTTCAAGAATGAAATGGAAAACCAATTCAATACAAAGATCAAATGCTTAAGATCAGATAATGGAGGAGAATGTCAAATTTCAAAGTAAAGGACTAAATTTGATCTACAAATGATCATAAAGAGTGATTGGTAGCTTGGGATCTTGATTTATATCAAGACTAGCTTCTGAATCTAGCTTCTACTTGACAATCTTTGTGATTCCAAGCAAGAACAATCAAATTATGATGACCCACGGCTTCACACGTGTGAAGTATAGCTACTGTACGGCCTGATAACAGAGAAATAGTTTACTAAACATTTACTTAGCATTCATCCACAAAGAAAGTGCTTAAGAGAGTGTAAACACCAAGATTGCTTCACAAACCAATGTTTCTCATCATTAGCTCAATAATGGATCCATCATGGATCAACTACAAAATCATCATAATCTCTCTCTAAGCTGCATCTAGCACGTGTGAGACATCTCATTGCACTCATCCATATCCACTTTAGATAAGATCTATCAAGTTTGCCACATCATCCATTGGTGGTTTGTGTTGACTTCTAGATTCCTACAATCTAGGACCTAACTCCTATAATTTAGGGGATGCCATATTAGACTCAAATGAAAGCTAATCAAAATGGATCTAAATATTACAAGTGTCATTTCACACGTGTGGACAGGTCCTCACACGTGTGGATCCACATAGATGTCAAAGATACATCAAAAACCATGTGAAAATTGCTAAATTCTAACACTCCTCCTCAATTTTTACATGATACAACTATAGTACATCTATCTACAACTCCTAAGACTGATCTTAATTTGATAAATGAAGCCTTTACACCCTAGAACGATTTGAAAGCTAGTTATCCTAAGTGCGAGGATAGTTGATAAGTTATTTTTATTATCAAATGTAAGTATAAAGCTCCTATCGTATGATTTCGATTGAGTTGGAAACCCAAAGCCCCAAAATTTTTGGATGTAGTATAGTTATCAATAGAATTAGTACAGTCCAGTTAGTTTTTCCAACTATCCCGATTGCTACTTTTTATGTTGCTTTTATTGCGCTCTCCACTCAGATGGTAAAAGTGTATGTAGCAGGACGCTTTGGACCACTACCAAAAGCTCATTATTTTGGACAACAGTTCAGACTTAAGAGCAAAGTCCTGACCCTGCCTAGTTCATACTCTAGAGTTCTACCTTTTGGCAATTTCTAAGTTGATCAATTTTTTTAGGGTGTGAGCTAGATGGTAGAACATAGATGCATAAACAATGATCAATGATGTACTTTCGACATTGGTGGGCATCATTTTGATGTTGGATTTGTACTAGAATTCTTGGCTAATTTTGCTAATGGAAATGAAGCTATTGGAGGCTCATTATATCACTCATTCACGATCAATTCATCAAGTGATGATGGCATCTTATGGCAATATGGAGATGGAGGCTCATTCATGGAGTTTCATGGTGAATACATGGCAAAAAAGGACAAAGATGGAGGAGGCAAGCAAGCATTGGTTGATCAATCACATTTATTGTTTGGTTGCTATAATTTTCCAAAGAGTTCAAAGTTTATAGCATGGAGGAACTATCTCATTTACATTCGATTTGGTTATTCATGTTCTAGTTACATCTTGACATGTAAAATTGATGTAAGAAATAGTGAAACCACTATTCTGTATATCAATTGTGTAAACTACTTTGGATCATTAGAAAGGAGGTCTAGACTTAGGATGGAGATCATTCTAAAGTTGGATCTAAGTTCTATGGTTAAGCTAAAACTAGTTGAAGAGGGAGTGTGAGAAATTATGAACTAGTTTGATAGTTTAGTTAAGATTGGTCATAGTTTGATAAAGTGCCACATACACATTTGAGGCCAATTTCATATAAGACTTAGAGTTTGACTTTTCAAAGTTATATTAGTCTAAAGTCATATGAATAAACACTCTCCTCAAACTGAGGCAGAAAAGGAGGAGATGAAGCGCTACTCGTTTCAATCCGTCATCAGCTCACTAATGTACGCAATAATCTGCACGTGGCCAGACCTTGCATATTTGATCAGTACACTCAGCCAGTTCTTGTCAAATCCAGGCTTAACTCATTGGAAGGAACTAACAAAGGTCATGAAGTGCATCTAAACAACGAAAACTCTCAACATCTGCTATGGAGGCAGCCACACTTCCAGCCGCCCTTCAAGCCTACACAGATGCGAATTGGGTAGGAGATGTCGAATCAACTTCTAGATCTGTATTCTTATACAGCCAAGGCCCAATCTCATGGAACAGCCGGAAGCAGACCTCAGTTGCAATATCATCAACAAAATCCGAATACATAGCTACCACCAATGCAACTAAAGAGGCGATTTGGCTAAGACAACTACTTGCAGACCTGAACCTTGCACAACCACTTCCTACAACAATCTATTGTGACAATCAAAGCACAATAGTGCTATCTCTCAATCCGAGATTTCACTCTCAAAGCAAACATATAGAAATCAGGTATCATTACCTTAGAGAGACAGTGCACAACAAGGAAGTAGAACTGGTTTTCTGCAGAACAAATTACATGGTAGCAGATTACTTCACAAAGGCTCTATCAAAGGAGTAACATCTCAGATTTAATGATATGTTAAATTTGAAGATCATAGTTTTTCAAGATCCACATTAAGGGAGAGTGTTAGATTTCTTATGCTAAATCTTAAACAAATTGTTCAAGTAATGAGCACCCTGAAAACCGAAGGCCGACAACATGTTTTCAAGCCTTCACATTTTTTCTTTGAGATTTCTTGTGCCTTAAATATTTTTTAGGACACCTTCTTCTTTTTCACCCTTTTCCGCCCTTTTTTACAACTTCGCGAAAAAAGTGACACAGTGGCCAAGTGGCCAGAATGCTTAGAAATTATTTTAAGGCACGTTCGTCTTTTTCTCTTTTTTGCAACTTCCAAAAAAAACGACATAGTGGCCAAGTGGCCAGAATGCCTTAAAAACCATTTTTAGGCACTTTTGCCTTTTTCGCCTTCTTCACTACCTTTAATCCTATGTCTTCTTCACTGCCTTTAAACTAAGGCACCTTCGTCTTCTTTGCTAAAACTTCGGTGTAAGGCACCTTCGGCTTTTTTGCCTTTTTGGCTTCTTTGCTGCGTTTAGTGTAAGGCTGGCCAGAATGCCTTAAAAACCATTCTTAAGGCACCTTCAGCTTTTTCGCCTTTTTCGTCTTCTTTGTTGCCTTCAGTCTATAGACGCCTTAGGGATTTACACACCTTAAGTCTAAAAGCACCTTCAGGAGTTGCATACCTTCAGTCTAAAGGGCACTTTTGGGTTTTTCGGGTTTTTCGCATTTCTGCTACATTGGCAAACCGACGTCGCCATCTTATCATCAACCCTAAAACAGGTGGAGAAAGAAGTATCCTAAGGGCGGTCACCAACTTTTGTATAGATGCAAAACTAGAGTAAATGGCAGTTAAGGCATAAGATATTTCTCTCTCGACACTTGTAAATATATATACTAGCTGAATCAAGCTATGTAAGTGTTAATTGAATTTCTCTTTTAATCAAAGTTTTTTGTAGCCAGTGTTATCATGCTCAGCAAGCTGAAGTTATTACTTCAAGCTATTGTACTCACTGTTGATATTAATCAGAGTGCAATTTTTGTCTCACTACTCCGTCATTCATTTGCGCATTCTGTATGAATTCTTCTACTTGAATATTTCTATTGCTCAGCTTTTGTGTTTCCGTTCCTACATGCCGCGCTCAATCCTCAAGCTTTTGTTGCCGCTCATGCCCTCACGGTTTTACGACAGAGGAATCTAATACCTTGGCTTTCAAAAAAACAAGATACTATATTGCTTTCTTCGTGTGAGGGCGAGTACAAAGCACTCACCACAACTACCAAAGAAGTGCTTTGGATCAAGAAATTATTATTGGAGCTAAAGGGCATCAAGGAGAATGATCTACCAATGATCAAATGTGAGCTCTTGCCAATAATACCATATTTCATGCAAGGAGCAAGCACATAGAAGTGGCATACCACTTTGTGATAAAAAAGCTTATTGGAGGAGAAATCTATTTGGAGCATGTCAACACATCCTCTTGTATTGCCTATCTACTCACCAAGCCTTTGAGCAAGAGTGTCTTCATCAAGCATAGATATATTCTTGGAGTAATATCAAGATCAATGCTTAATCTTCATTAGAACTTTTTAGGAGTGTGAAATATTCAAAAAGGTTTTCTATGTTAGTTGTAGGGGTCTTACACTTTTCTATGTCAAGCATCTTGGTGTAGAATGTGATTGGGTCAAAATTGGCATAGATGGCAAATTGATCAAATCCACATGTAATGTTGCTATTGAGCCAAAGTAGTGTAAGAAGTGAAACTCAAGCTAAATAGGTTGTTGACAAGTGTTTTGATTTAGTTTTTTGTGTGACAAGTCAAAGTTCAAGAGGTCCAATAGAATTTAGAGGTGGAAGCATCAATGGTCCAATAGGATTTTATATATGCTTGAGAATGGTCCAATAAAATCAAGAGGTGGATGCATCAATGGTCTAGTAGGATTAAGAGGTTGTAAATATGAGGTTCATGATGCGAAAAATGCACTCAGAAAATGCAAATTCCAGCTAGAACTCTGGTGACAAACTGATAAAAGGTCTTGAACGATTAGCGAAACTTTCGTGAAACTCGAATTATTTTTGTTCGAGAATAATTCGTGTTGGATCAATCAGGCTTTGTAACACAACAAAACGAAATGAGACAAAATCTAGACAAAAACGTAACGAAACAAAGCGAAACTTAAACGAGCTCTAACATTGATTGATGCTGGAGGCATAGAGATCGCAAAATGAAATGAAACGAAGAGAAAGAATTCACGAAAAGATCAATTAAGCTATGTAACGAGACGAGACAAAACAAAACGAAACAAGACAAAATGAAACAAACTTAAGTGAGCTCTGAAATTGATTTACGCTTATAGCCAAGTGATCGTGAAGCAAAACACGAAGCGAAAGCATTCACGAACAAAAATCAGTTCGTCAGGAATTTAGATATGATTGCTGATCATCGTCAGCTATATCATTCCTACAATCCTTCAAGTGTAGACAGACACTGCTGATCTACGTTAACAGATTAATATAGCATTCAACAAAATCAAACCAATGTGCGAAATTGAATAAACAAGTGAATTAGATACACGAATTGTAGCAAACAAAAATTCATTCGAGATCATACAATCATATAGAATAATATGTGCATAGCAGCTACAATATTATCTATTGATGTACCCCATGCTACTTGGCTAATCTTCTTGGCCGTTCGTGGAGCAAGAATGATTTTGTGTCGCGAAATAATTTCGTGTCGTGTGTCGCAAAACTGTTTGGGAACAATTTTGTTTCTTGTGTCTTTTCTGTCAAAATCAAAGTGGAGAGCTAGCAAGGCTTTGGCACTAGAAACATTTTGTTTCTTCAGCTCCTTCTCAAAGCATGATAGCTTGATGACTCCAAGATTGCTCATCTATTTCGCCTTTGTGAAAATGTCAGCTTCCATCTCCTTTGTTCCAATAAAGGTAGTCTACAACATCTTCTTCCCAATCAGATACCTTATCAAGTGGTACTTGATCGCAATGTGTTTCATCCTTGAGTGAAACACAGGGTCTTTTGTCAGATGTATTGTAGATGTGTTGTCCACCTGCAAAACCAGAGGTTCATTCCTCGTTTCGCCCAGTTTGTCAAGGAACTGTTTGAGCCAAATTATTTTGTTGGCCATCTTTGATGCTGCAACATACTCTACTTCGCAGGATGACTGAGCCACAATGGTCTAATGCTTGCTGACCCAGAGAATTACTACTCCTGACGCGATGATGCATTGCCAAAATAATTTTGCAATCTTTCAATGAGTCGAGTCTGGATTCGTGCAGAATTGGCTCATCCTAAACACATCATAAGCAATGTCACGATGTGTGTTATTAACAAGGTACATCAACGATTCTATCAGTTTTCTGTATGTGTGAGCTGCATCAATTCTCTCTCTCTTTCAATCCTCGAACAATTTTTGTTCGTCGGTATTGTTTCTACAAGCATTGGAGTATTCACTCCTTTGCAATTCAACATCCCAAAATCTTCTAGTATTTTTTGGGTATATCTGGACTAATGAAAGTACAATTTATCTCCCTCATAGTCCTTGTCAATCTGCAAGCCAAGGTAACACCTGGCTTCTCCCAAATCTGCAATCTCGAAATGTTTCGAGATATCATTCTTCACTTCAGCAATTAACTTCTCACTCTTGCATAGTATCAGAGTGTCATCTACATACACAGCTACAATGATGATCTTCCCATCTGTAATTCTTACATAGACATTGGAATCAGCCATTAGTGGCTTGAATCTCAAGGATTTCAGGGCTTGATCTTTCTTCTTGTACCATTGTCGCACTGACTGCTTTAGACCATAGATACTCCTATGCATCCTGCATGCATAATTAGGAAGTGAATTGGAGACACATCTTGGGAATTGATCCATGTAGACCTCTTCGTCCAGCTCACCATGCAAGAAGGCTATCTTCTCGTCCACAATGTGAATCTTGAGGTCATAAGCAATAAATAGTAAATGTAGGGATGAATGTTTCATGACAGGAGAGAAGGTCTCAGAATAGTCAATACCATATCTCTGAGAAAATTCCTTCGCTACAAGTCTTGCCTTATAGTTTGAGACATCTCAAAGTCTGGTGCATACTTTAGCTTGTATACCCATTTGCATTTTACAGCCTTTCGCTTATCTGGTAATGGCTACAACATCCATCCTGGTTCTTTCTCATGGATTCCATCTCCTCATTCATGGCTTGGATTCATTTGTCCTCCTCTGGACATTCAATTGCCTCCTCGAATGTCTGTGGTTCGTCCCCACATAACTCTTCTAATGTAGAAGCAGAGCTGCCTGACACATATCTTGTTGGCGCTTTTCGTTGTCTTGTTGACCTTCTAGGAGATTCTCCTAGAACTGTAATGCCTTTGTCTTTGTCTGCTCTGGTAGGTCCAAAACCATCTCGATTTATAGGTACTGTAGCAGAAGGCTGCCTCTCGAATCTTTCGTCTTCTGATTCGTCACTCAAATGCAAAGTGACTCGAAAATCTTCATCTTTGTGTTCGTCCTCTGCTCCCTCTCTGTCACAGTTGGCAGATCATAGTACTGTCCTTCAAGAACTTCATAGATGGCAGGATCATCATTGGCCATCGTTTTGTTCTCATCAAACTTGACATCTCTGACTGTCTTCACAGTGTTTGTCTCTGGCATGTAGACTCTGTAGTATGACAAATTATTGTCATATCCTATAAGATATCCCTGTTTAGCTTTCTCATCAAGCTTCTTTTGAAGCTTATCAAAAATATGTGCTGCACAACCAAAGATTCTCATGTGAGTCAGATTGGGTTTTCTACCCCACCATAATTCGTGTGGTGTCGTGTGAGGAACACCAAATTTTCCTGTCCTGTTCTAAATGTAGGCAGCTGTAGCTACTGCTTCAACCCATAGTACCCTTGGAGCTTTCGAGTAGGCCATCATGCATCTGGAGCTTTCATTAGGATCCTATTCTTTCTTTCTGCAACATCGTTGTGCTGTGGTGTGTAAGATGTAGTCCTTCCATGAATGATACCACGATTATTGCAGAAGTATGTGAATCGATTCGAGATGTATTCTCCACCTTGTGATAGGCGGGAATACTTATCACTATACTATATTTCCATCTTCATTCCTAGTGTATGCCAGATAGAGAATCTCGATTAGAATGATACCATAAGCTTAGAGAGAAATTTTTACGAAGACAAAGTGAGAGTGCGAGCCGAAGAAATCTCGACGAGATCACTGTCCAATTACTTGAATTTCTAATTAGCTTCGGTATGGAGGGTCCTCCTGCATGTTTGACTTCTATTTCAAAAATTAAGTATGATTATTTTAAAGGGACTACTTCAGATGATGCAGATAGCTATGTCTCGCAATTTGAGTCAATTGCTAATGCAAATAACAAAGGAACTGACGTAGACAAACTATGAATCTTTTCCGGTCTGCTGAGAAAGCAGACACGCATATGGTATAGTCAAGTTGAACCAGACTGTGTAGGAACCTGGTTACTACTGAAAGATGCATTTCTGAACCAGTTCAGAAAAATTGGTTATAAATCCAGATTCTCGGATGTCTGAACAATGTTCAAAAGAAGACCGAAGAATCCCTTCGAAAATATACATGGAAGGTTAAGAATCTTATAGGAAAATTAACCGGTGTATATCCCGTTGATATGCAGATTGAATGATTTTTGGCTGGTCTACCACCAAATATTGATCGATATTGCAGACAAGGGGACATGAACTCCTTAGCAGCAGTAATAGCTAGTGCTGAGAACTTCGAGACCTCGAAACTAGCATGAAAGTGACGCTCAACTAAAAGATCTTGTAAGTCTAAAACTGATTCTAGTGATAGCGAAGATGATTCCGATACTGACTCAAGTACCAGTTCTTCAAGCTCGAAGTCCGAAAGCAGTGATTCGTCAGAATCAGAAGCTGAAAAAGGAGAAAGAAAAAACAAACGACGATCCAAATAGAAGGATGACATGAAAGATGTCGAGGATAAGTCATCAACTTCTAAAGTTGAATAACTTTGGAAGAGTAATATGGCTGATCTTAATAAAAAATTTAATGATTTGAAAGTGTAGATCTCTAAAGTTGCAGACAAAAGACCAAAAGCTTCTTCTTCCAACTCAGGAATGTGGTGTACGAGATGTGAAACTTCTGGACATACTAAGGAAGACTGCACCACTGTGAATGTAAAGTATATTGAAGATCCTGCCTAGGAGGTACTTTTTATTTTTCAAAATGATGCGACTACTAATTATGTTCAGGGTACTGCAGTATCAGCCCCGCAAGATAGACCAAAATTCGCACCAAGAAGACACAATCCTCCTAAATTCGTTGGACCAACGAAATCTCAAACCGCGACTAAACCAGTTTCGGGCAACTGTTACAACTGTGGAGAGCCAGGACATTTTTCACCTAGCTGTCCTCAGCAACGGAAGCCGGTTGGTTATGTACTGTTATGCTCAAACTATAGGGAGCCTTGTCACAAGTATCGCGATTGCCCTCAGCCGCAGAAGCCGCGACCTAAGTATCAGTATGTAGTAACACCAGCTGCTGCAGACTCGAAAGCAAAAGCTTTGACTGATGCTGTTGTGTAGAGGATTGATATTATTGAAGGAAAATTGGCGAAGACAGAAGACAAATCTTGGCCAAGTGACGTAGAGAAGATATTCAAAGTCACAACGAGAAGCAAAGGCTCCTCGAAACCCAAACAAAAATCTTCAAAGAAGCGCAAAAACTCTTCGAAGAAGAAATCTTCGAACAAGTCTGTAAGAATATCAGTAATGTCCAACTGTGGTTATTCACTGTTAATGGGCCTACGTGCCAAATATTACTATTTAGGAAAGTAGGCCTAATGTGCCTCATGCTATTTTATGAGTCCTTATAGTGTGAAAATGGCTATTTGTGAAGTGGTTAGATGTGAGGGGATACAACCTCCTATCTATCTCTCTCACGTTCACTATTCCATTGTATTGTGCATTCTCTTGAATAAGCAATGGTGGTGTTCTCTCTCTCCTCTTCTCCTGTGTGATTGCTTATGTGCATGTGTGATTGCTTATGTGCGTGCTCTGATTTGAAACATGGTATCAGAGTAGGGAATGGCTAATCCCTGAAGATCCGGGCATGTAGTTGATTCATCGAAAATTTTGATAGCATCTTGTTTGCTAGAAATTTTCAGAATGTAGGAGTTTCATGTTCTGTTAATAAACAGAGATACATTCTTTGATTTCTATTTCTGTTATGGAGAAACAGATTGTTTTGCTTTTAAGCAGAATGAATAAAGAGAGAATAAATCATTGATTGCTTCTTATTCTAGTGTGAAGAGAGCATGAAATTTTAACAAGAAAGAGAGGCAGGATTCTGTACTCAGTGGGCTCTAGGAAATTCCAGAATGAGAGTGACAGGACCATGCAAGATTGAGGGTGCCTAGAAGAAACTTCAATTGGTAGTTATTTGACGGTTCCTTATAAGTTTTTTGATGACATTTTTATTTTTAAAGGATGGGTCCCTAAGGGCCACCTTTCAATCTAAGGACTGTCCCTCTACGTCAAAATTGAGAAAAAACGCGTAACAGAGGCTAATTTTTGCATACAGAATTTGTTTCTGTTAGAACAAAATCTAGGCAATCTCTTTGTACATTTTTAAGCTCCGTTTTGCACTCAAAATCTTTTGATTTGGACTTCGGCAGAAAAACTTATTAAGTTTTTAGTTCGGAGACCTCAAAATGCATTAAGGACAACTTACACCTTTCTTTTAGAAATGTCGATTCTAAGATCTCTA
The DNA here is from genome assembly GCA_029204225.1 of Diphasiastrum complanatum. Taxonomy (NCBI): domain Eukaryota; kingdom Viridiplantae; phylum Streptophyta; class Lycopodiopsida; order Lycopodiales; family Lycopodiaceae; genus Diphasiastrum; species Diphasiastrum complanatum. Next base: position 39,858,964 of record CM055111.1, on the reverse strand, counting down.
AATGACTTGGAACTGTCATAAATTTTTAAATCATGGCTAACAAACTATACTTGAAGAGGAAATTGATGCAATTAAAGATGAATGAAGGTGATTCACTCACAAATCATCTTTCTTCAGTACAAGCTCTTCTTGATCAGTTAGCTGCTATTGGAGTTGAGACAAATGCTGATGAAGCGGTAATGACTATTCTTGGTAGCTTACCTCCTCCATATGATTATTACACTTCCATTGTTTCAAGTCTAGTATCTGGATTAAGTGTAACAAGCTTGTGTGTCGGCATTACTCATCCAAGAGGAGCTAAGAAGAGGTAAATATAAAGATATTGTTCCTACTGAAGCTGCTTTGTTTACTAAAGATAAGAGTAAGCACAAATTCAAAGGTAAATCAACAAATTCAGATGATCGAGCTAAAGCTAAGAACAAGGAAAAATGTACTTATTGTCACAAGCTTGGTCATGCTGTTTCTAAGTGCTGGAAAAAGGCCTATGATGATAGTGTGAAAAGGCAATCTTCATCAAGTTAGGAAACTGATTTGTTCGCTCAATTTGAGAAAGACATACCTTTCTAATTGCTTACTAAAATAACATGTCTCTAATGTACACTTGGAAGCATCTTGGATGTATAAGATAGCAGGATAGATTTACATGGTAGGACAATTGATTTTAATAATTGTATGTAATCACGAAAAGTGAAATGATCCTGATATACACAAGATGATGAGGAATAAAGTCATGTAATAAATGTAGAGATCTTGTGCTCTAACAATAGACATGATATTAATGCTCAACCAAAGTTGTCATTAAGAGAGGGTGTTAGAATATCAGTAATGTCCAACTGTGGTTATTCACTGTTAATGGGCCTGCGTGCCAAATATTACTATTTAGGAAAATAGGCCTAATGTGCCTCATGCTATTTAATGAGTCCTTACAATGTGAAACTGGCTATATGTGAAGTGGTTAGATGCAAGGGGACACAACCTCCTCTCTATCTCTCTCACGTTCACTATTCCATTGTATTGTGCATTCTCTTGAATAAGAAACGGTGGTGTTCTCTCTCTCCTCTTCTCCTGTGTGATTGCTTATGTGGATGCTCGGATTTGAAACAAAGTCAACGAACAAATCTCCAACCAAAGAAGATCTTAAAGATGACCTCGACTATGACTGCTGCAAAATTATTTGCAAAAGACATCTTAGCAGAAGCAAAAGAGATTATCAACATTGAACTTTAGTCAGCTGCTGCAGAGAAGGTGGTCACGTTCGTGGAAGGGGATGGCAAAATATCGAAGACTAAATTGTCTAACGCTATTATTGACAAGCCAATCTCGAAATCCAAGACGAAGGACTATGACATAGTGACTGATAGTATTTGGACTTGCTGCCAAGATGTACGACGAAGAGAGGGATGAACTGGAGAAGGAGTTGAGAACGACCAGAAGGAGTTCTAGGTGTTCAAATGATCATGCAATGTATTACAGATCTCTGTAAGCTTAAATCTGTCGAAAAAGCTATTACCCGTTCTAAACCTTCTGTCTCATTTTGTAAATCAAATTTTACCACTTGTGATTTTGGTTGTTCTCGTTCTCGTCATCCCACCTGTAAATGCCCCTCTAAAGCAAAGTTTCGCTCTACTTCTTGGAAAAAGTCTATTCGTCCGCGTCGTCGATTTTTAAGAAAACGTCCTGCCAAAAATCCTAAGAGTTGTTTTCTCTGCTAGAAACCCGGTCATTGGGCTAAGAATTGTCCTGACAAATCTAAGAAAAGGCCATTTAATAGCATTCAACTCGAAGAAAATTTTGAATATGAAATCACTTCTTCTTCTACCTCTGATGCTATTTCTTTTGATTGGTTTTCTGATTATTCTGAGTTTAACAAAAAATTTAATTCTGACTCTTCTCTCAATCTTCTACCTGTTAATGTTGTTTTGAATCCTGTTGTATGTGCCTCTACATCTTATCAGTTAAACATGCTAGGTAAAGGTAGTTCGAGTTCTCGTTGAGCTTATAAGCTAGGAAAAGAACCTGCAAAAGAAGACTCTACAGAAGATGAACCTGTTATCAATGACATCGACAACGACTCCACTGATGATGACACCTATGATAATGCATTTAAGAGAACAATAGTTTTTTTTCTTGTCATTTTCAAATTCAGTTTATTCCCCATACTCCTAAACCTTATTTTCCTATGATGAACCAGATCAAACAAAAGGAATTAGTTATACAATCGCCTCATGATCCTCATATTTCTAATATCCTGGCTAGTCGTACTCCTGCCAAAACAATTGATCAAATGAGTCCTCCGAGGAGATTTCCCTCTGGTCATCATCTCCAAGCCCAAAGTCCTTTTCGTACACCCAGAACTCCTTTTCGTCGTTCTCCGGCTCCTTCTCTAGTTCATCCCTCTCTTCGTCGTACATCTTGGTAGCAAGGTCCAAATACTAAACCATGTCACTCACCTTCACCTCAAATCCCTATACGTAGCACTTTTACAACTCATCCCTTTGAAGATCCTTATCGATCTACCATTGAGCATATACCCTCAATTCAAGATCTATTTTCTCCTGCACAAAGATCATCTGTACCCTCTTTTTCTTCCCCTACTCCATCTGAAGAAGACATGTTGCACGAAGCAGCCAGTGCCACCGACAACACTGCATTATTTTCAGCTCATAATCCGCTATGGAAGCTCAAGGTACAACAACAACGTTATTTAATCCAAGAAAGAGCCAATATTCCTATCTCATCTTGAGAAACTTTCACTGTAAATACAGGTATTACTATCCAGCCACCTCCTAGATATCTCTTTCACGTACAGACAGTTCATCAGCTCAAACTCTCTCATACTTATCTTTCTTTACTTCAAGCATATACTATGCCTCAGCAAATTTGCATTCATTTATTTAATAAGTCTTGTGTATTGTATATGATCCAGAAAAAAGAAATTGTAACTGAGATTATGTTTGTTCCCATTCCAAAGATCCAGTTGCATAGAGTAACAAAACTTCTTGTAGATTCAATTGCTCATGATATTTCATCTACAGAGAGTGATTCTTCTTCTTCTGATCAAGTTGAGATGCCTCCTCTCGAACAAATTAATGTTATTCGGACTAGGCAGTCATCTCCGTCATCTCCTTTGACGTCTACATCTAGCTTTGAAACTAATTGGTCTGATCTTATTCCGTATAACAGTTTGCAAAAATCAGTTTCTTATGTTCTCCACATCAATATTCAATGTCTGATCTCTAAAACTAATCATCCACGATTTGCAGCAATGATTGATATTGGTGCAGCCATTTCTTGTGCAAATCTTAGTTTATTTCTTCCTCACATGATCCTCCAAGAAGAAAATCCTGTCCGAGTGATTTATTCTAATAGAAAACCAGGTCTCTTACATCAGAGTATTACTATTCCCATCTTAATTGAATCGGTAGAATTAATGATCAATTTTAAAGGCTTACATCATCATGCCACAAATTTCATTATAGGCATGTCCACTACTGGCAAATTGATAATTTATACAGATGTTAGTCTTTATGCATGGGGTGCCATTTTATGTTAACAACAATATGATCAACCAGTTTGTCGTTTTGCATCAAGAAGTTTTTCAGATACTCAGAGCCGTTATTCTTCTCCTCATCGAGAAATTCTTGCAGCAAAGAATGCCTTCACAACTTTTAGGTTTTTCATTGTTCAACAACAATTTATCCTCCGTACTGATCTTAAAAACTTTAAATCGTTCTTACAAAGCAAAAATATTGAAGCTATCGGCAATACCCGATTAATCCGATGGTCTCTATGGTTTGAGCATTTTGACTTTGTCGCCGAGCATATTCCAGACATAAAAATAGTATTGTAGATTTTTTGAGTCAACTCTATCTAGCACCAGATGTCAAGCTACCTGACTCTCCAGCACCATCACTGTGAAACGCAACCATGGGCTCTACACGAGTCATATCTCCACCGACAAAATCTTCTCTATTGACGTCACTTGGCTGACGCACCCATATGACATACCCTGACCCCACATAATAATATCTCTTAGTGGGTTACAATTGTATTAAGTAAATGCGCCATTATGTATAAGGACACATGGGTCCACCGACCATGATGTCACATCAATTTCAATAATTTAAATAATGCACCTCTCACTGATGAATCAAGCCCAGCTCTCTATATAAGAGGTTGCTCGCTCTCATTGTAATCATCCTTCAGTTGTAAGCAATCTTCAAGCCATCATCTTAGTGCTCTCAGACTACTAGCTCTCTAGCGATTTTCAGTTTTTTGCTCACTCAGTTCTATCAGCTCACTTTTGTATCCAATCTGGTTTTATAATACATTACAGTTTTGCTTATGTGTTTGTGTCTAGTAATTGTTTTATCTTGATGTCTTTTGTTGTAAATTTGACGTCTTTGCGTCTCATGGTGTCGTAATTGGTATCATATACATATATGTATGTGTGTGTGTGTGTGTGTGTGTGTGTGTGTGTGTGTGTGTATACACATATACATATATGTATGTATATATCTATATCTATGTACATATATATATATATATATATATATATATATATATATATATATATATATACTAGTAAAGAGTGCCCGTCGTTGACGGGCAATGGCGGCCGATGATTTGAAAATTATATATATATATATCTATATATATATATATATATATATATATATATATATATATATATATATATATATATATATATATATATATATATATATATATATATATGTATCTATACATATACATTAGGGGATATTAGAACTCAAAATGGGCCCTTTGTCAAGATGCTATTTTTGACTTTGCACGCTTTCAACGCTGATGTGTCCCAATGAATGGTGTCCATCAACGACGAATTGTAATAGTGGTTGACGGACGAAAATTGTATTTAACTTTCTCGGCCAAATGTTTGTGATTTTCAAATATCCCGCCGGGTAGAACAAACAATTGTGATTGGACCACAATTATTGTCCGAATACTCTTATGCTGCCCGTCATTGTTCACTTGAGGCTGATTTGATGTCAATAGTCATAAACTGTGGTTCACTAATCCTTGTAGTTAAGGAACTTATTGTCATTCATAAGTATACCTCTCATTTTCTTCATTCTATCTCTCATTTTCTTGTCATTCTTAGATTTACCTCGCAATCTCTACATTCTCTCTGATCTCAGCTTGCGTATTCGTATTTTTGACTAATGGCTACACATAATCGGAGACCAAGAGGAACCATTGATGCAATCAATATTTGCAATGAAAAAAATGCAGAAGATCAATGGAGACAAAGAATATATTGAAAATATCAATGGATTTTGATGCATCCCTCTACAAAAGACTCATTCCGAAAAAGAAAAAGATCGGATAACATATATAGAAGCTCTTGGAAAGGCAGGATAATGGATTTTAAAGTATCACCTGCCAGTCAATCTATCACGAAAGTTTTAGTTCAGCATGCTTATATTCACAATGAGCTCCACATTCATGATCTGAATCCAAATGATAGAAGGAGATGAAATTGTAAGTTTTCAGATTCAATTTCTTTAGATTTAACATTTTCTTTAAATTATATTTTTCATGAGATGTTTTTGTTGGATTTGCATATTTGTATCCATCAAATTTCGTTGAATGGCAATCAGTTCAATCGATTGCAGGAATAATCGATGTCATACATTTGGATATCAGTATTTTACAATATAAAGGTTGTTCTCCAAAATCACTTTTAGAATCAGGAGTTTTTTTTTATGATCACACCTAGTTTTCTGATAAAAATGGTTTAGTTGGTAGATTAGAGCCATATCCTCTACTAGATTTTTTGAGTGAGAAATGGATTTCTCCTGATGCAGCAATTTCAGAAAGTTTTCGATCTAGGCTATATATTGATATTCAGAGTATATTAAAATGTAGCACTGGATCAAAGAATAATAGATTAAGTTGGTATCTACCTTTTACTATTTTTGTTGATTTTTTTTCCAAATGCAATGTTCGGAGAATGAAAACAATGTTTATTTGTAAGGACTCGAGTCCTGATATAATCGTCAAGCTGTTGGATGATGGTTGGGATACAAAACAAAATCAGCAAGTTGAGTGCAGAGTATGTTACTCATCCATGACATTTAGATATCACATCGAGAAACAAATGCTTACTTTACTTCTGTATTATAGAAGATGGATTAAATGCAAAAATGTTTGGAAGCCACTTGATTAAGATTTTGGTATAAACCCTCAAGAGCAACTTCAAATAACAGTGAAAAGAAATGACAACATTTTTGCAATGGTTGAGGTCGAGGAAGATTGGTGTCTCAATCACATTCGATCAGAACTATGTTGCAAATCTACCTCAATACTATCAATTTTGATTGAATGGTGTGTTTCTTTTTTTCTATTTCTAAGTGAATCAGTTTCATAAAATATATAACTAAAACAATTTCTCTTGTGAAGGTAAGAGTAAGGCAGGAAGAGCATATAAAATGCAAAGACATTGGAACATCCATCGAAATTGAAGATCCATAGATTATGAACTATGGAATTTTGTATTATGTATTACAATTTTTTGTATACATCATTTTTGAAAATATATGGACCACTTTTTCTATGAGGCTCTTTCATTTCTATGATCTCCATTTCCATGGTGCAAAACACAATGTAATTGCAACTGGATAATATGAATTTGCGATAGCAAGATTCATTGTCTCCTGCAGGAAATGCACTATCTCCATTGGAGAGATCTTCAGTCACTTGAACTCTAATGATCACTACAATTGATGTCTTGTATATATCGGTTGTATTTTTGGTCTTCATTCCTTGGTCTGTATTGTCTTTGTCTTGGTATATTTGGATATGTTCAGAAGATGAACTGATGAAAGCTTTGCTGTAACAAATCTAAGTTTGTTGCATATTTGGATTGGTTGTGGCAAAGGTTCCATCAGATCATCTTTCTGAACTTATCCAAAAAAAATCCATGGTAAAGGCAAGATAGACCAAGGCTATGAAAAACAAAATGTCGAAAAACCGTAGAAATTGATGATGAATGAATCATAACCTGAATTAATAATAGGAAAAAAACAAGTAAGAACAACCATAGAAAAACTGTAAATATATTTCTATTAAAATTTTCTGTACATGTGTTTCATCCACATAAAGTGAGACGAATATTTAATCAGTATCAACTATCTATGATCTCTAAGTCCATTTCTCCAATTGGAAATAGCTTGGGTGGAGAACACTCGGCCACTGTAACTGGATATGAATTTTCAATCACAAGCTTTATGGTCTCCTGCCTGAAGTGCATTATCTCCATTGGGGAGACCTGCGAGCATTCAAACTGAAAAAAAATATACAGACAGTTAAATGTAATCAATCAAAAATCAGTTAATAGAAATTTGAATATAAAAAAAAAACAAAAACACAATTAAAAGTAATTAATTGAAGATTACCTCTTCTAGGATTTGGAAGTTCATCTTGTAATGCAAGCCAATTAAAAAAGTGTTTGGCATTGCATACGGTATACCAACCACAGTTGACAGAATCAACCTATTGGGAGGACTGCATAATCCGAATTTTAACATTATGAGATATCGGATCAACGCACAGGATGTAAGAATAAAAGCTACAATGGAAACAAGCACACGTCGAATCGATATAAAAAAAATATTGATTGAATATTAGATCAGCGCGTACGTTATGATAATAATCCAATCAATAACTACAAGGGCGCGTCGAACCGATTTTAAAAAATTTATACCTCTGCATCAACCATTTTCAGCTTTGAATATGCTTTTGCATTTGGTACTGGAAAGAGTTATAGTATTTTCTATATATGGGTCCTGGCAATTTTGTATGTGTGTGTAATAGAGTTCATCTTTAAACAAACTGGATTACACACACCCTCATCATTGACGTACAAGGACAACACATATAAGCTCCAATAATCACTGAAATCAGAAAACAATAAATTTATGAGAATCAATGTGAAATCAAAATTCAATAAAATAAAATTTGAAAAAAAAGACACTTACTTTGTTATGTATGGCAGCATGAGAACTGGAGTCCCCAATCTTACGTATTGGAGCATATCGTCATGTAGGCTTTTGAAATCAGGGAATCAAATGCAGCCATGAATTGAAGAGGAAACAATGCAACATCCATAAACAATGGGGTCTGGAAGAACTCCATCCAGTACTGAATTACCCCATCTCCTACATTGTCCCCTAGCATTGTATCCCCACTTTCTAAATCACCAGTATCTAAACTAGAAAAAAGGAAAACCAGCATTGGTCTTCGGCATCCTAAAACTGTATCGAGGACCTAAACCTCTAAGATACGTGTTTAACAATTGGTCATACTGTACATATTGAGGAGTATTTACAAAGGCAAGTGCAGGGGGTGACGGAAGTAATACTGATAAACCACATAAAGAATTGTCATTCAAAATTGAATCTACCTTTATACTAACAAAATCATCTAAATTGCTTCCAAGAATAGGAGGAGGGGAACTAATATTTACAGGTTTAGGAGGAGGAGGAGATTTAGGAGGTGGAAAATTATTAGGAGAGGAAGATTTAGCAGGAGAAGTTAAAGATGGAGTGAGAGGAGAAGAAGGAGACTTAGGAGGAGAATGCCTAGAAGAAAGAAGAGTATTAAGAGGAGATGGCTTGGAAAAATCCCTCATTTTAGATGGAGGGTCAAAAGACCTCATCTTCTTTGAAACACTCCCGTTCTGTATACAAATAACAAGCCGGATTGGTTGAGATTGCTTTCGTTTTTTCCTCTCTGAATTTTTTTTTGGAGGAGAGGAGGGAGCAGGTCTAAAGTATTCAGCAAACTTGTCATATGTGTCCCGAAGCCTGAACACAATGTTGAAATCCTTGGACATGATGGTCACCCTCTTGGCATGGACAGCTGCAACAACAGTATCTAAAATTTTTTTCACCTAGAAATCCTCATATGCTATGTGCAGCACCTCAATTGCCGTTACAATCCATCTCACATCTGCAGATAGACTTCTTGTAAGTCTCTGATGGACCTCTATACGTGAGATTTTGGAATCAGAAGATTATTTGTCTTATGAAACTTTCGAATATCCTTGAGCCTGGGTGGGTCTCTTCTTCTGCTCCTTGGCCTAGGAGGAGGTGGTGGTGGACAAGGTGGTGGTTGTGTATTTCTCTGACCCGCACCTGAAATTGGTATTTCACCTAAATGCCCTCGTGCCGTCTGCTTGGTCCGTGCCATTACTGTGAAGTAGCGGATCAGCGCGCGATAATGTTGATTTCAGGATCGGACCTCAGGTTGGGAGCGTCGAAGCGATACTTGAGCTCAACAAATCCGTTAGCTAGTAGCGGATGGGCGCGAGCGAGTAGTAACAGATTGAAGGAAGTTGTTTTTGAGCACGCTCAATCGATATCGCATGGATGCAAATAACTATAAGCAAAAAAATTTCAACGTCGTCGATCAGTATATATACAGAAAATCAGGAATGATTGCAAACGTGGTGATTTGGATATCTGAATTTCAGATTACGATGATGATTACCAAGAGGCTTGTCAATCAAATCAATCTAAATATCCATCAGTCATCAAAATGATTAGTCCATATCAAATTAACCAGAAATAATTTCAAATAAAGAATGGTCACATCTACAATTAATGCTACAAAAGTATGCTATCACACTTCTACCATTTAATGCTGAAATTGACAATGTTAAGTTTTAAATATCAGACCTTTTTTATATCCAATAATTATAATTTTGGAAAATTCCAAAGGCCAGATTTTCACCCGATAGCTAATCAACGTGCATATAAAGCATTTGAAAACTAGAGTATGTATTCTCGCGTGCTCATCCGATATTGGACGGAATATGAATGATCAGAGCTTGATTCAATAGATTCTGCATAACTTTGGCCAGTATGAAGAGTATTCCGAATCAAGTTTTGATCATGCATATAGGGTCCAATAGTTTAAAAAATTTCAATAATATTTTGGTCCTAGAATAGTGATTCGATGCGCGTAGTCCAATGTTACAAACACATCGTCTGCCAGGCGCGCTGATCCGATATCCCATATGCAGAAAAATCATGTTGGAATGCATAATGAAAGACTTATAAAAATGTTCTGAATGAACGTTATCTCAAAAGAAATATTTTCGTCTTTACGGTACTTAAATAGGATGAGAGATTGTAATAATTCTTCTCATACATGTTTTTCAATGATATCCATTAATCATTGTTTATAATTTTTTTAATGATTATTCTAGGAGGCTAGTGATTGTCTATTTAATGTATTCTGACGCAGGTACAGATTCTAGGGTCAAGGCTAATGATGATTCGTTGAATCTAGTGATAGACTAGTTAATGTATTCCGGCGTAGGTACAAATTTGTCTCACTTTGATCGGTGGATAAATATAGGTTGTAAATACCAATTCATTATTTGACAAATGTATGGCTGTGATCAACAGGAATTGGCTATAAATATGTGCACCACTTTCTATATTTTGATTCCGTGATCTTTTATTCTGAACTCTCTAGCCTTCTTATTTTTTTTTTCATTATCGCGATATCGAATCGACACACGCCATCCCTTGCTGTGCATGCTCATATTCATTCAGGCACACTGAATCGATATCAGCCACCTCCGACGAGTGCTTTTTGAAAAATTTCATTCTCGATCTTACCATATCAGATCAACACGCGCACTTTGCTTTATTCCTCTACCGATATTTATCTGTCGTGTTGAACCGATATCGAATTCAATATGGCTAGTTCCTCCATGGCCTCAGATGACAAACTTATGGATTTTTTTAATGCCATTGACATTCCATATGACAAATTAGAGTATTTTGCTAGTATTTCTTTTGCTCCCTTCGATATTGATAAGCTACTTAATGAGAATCGTTATAATTTAATTTCTTATCTTGATAATTTTTCTTAGATTATTAGTACTCCTATTTTGGATATAGATAATTTTTGTTTCGTTCATTTTCAGGACCTTGTACATTCCCAACCATCCTGTAAGCATAAACACAATAGAAAGTACTCCAATCTGCATGACCATTCCAAAAGAAATATATATTGTAATATCCACAAAAGAATATGTCGCCTTCTTATCAAAGGAATGGCTTTTGTCTTCTACATATCTGCTGAAATTCTAGATAATGAGTTTATTGAATCTATTCCTTCATGACAATACCATCCGTCTGAATATTGAAGAGGATGATGATGGTAATTAAATAATTTTCTGTAATAGATTTTTGATATATTACAAGGATCTCTCTTTTGTAATAAATTTGAATACCTTTAGAAATATCGTAATACTTGGCGAGTTTTTAGCTTGATATCTAAATTGTGCTCTTCTGTAAAACCACTGAAAAAGTTGAACTAAATATTTATTTCTTGAATTGTGTCCTCCATGATTTGTTGCTCTATGAAATGTTCCCCTTGCTTGCCAATGAGATTTTTCCATGCCTTGTGATGACCAGATACTTAAGCTCTCATGTTCTTTTACAAAATAAGTTGCATGATGAAGAAGGATGTGCTGCAAACAATAGGTTTGATTAGTTACAATAGTACAAAAAAATATAAGCCTGAATGAGAAAATTATCAGATAATGATATAGATTAGCACCATGTAATGAGTAACGTTGTCTTTTCCCCAACAATCATGTACAGATTTTACAAATGTGGTGCAATGATTTTGCAAAGTCCTCATATCTTCTGATGATAGGTTTTCTTTCTTGATAACACCTATGAGTTTGTCCAAATTGGTCCACACTTGTCCCTTTTCCACTTGATTACTTCCTTCCAATGTTCGTGTGGCTTGAACAATTTGACACTTGATTCTTTGTTGTGATTGGATAAGAATCTTCTTGCTTTAGCACCTCCAATTGATGGCTTAATAGAAACGTTTTCTTTTTTCCCTTTATCTAGTCTTGCATTTGACAGAACTATTTCCAACCTCCTAATTGTTGCTTTAGCCACTGACTCTGGTTTATGATTCCATGCTAGTAGAATATGCAGGTAAATTAGTTTTTCAATAATACGAACCTCAGCATGCAATGTGCATGTGTGAACATATTTTAATGGAATTGGCAGAACACTTTTCATATTTGGATCTTCAGCTTCTCATGTTGGGCCAGTGTTTGTTGATCGTCCCAAATTCATATTGTAGCAATCCTTCATGCAATAAAGACATGGATGTGTTGATGTTGCCCCATGAGAGACATTATACATACATTTTAATGTTTTCAAATTCCCTGCAAGGTGCCATTGAATTTGAAAACTTCCATGGTTTTTCACTGTAAATTTCTCACCCTCCAAATGTCTCTTTATAATCTCGCCATAATTTGTTCTTGAAAATATCCATGATACGTTCAATCATCTGTATCTGAAATTTTGTTCATCAAAGTGACACTCACACGTTCCAACTTCTAAACCTTGATGATTTCAGATTCATCCAATTTTATTACAATAATGATCTTTTCATTTACTTGATGTTCATCTAGTCTATAGAATCGAATAATGTATTTTAGAATATTTTTAATATCAAGGAAAATATTATTGCAATCGTTGTAATTGAGCTCATCATATTCTGATTTGTATAAATCAGTTATATAAAGTGGTTGGCCAACTACTTTGAACTTTCCGTCATTATAAAAATTTCTAGCTAATCTTACCCGATATGGACGCGGAAGATTAATTTTCTTCCCCATCACTTGGGAAAAAGCTTTTTTAACTATTCTAAAAAAAACAGAATAAGCATTTCTGTTAATTTCAGATCACATGCACCTTGTATCACATTCGCATCCAAGTACGATTGAACCTTAATCAAAACAGTCTCTACAATTTCATTTTTCATTTTTTCAAACCGAGCATTTTTTATCATTTCCTTTACTGACTTTCTTGGTAAAACATAACTTAAAGATGATCCAATGCATGAACAGTATGTTAAATAGTTCTTTGCCACCAACCATGATCTGCAACAAACATATGAAACTCAAATTATGTTTAATAAATAAATAATCCATGTTATCAAGTGCAAATCAAACTTAAATGACATATGCAAATCAAATAAACAGTTTAGATGACAACATACTTGAATGTTCGGATTCTTTTTTTCTGATTGCCGCTATGTGTAGATAGGTCATCAATATTCTTCATCGGTGCTCTCTTTCTTTTTCTCTTCATCATCGCCTTATTGATAACTTTTAGATCAACAACAGATTTTAAACTCTCGGATCGCAACTTTTCCATGGATTCTAATATTTCTTGGTTTGATCCTCGAAGAGTAGTGACAGTAGCATTCAACTCTGACATAGCATTCTTGAGTGCATTGCTTTCAGCACTAGTGTGTTGCACATAATGAAGCAATTGTTGATTTGCACGTTGCAATTGTTGATTAGCAAACTATAATTGTTGATTCAGACAAGATATGCTATGCATTCCAATATCACGGAACCTTTGACAATATCCAAGTGTCCGCTATTTCCTTCACATACATATCTAAGAAGATGAGTTACGGACTTAAAATCTAGACACAAATTGGTAGCTGGATCATTAGGATAAATTGATCCATCCACCCACAAATCTATATTCATATGATTATTCATTCTCAATTCTCTATTGCTGCAGCATTCTCTACAACTTTCGCATTTTTCTTAATAATTGGAGTGCATTCCATCGGAACAGCAACATGCAAATGGAACATTGCCATTGTTAAAGCTACAATCATGTAAATGAATCTACCTACAGTAAATCAATATGAATAGATCTAGCATTCCTTACTTTTGTAATGTTTACGTCGCATTGCAAAGTCGTCCCGCCTCATTTTTCACTTTTAGCATACAATGATTTCAAAAGTTTTGCCTCTCTTGCTTCAGTTTTTGCATTGAGCACACCAAGATTTTCAGTCTTAAAGCTCTAGTCCCAAATTTTTGAACGAGCATGAAGAGAAGTTATTACATCTTATGCTAAACTAACTATTGTCTGAAGTTAACCATACTAGTTAAACATCGGGCAAGGTCGGAAACTTGGAAAATGGCAACCAGAAGTTACCGGTTTGCATTCTCTCTCTACGTAACCTCTCTCTAAAGTGAAATTTCTTAAAGGGCCCATTTTGAGCCCATATTCTCCCTAATGTATATATATATATATATATACACATGTACACATACATATATATAGATACATATATATGTGTATATATATACATATATACATATAGATATACATATATGCATATAGATATGTATATATATGCATATGGATATGTATATATGCATATGTGTATATATATATATATATATATATATATATATATATATATATATATATATATATATATATATATATATATATATATATATATATATATATATATATATATATATATATATATATATATATATCTATACACACACACACACACACACACACACACACATATGCATATATATACATATCTATATGCATATATGTCTATATATATATATATATACATATCATAGATGCAACGCATTTCAGAATCGCGATTATATATACATATCATAGATGCACTGCGATTCTGAATCGCGATTTCGAAATGCGTTTCGAGATTTTCTCAGAATCGCGCAGAATCATTTTTAAATTTTTTTTTTTAGACAATATGAGTATCAGATGAAAGCTCTGATTGAGAGCATTATGACTGTGTAGTTTGCTGATTGTTTCGGGTGCGAAACACCAAAAAGTGTGTTTTCACTCAGGGAGTTGGAAGACCAAATCATGAAGAGGCCTTACCGTCGGGGCCGGGGGGGGTACCGCCCCCTGAACCCCTCGTTTCTTGGGGGGCTACCGCTCCTCAAATCCCCTAGAGCTTCATGCTATATAGACACTGTAGATAAAAATGGGGTCCAAATGCGCATCGAGAAGGGCCCAATATTTATGCACCCAACTGTATGTACATTGCACTCACATCTCCAGTGAAACAATTGCAAAAGTGATCATCATCCATATAGTTGATAGTCCAAACTGTAGCATTAACATTTACTGAAAACCAGAGCAAATGACAACCGGATAGCTACTGAAAATAAGATCTGTTTGTGCCTCATCTACTACACTTCTGAGAGGCAAAACGCTGGTTTGACCATTGATCCCCTAAAAAAATTTCAGCCATAAGCTATTTTTCCAATTTTTTTTTTTTTTGCGATTATGGATCGCGAATCGCAGACCCAACGAATCGTGATTCGATGTATCTATAATACATATATATGTATCTATATGTACATAC
Organism: Diphasiastrum complanatum; assembly: GCA_029204225.1. NCBI lineage: Eukaryota > Viridiplantae > Streptophyta > Lycopodiopsida > Lycopodiales > Lycopodiaceae > Diphasiastrum > Diphasiastrum complanatum. The sequence goes on along the minus strand of CM055111.1, from coordinate 39,843,709 downwards.
ATACATATCTATATCTACATATATATGTATATGTATATGTATATATACATATATATATAGATATATGTATATATATACAAATATATGTGTATATATATATATATATATATATATATATATATATATATATATGTGTGTGTGTGTGTGTGTGTGTGTGTGTGTGTGTGTGTGTGTGTGTGTGTGTGTGTGTGTGTGTGTGTGTATGTATGTATATATGTATATATGTATATATGTATATATATATATATAAAATTAAGACTTAAAAAGATAAAAAAAAAAATAGACCAGGGGTGCATTCGGGGGTCCGGACGCGTTTTTTTTTTTAAAAACTTTTTTTAATTTTTTTTAGAGTTATTTAGTTAAAAAAAAAAATTGGACGCATCCGACGCGTCCGGGTTCGGACGTCGAACACGAAATGTTCAGGCCGGGCCCTCATGTCTGATCTATGTGTATATATATATATATATATATATATATATATATATATATATATATATATATGTGTGTGTGTGTGTGTGTGTGTGTGTGTGTGTGTGTGTATCATAGGTCCCGCGGTACCAGGTCCAGCCGATCCCGGTACCTCGGGACCATATATGGTACCGCGGTATCATATCGGTCAGCGGTACCAAAATAATAATAATAATAATTTTTTTTTTTGCAAAAATAACACGGGGATATTTTTTTTTATATAATATGGTACCGCGGATCCCAGGGCGGTACCGTACCGGCGGTACCATACCAACGGTACCACGAGATACTATGGTATATATATATATATATACATACATACACATACATACATATACATAGATATTTGTATACACACACACACACACATATGTATGTATGTATGTATATATATGTATGTATGTATGTATATATATGTATGTATGCATATATATATTAATAAAAATTTGGTTAAAGCCTAAACATAGATTCTTTTGCATTTACTTGGAGTGATGTGGCATGTCTTTGATTTTCTAATTTGAATAAAAGGTTAACATAACAATCGTCTTTAAAAGGTTTTCTGGAATAAGCCTAGAGGCTTGGAAAAGACTCCAGTTTTCAAAGGCTGTCTTTTTTTACTATTGTTCTATCAAGACTTAATTTCCTTGCACCTGAGTAAGCTAACCTAATTTTAGTCTACATATAATTGAAAATAAATGGAGTAAATTATGGCGATTAACTAGTCATTCAAATTTTGAAGAGGAATTTTTTCAAAAGAAATTTGTCCTTATTAATTTGTTTTTTTTGTAATTTGTGATTGGCAACCCGTATCTTGAGGAGAGATTGAAATCATGCCATGCGATTCACCATTTCATCCATCCCATTGGGGGATATATGATAGGGCTAGTGCTAGCTATAAATTCACTTAATCTTGGGGAACATGACAATGTGTTATGTCAATTGAGACTCATCTGCTTCAAGATTGATGGGTTATAAATAAACGAGAACATGTGCTAGATAAAGATTATTCTTCTCGAAGGTCAACTTTTTTCAATTTGGGAATTGTGGCAAGCCTTTCAATTTGCAATTATATGTGTAAACTTTCAAGTGACTAGCTTCAATAGCTACAAGAGCAGCCATTGAGGAACTTATGGCTACCACATTAGTTGGACCTGTTTCTAGCAAACATGTACTATGAGGACCTAAGTCTAAAACTAACTAATCCTAGTGTTGGGAATCAGCTTATTATAATTGCACTTGTAGTTATGAGAATCTACGAATATACAAATAAACCAATGTTTCAACAAGTTTTTACACTAGTATGATGAATTGCATTATCCAATGAATACATTGACCCAAGATATAGAGAAATCAAATAACAATTCAATAAGTCACCAAACTGTCAAGCTATCTCTCTGGTTGATAGAAATGAAGTAAACATAATTCACAATCAACAAAGCTATTTATTCACAAGAGTGCCCATGTAATTCGTTGGAAAAATTGGTGCCCATTAAATTCAAATCATTAAATAAAAAATCACTTAATCAAATCATTGAATCAATACTCACTAAAGTGAAAGATGTTCAATCTAGAATACATGCAAATCACCACGATTTTGCTATAGTCCTATTTTTAGGCTACATTTAAAAAATTTTAGACATGATTCTTGGGATTATTAGTAGTCACAACATTCATCCCCATGGCAGCAATATTGTTCCAATGGTAGGCAATAATAAACTGCATTGTTCGGTGTCGTACCTGAAACACAAGATTTCATTGGTTTATCAGTGACTAAATGATTGATGAGCTAAAAAAGAGTTATTTAGGAAAATGAAGAATGCAAACTAGCATGAGTATGGAGGAAGAAAAACAGTGAAAATTTGTACATCTCGTGAAAAGCATCAGTTTGCGTATCGACTCCCCTACTTTCTTCATTTTTGGAGAAATAACTTCATTGCTACCGCATATGTTGACATGAATAACTATGATCATGATAAAGAGAGCGATAGCCCAAATTTTGCCACAATCAGATTTCATTGTTTTTTTTTTTTCGTATCCTGCTAGCATTGTGAGAGAGAGAGAGAGAGAGAGAGAGAGAGAGAGAGAGAGAGAGAGAGAGAGAGAGAGAGAGAGAGAGAGAGAGAGAGAGAGAGAGAGAGAGAGAGAGAGAGAGAGAGAGAGAGAGAGAGAGAGAGAGATCAGTGGCATGCCTTTGATGTTTCAACTCTATTTATATAGAAATACATGTTTGGTTAAAGCCTAAACACAGAAAGATTCTTTTGCATTTACTTTGAGTTATGTGGCATGTCTTCCATTTTTAAAGAAAAAAAGGTTAACATGATAATTCTCTTTAAAAAGTTTTATGGAATAAGCCTAGAGGCTTGGAAAAGATTGAACTTTCCAAAGGTTGGCTTTCTTTACTATTGTTCTATCATGACTTAATTTCCTTGCACCTGACTTTGCTAACCTAATTTTAGTCTATATATAAATGAAAATAAATGGAGTAAAAGATGGCCACTAACTGGTGATTCCAATTTTGAAGAGGAATTCTTTCAAAAGAAATTTGTCCTTATTAACTTGTTTTTTTTGCAAGTTGTGACTGGCAACCCATATCTTGAGGAGAGATTGAAATCATGACGTGCGATTCACCATTTCATCCATCCCATTGGGGGATATACGATAGGGCTAGTGCTAGCTATGGATTTCACTTAATCCTGGGGAAGATGACAATGTGTTATGTCAATTGAGACTCATCCATTTCAAGATTGATGGGTTATAAATAAATGGGAACATGTGCTAGGTTTGGAAAAGGTTATTCTTCTTGAAGGCCAACTTTCCTCAATTTGGAAAATGTGGCAAGCCTTTCAATTTGCAATTATATGTCTAGGTGAAACATGGATGGAATTAGACTAGATTTGGAAAAGACTCCACATTTGAAGGGCCGGCTTCATTTACTATTCTCTCAAGATTCAATTTCCTAGCAACTCCCTTGTCGGGCTTGCGAGATTATGTGTTTGTCATGTGCCAAACCCAATAGAATAGCAATAGTAATTAAACTAAAATGAGAATAGAAAAAATGAACAAGACACTAATGTTGATATAGCCATAAAGCACAAATCACAAGTAGAGCTCCATGGAATCATTGTTGAAAATTGTCACTTCTCACTTGACATTGGTTCATGTAAATATTGATCAAACATTAGAATATGTTGATCATATGATTTCACACATGTGGAGATTGTTCCCACGTGTGAAAGGATGTATTTTTCATGTTTGTATATATCCAAATTGATTTTGTATCATTCTAGTGAGTGTGAACATGAAATGACTAGTTTTTAGTCAAGTCGACTAGTCACCTACAAATTAGCTTTTCCTTGCATGTGCATGAGTAAATGCTCCCACATGGCAAGTGGATGTTCACATGTGTGTATAGAGTACTAGAATATAAGAGTTGACCATTTTTCTTAGATCCTATTTTGTAGGAAATATTCTTATATTCTAGGAGACTAGCTTTTTGGACTTTAGTCATATTCTAGAAGGTCAACTATTGGATAAGGATCAAGGATTGATCAAATGGATAGATTTGAGTGATGTGGCACTCTTCACACATGTGAAGGCCTGCTGGACTGTACCAAACTCATGGATGTACTTGATCCATAAAAGGATCATCATTTTGCTAAGAAGATTGATGAGACTTTTGCACTCTACACTTTTGTGAGGTTTCTAGTCATTTGTCTTGTGATTTCAGGTATCATTGTACTTGTTGTTTTAGGTGCAGGCCGTACAGTGGACAATACTCCACACGTGTGAGGCCACTCTCACTAAAAAATGATGGGTTGATCCATTGCTCTTGCTAAAATCCAAGTGTAGTGAATCTAAATCAAGATCTAATGTGTAGAACTTGATAGGTTCATTGATTAAGAAACCAATAACTCTCTATGATTGTAAAGGACAATCATTATTGTCCTAAAAACTGTAAAATTTATCATGGTATCAGAGCTAAGTAAGAGAGTGATCATTGAATCATAAATCTTGTAAAGATCATTGGCAGAATTTGTTTTTGGCCAATACTAGTTAGGGCGAGTTCTTCTAGAGTTATAGCTTGTAATCATTTGGATCAAAATGACTTGGAGGCTGTGTATGTACTTTTCACAGGTGTGAAACCGTACAACAACTTTCAATTCAAGTTACTTTGTGTTTGTTGGTCCCAAAATCACAATACTAGTTCATTTCTGGTGCTTTTTGAAGCATAGTATTAATCTAGATTCATTCTAGCTAATGCCTATGACCAAATAGTGTTTTGGATCATTGAAGCATTTCTTTTTAGAGTCTAAGATCAGATCTTAGAGGCTGATTTGTTCAGATCCTTAGTTGAAGTGAAATCTCTAAGAAAAGTGTAAAGCAATTTTTTTTGTGAGAGTGAAAGCTAGGAATTTTTGGTAAGATCTTTGAGTATCATTCAAGCTTGTGTGCTAGTTTGATAGAGACAAGCCTATAGGCATTCTAGAAAGCATTAGGCCTTTTCATAGATCTTTTAAAATTCAAAAATCTTTGTGATTTTTAAAAGAGCATTCATTCTAAAATGTCATCCATGGGTGGATATTTGATGGAATCAAGTGAGAGACTCACTTCCACAAATTATTCCATTTGGAAAGTGAGATTGGAATCCCTCCTAGTGATCCATGATCTATATGACATAGTTCAAGGAGTAGAGGAAGAGCCTCAAACTCCCCAAGAACAAGCCAAATACAAGAACAGAGCAAGATTAGCTCTACATTGCATAAAGTTAAATGTATGCAATGACCTCTTGAAAGAGGTGTCTTCTTGTACCTCATCCAAAGAGGCTTGGGATTCATTAAAGAGCATTTATGAATCCATCAATACTTCAAGAATCCTCATGCTAAGAAATTAAGTTCTCCAAAGCATGAAAGGAAGTGGAGAGAGTGGACAAGAGTATGTCCTTAGGATCAAATCTCTTAACAAGGAGTTAAGTGCAATAGGAGAGAAGATCCAAGATCAAGAACTAGTACAAATCATCTTGAATGGTCTAGGTGATGAGTTCACCAACTTAGTCCAATCATTTGCCATTCAAGACTCTCTTCCATCCATTGAAAAGTTGCACAATGTTCTTGTGGCCGAGGAGAGTAGGCTTCTACACCTCAAGACAAGAATAGATAGCATGTCACTTAATGGAGAGAGGAGAAAGCTAACTTTACATCTAAAGGCAAGAAGAAGCAAAATCCATTCAAGAAAAATCAAGGCAAGGAGGTCGAGATGAAGAATGGAGGATTTACCTCCAAAGGCAAAGTGAAGAACAAGGCAAAACTAAAGTGTTTCTTTTGTGGAAAGAAATGACACTTTGCCTCAGAATGCTACTTGAAGAAGAATCAACAAGCCAAAGGAGATCAAGGGAACATTGCCCAAGAGGAATTAGAAGATGATGGATTCAACACATCCTTAATGGTTGCATCTACACCAACTTCAAGTCAAGACACATGGTGGATAGATAGTGGGGCTAGTTCCCACATGTCCTTTAACAAGCATTATTTTTCTACTCTTCTATCTTGTAATGACTCTAAGAAGTCAATATACACTGCTAGTGATCAAGCATGCAAGATAGATGGCATAGGATCTATACCTCTTTGATTAGGCACATCTAAAATGATAGATCTAGATAATGTCTGTATGTTCCTACCATTTCAAGAAACTTGCTTAGTGTAGGACAAATAATGGAAAATGGACTAGATGTACATTTCAAGAATGGAGTTTGTTCCATCTTGAAAAATGATAAGTGTATAGCTAGTGGCATTAAGCAAGGTAGACTTTTCAAGTTGGATGCTAATGTTGCAAGTGAAAGTGTGAACTTGGCTAGGGAGGAGCTAACTCAAGTGGAGCTTTGAAATAAGAGATTAGGCCATCCTAATCTTCAATCTATGGAGTCAATGGCAAGCAAGGAACTAGCTCTCGGCCTACCAAGAGCTTTCAAGAAGTGTGGAAAGATATGTGAGGCATGTGGTCTTGCAAAGTCACACAAGTCTTCTTACAAGAGATCTTCATCAAGATCTCTCTCTCCCTTGGATCTCATACATTCTGATGTACATAGTTTTTCACATGCAAGTAATGGAGGTGCCTTGATGTATGTAACTTTCATAGATGATTGTACTAGATTCACATGGATTGAGTTACTATCAAATAAAAGTCTTGTTTATGAAGCTTTCATTAAGTTCAAGTCTCTAGTAGAGAAACAACTTAGTACTTCTATCAAAGCACTAAGATGTGATAATGGAGGAGAGTACACCTCCAATAAAATGAAAGACTTTTGTGAGATCAATGGTATTAAGTTACAATACACTTGTTCCTACACCCCTCAACAAAATGGGGTGGCCGAGAGGAAAAATAGGAGTCTATGTGAGTGTGCAAAGTCTTTGAGGCTTGATGCATCACTTCCCATCTCATTTTGGGGAGAAGCCATAACATGTGCTAATTATTTGTGTAATAGACTTCCTAGTAGTGCTATAGATGGGATCTCACCTTATCAAGCCTTGTTTGATAAGAAACCCAATGTAAAATTTTTTAAGATCTTTGGATGTACTTGTTATGTACACATTCCTTTGGAGACTATAAGGAAAGAAGATGCTACTTCCTTCAAAGGAATCTTTGTTGGCCATGGAGAAAATAGCAAGGGATATAGGATATATGGTCCTACATCCAAGAAAGTAAAGGTAAGCAAGGATGTACTTTTTGATGAGTCACAATTTGCTAAGAGCTTGTCAAATGGATCTAACCCATTGTGCATTGAAGATCTTGACAAATCCGAGGAGGATATTGACAAACCCGAGGAGGATCATGACAAAACTGAGGATGGAGATTTGGATCCGAGTCAAAAGGGGCCGAGAAGATCATCAAGGAGCAAGGCCGAGCCCTCAAGGCTTACTATGTGGACAAGGGAAAGCAAAAGGAAGGCTCTACATCTTCTACCTCTTACTCTTTTTTAGCTACATTGCTTGAAGAACCATCATCTTTTGAAGAAGCATATAAATCTAAAGTTTGGAGAGATGCAATGCAAGTAGAGTATGATGCATTAGAAGAGAATCATACTTGGAATCTTGTAAATCTTCCAAGAGGAAAGAAACCACTTGCATGTATGTGGATTTATAGAATTAAGTACAATCAAGATGGATCTATTAGTAAGTACAAAGCTAGGCTTGTTGCTAAGGGATTTCTTCAAATAAAAGGATTGGATTATGAAGAAACATTTGCACCTGTAGCTAAGCTTGTAACTATTAGATTAATCATTTGCATTGCTACTTTGTTCAAATGGGATCTCTACCAAATGGATGTGACAAATGCCTTCTTATAAGATGAAATCTACATGATGCAACCCGAGGGCTTCATCAAGGTTGGTGAGGAGCAAAAGGTGTGCTACTTAAGGAAGAGCCTATATGGCTTGAAGCAAGCACCTAGAGCTTGGTACTCTAGGTTGCATGATTTTCTCTATTCCCTTGGCTTTGTACCAAGTGCTTATGAACCTTCTTTATATTTTAAATGTAATGAAGGAAAGATCATCATTTTGGTTCTTTATGTTGATGACATCATTATGACAGGAAATGATGTTGATGGCATAGGCAAAGTAAAAGTTGACTTATCTAGTGAGTTCAAGATGGTAGATCTAGGCTTCCTAAAGTTTATACTTGGGATAGGAGTGTCTAGAAGTAGCAATCATACTTTCATAAGTCAATCTAAGTATGCTACTTCCATTCTTGAAAGATTTGATATGAAAGATTGTAAGGGGATTGACACCCCTATGGATCATGTTGTGAAAGCAACTAATGAAGGTGATGAAGCATCCTTTGAGGACATCACCCTCTTAGGAAGCTTCTAGGATCTCTAATCTATTTGACCATCACTAGACCTGCTTAAGTTTTTGTGTAAGCAAGTTGAGTCAAAGTGTGCAAGCTCCTTTAGTTCATCATTGGAAAAGTGCCAAGAGAGTACTTAGATATGTTTCTAGTACTAGATTTTTAGGCATACTTTATGAAGGATCTAACTTGCACTTGAGAGCCTACTCGGATTCAGATTTTGCAGGTGATAAGATGGATAGGAAGTCCATTAGTGCATTTGCAACATTTCTTTGTGGAGGAGTGACATCTTGGCTTTCCAAAAAGCAAGATACAATCTTCTTGTGAAGCCGAGTACAAGGCATTGACTTCAACAACCAAAGAGCTCCTATGGCTAAGAAGACTCTTGATGGAACTACATGTGCTAGAGGCCGAGGAGATCCCTTACATATTTTGTGACAATCAAGCTTCTCAACAAATTGCTTCAAATCCTATCTTCCATGCTAGAACAAAGCATATTGAGATAGCTCACCACTTTGTGAGGGAGAAGGTACAATCCAAGGAAGTGCAACTACATCATGTACCATCATCTGAATGCATAGCTGATATCTTAACCAAACCATTGTCCAAAGATCCATTTTTTAAGCTAAGATATGCTCTTGGAATTGTAGATAGATGTACACTAGATTTGCCAAGTTAGAAGTGAGGAGGAGTGTTGAAAATTGTCACTTCTCACTTGACATTGGTTCATGTAAATATTGATCAAACATTAGAATATGTTGATCATATGATTTCACACATGTGGAGATTGTTCCCACGTGTGAAAGGATGTATTTTTCATGTTTGTATATATCCAAATTGATTTTGTATCATTCTAGTGAGTGTGAACATGAAATGACTAGTTTTTAGTCAAGTCGACTAGTCACCTACAAATTAGCTTTTCCTTGCATGTGCCTGAGTAAATGCTCCCACATGGCAAGTGGATGTTCACATGTGTGTATAGAGTACTAGAAGATAAGAGTTGACCATTTTCCTTAGATCCTATTTTGTAGAGAATATTCCTATATTCTAAGAGACTAGCTTTTTGGATTTTAGTCATATTCTAGAAGGTCAACTATTGGATAAGGATCAAGGATGGATCAAATGGATAGATCTGAGTGATGTGGCACCCTTCACATGTGTGAAGACTCATGGATGTACTTGATCCATAAAAGGATCATCATTTTGCTAAGAAAATTGATGAGACTTTTGCACTACACTTTTGTGAGATTTCTAGTCATTTGTCTTGTGATTTTTATGTATGATTGCTATCTAGTATCATTGTACTTGTTGTTTTAGGTGTAGGCCGTACAATGGACAATACTCCACACGTGTGAGGCCGCTCTCACTAAAAAATGATGTGTTGATCCGTTGCTCTTGCTTAAATCCAAGTGTAGTGAATCTAGATCAAGATCTAATGTGTAGAACTTGATAGATTCATTGATTAAGCAACCAATAACTCTCTATGATTGTAAAGTACAATCATTATTTGTGAAAAATGCAGATCCTAAGTGGATCTAAACTCCAAGATCATTGGCTTGAATGCTTGCACTCCAAACTACATAAGCTAGGAATTGGCAACACATTCTATGCTACCTAGAATGCAAAGAACTTGATCAGAAAGCATTTATCACAAATGGAAACTTCCATAAACATCAAGTGCGGCCCAAAATAGCATTATACAGTCCATAATACATCAGCCTACCACTTTTGGAAAGCACCTAAGATCATACACACAAAGCTTGAACTCAATCACTACACAATGCCAACAATGGAAGGAGAACCCAATAGAAAAATCTCTCATTAAGAAAATGAATACAATGGATCTGCTCCAACCTGTTTCTCCACGGCCTACCTGCTATATATAGCTGAGAGAGATGACTCTCTCTCCTCTCTCTAGACCCTCCTTACCTAAAATATGCCCTATATAGGTAAAATTGGCATATATGTCCAAAATACATGAAAATGGACTCATTTCGAAGGTCTTGAAGTTTGACACTTCTTCATACTGAAAAAATACACTTACTAAAAATATCTAGACCTGTTTCACACGTGTGAAAAGTCAGATCCTAAACTATGTGCCATTTTTAGCAATTTTGGCCTAAAACTAGACAAGGAAATGTTGACAATTTTCACACTCCCTCTTCAACTTAACTTGCTAGTTTTACAACACTACTTTGTTCCAACTTAAGAATGATCTCCATCATCAGAATAGATCTCTTCTCAAGGATCCTAATATGTACAAAATAGGACACAACATAATTGATATAGATAATAGTGTCCATATAGGATGCTTCACTATTTCTTACATCAATTTTACATAGAATCATAAAAATGGTACATGTAAAAGAACATAGAATCTCAATTAATGAATTCCTCCATGTATCCATCTCTGGTTTCTCTGTAAAATAGCAGCAAACAAGTTGTAAATGAAAGTGATCAACAAGTGTTTGCATGCCTCCTCCACATTTCACTATACATATAGTGAATGCAACATGTATCTCCATGAATGAACTTCCATCACCACCTTGCCTTTGTAGATCTTCAATCCATGAAAGCCTTTGAGTGAATGAATGCCAAAAAGATGTGTTCCCTACTCCATTTGAATGACCAAAACCTGAACTTGAAATACTTGAAGTACCTCCACAAGATTTGCACACAACGCTTGATCCTACAATGTCAACAAGTTGCCAATTTGCCAACACTAGAATACTAGATCTTGAACTTTGTTCAAAAGAAAACATATTGACCACTTCAATACCTTTCAAGATCTGAATGAATTCATGTACTTGATCATACAAACCAGCAATGATAACTATTCCATCTCCAAGATCCAAAGGATGCAAAACTATGGAACTAGTTTTATTGAAATTTGACAATTTCAACACATTGACATAACAATGTTCATACATGAGATTAGGCAAGTGAGGTAGAGTAAGAAGACACTTCCTTGCAGCTCCAAAGACCTTACTTGAACCTTCAAGAACCTGTAAAAACAGATCCAAAATGCCTTGACCATTTGTCTCTTCTTTGATGCTTTTCACTAGCTTCGAATTGCCACTTGTCTCTTGGTGTTGATGAAGCAATCCAAGATCAACCTCTTGATCTTCCAATAAGACATCAAAGATCTTGCATATGTGAACATCTTCAGATCTGAAACTCTGAAGATACTCCCTCTCAAACACATGATTAAGATCCCACAAGATCTCATCAATGCTCAAATTTGACCCTTCACTATAGTTAGTGAAAACAATGCCACCATCATAAACCAAAAGATAGATTCCAACATTTCCATTTAACATGAAGTAGAGTAGGTGAAGATGAGTATCAAACCTAATCAAAACAGCCCTCTTGAGTTCATAACAAACCTCAATAAGCTCACCAATGATATCTCCCTTGCCTTGAAGAAGTTGCCACTTGAGTTGCTCCATGTAGTCTTCTTCAACCAACCTTTTGCCATCTTGACCATGAATGAACAATCCACCACAATCATAGAATGCTTTGAGTTGATGAAGAGATGTTAGATCCATGCTTTGGATCTTCCCAAGAACCACTCTTCCATTGCCCTTTCCTTCACAAGACTCCCTCTTAATGCTAGCACCACAAAAGTTAGAAACCTCCCTCTTGATAGTTGCACCATAAGAAGTAGAAGACTCTTGAATATTAGAAGCCAAGAAAAGAATCCTTAGTACCTTCAACATAAGAGTGATTGAAGTACTCTCTCTTTTCAAACATGAACTTCTACTCAATGATTTAGGTAATGAGTCATATGATAATGATTCTTCCTCACTATCGTTCATAAAAACATCATTCAAAGTACATCCTACTTTGAACACTTCACATACTTCTCTTCCTTTTGACTTGTGATCTCCCTCACCAAGTCTCATGATAGAAACCTTTGATCTACTCTTTTTATGAAGAAATGTGACACCACTTGTTGCACAAATGACTTTATCACAAAAAGATGTAAAAGAACCATTTCCTTCAAGCATGCTCAAAGCACCATCATCTTTTCCCACATGATTACATACATCAATATGAAAAGAATTAGAAGAACAACCATCTTCTTGCAAAGAATGACACTTAGCATCTCCATCTTTTTCCATATGAACAAACAAGTCATTAGCAACAATCACTTCCAAAGAAGAATCTTCATCAACTCCATTGATGAAGTTAGCTCCTTCCTTACCTTTTCCATTTTTGCACTTGCCATCTAGCACCATTGAAGAACCACCAAGCCTTGGAAGTCCATGAGTAGAAGAGTACAAACATGATGCTAATTTAGCTCCACATGACTCCATATGACTAGTAGGTAACACTAGTGCATCTTCAAGATCCAATGGATCCAAAAAATTGACCATAGATTCACCAAAGCTTGCCAAGTTAGCACAACAATTATCATCTCCAAGAAGTACATTAGATCTCAACCTAGATCTAGCATTTTGTTTCTTATGGCATTCATTTGCAAAATGTCCTTTCACTCCACAATAAAAACATTTGAACTTGGACTTATCTTGCTTCCTACTTTGCAAAGAAGAAGAATGCTTTCCATGCTCCAAACTACCTTGCTTGGACCACTTGCCTTTGAACTTGCCCTTTGTGAAAAGAGCTTCTTCATCTCCACCTTGTGTTGATGCACCACCACCTTTGGCTTGCAACCTATGCTCTTCAGCCACCAAGATCTCTTGCAAGTCATTGACACTTGGCAAGGACTTTTGTATAGCAAAGCATTGTACAAGGTTAGAATGTTCATCAAGCAAACCATTCAACATGACTTGAACTAGTTCCCCATCCTTTATGCTTTCATCTATGCATGCTAGATCATCATTCAAGGATTTAACCTTCAAGACAAATGAATGTGCACTCTCTCCCTCTCTTTGACAACTTTGGAAGATTTGCCTTCTTAGGGTGAGAACCCTAGATGTGGATTTGGACTCATAGATCTTCTTCAAAGCATTCCATGCTTCACTTGAAGAAGTACATTTACCAACTTCTTTAAGAAGTTCATTGGTAACATTCATCTTTATGATATGTAAGGCTCTTTTAGCCCTTCTATCAAAATTTAGTTGCTCTTGAGGAATTAGAGGTCTTTCTTCAATTCCCACAACTATATCCATTAGCTCATTCAACTCTAGTAAAGACTCCATCCTCACTTTCCAAGTTGAATAGTTTGTAGAGTTTAACCTCTCTTTAGCTTCCAACATGATTCCACCATTGGATGTCATGATGCTAATATCTTCTTGTGTCCTTAGGCTCTGTTCTAATGCACCTAGCACTCTCCTTTCTCTCAATAAATGAAGAAGGAGAAGATCTTAAAAGATTTAGAACCCTAAATGACCTCTATCTTGAAACTATTTGGCTTTCAAGCATAGAAAGGAAGATTGAAACACATGCAACACTTTGCACACACTAAGAATGGATTACAAACTCAAACCAACCTGAACACACTCTTGCTTAAGCTCTCAAACTTTCCAGCAAGTGACCAAATCAAGTTATGGTGTGAAGAGTTACTTGCATTCTTAGAAAATACCCAAAACTAGGATGCCAAAATTACCTAGTAATGAACAAACTTGATCAACATATGATCACCACACTAAGATATTGATTCAACCTGTAAAACCACATGTAAACCACACTTCTAAAAGTTTATAAACTCCAGCAAGTGATAAATACAAGATTCAGAGGTGAATGAATGAGCACACTTAGTGAATCACAAGACTAGCTTCACTATCTTGTCAAAATTTGGTGTTTAGATGTAGATCTAAGATCACTTCACATGAGAATGTTCCTCAACCTGTTAAGAACCTGAAAACACACTTGCACAATGGTTAACACCTTCCAGCAAATGCTCCAATCAAATTACATAAGGAGAGTTACTTACATGCTCAACAAAGTACACCAAAATTTATGCCAAAATTGATGACAATCTTTACAATATGCTCTTCACAATGGAGCTTACAATATGTTCACCCAAAAAGGGGATCTTTCATCCAAATGGGAGCTTTGCTCAGCCTTTAGGAGAATTACAACTCACTCAAAAGAGCATTTGTCATCCACTTAAGGAGAAGTTTCATCCACTTAAGGAGAGTGTTCATCCAAGAATGGAGATTGTCAACAATAGGATTGAAAAGAACATTGTTAGTATTGAATATGCACAAGCCTCACAATCAACAAATGATTAGGTGTTATGATCTGATCCAAAATAGCTTCTTTTCAGCCTCTGATCTTCAATAGACCTGAAATATGCTTTTGATCCAGAAGTTCAACTCACAAAACAAAGGTTAGTAAGATTTGATCAACAATGCAATGCAAAATCATGCTAGAACTTGATCAAACATCCAAATATCACCAAAAATGGAATACTTACTATAAATAGAAGCCAACCAGCTCTGATACCATGTGAAAAATGCAGATCCTAAGTGGATCTAAACTCCAAGATCATTGGCTTGAATGCTTGCACTCCAAACTACATAAGCTAGGAATTGGCAACACATTCTATGCTACCTAGAATGCAAAGAACTTGATCAAAAAGCATTTATCACAAATGGAAACTTCCATAAACATCAAGTGCGGCCCAAAATAGCATTATACAGTCCATAATACATCAGCCTACCACTTTTGGAAAGCACCTAAGATCATACACACAAAGCTTGAACTCAATCACTACACAATGCCAACAATGGAAGGAGAACCCAATAGAAAAATCTCTCATTAAGCAAATGAATACAATGGATCTGCTCCAACCTGTTTCTCCACGGCCTACCTGCTATATATAGCTGAGAGAGATGACTCTCTCTCCTCTCTCTAGACCCTCCTTACCTAAAATATGCCCTATATAGGTAAAATTGGCATATATGTCCAAAATACATGAAAATGGACTCATTTCGAAGGTCTTGAAGTTTGACACTTCTTCATACTGAAAAAATACACTTACTAAAAATATCTAGACCTGTTTCACACGTGTGAAAAGTCAGATCCTAAACTATGTGCCATTTTTAGCAATTTTGGCCTAAAACTAGACAAGGAAATGTTGACAATTTTCACATTATTGTCCTAAAAACTGTAAAATTTAACAATCATCAATATAATTCAAGGGATGAAAGGAAATCAATACAAACTAGGGATTGGGCACACAAGACCTAGCAAGATCTATTCCACATTTTGGAGGGCTTAAAGAGAGAACAACTTTTTTCAAGGGCCTTTTTTCTTCACCAATTTTCTTTTTCTCCGCTGAATTGGTAGGCTTGATTTTTTGCATCTTTACTAGAATCCACTTAAAGATCTTCCATTGTTGGTCTTCCAAAATTTGAGGCTGTGATTCCTTCAAGTGACTAGCTCCAATAGCTACAAGAGCAGTCATTGAGAAACTTATGGCTACCACATTAGCTAGACCTGTTTCTAGCTAACATGTACTCTGAGGACCTAAGTCTAAAACTAGCTAATCCTAGTGGTGGAATATATACATATACATACATGTATATATATATATATATGTGTGTGTGTGTGTGTGTGTGTTTGCATGTATATCTATATATATGCATATATATATATATATATATATATATATATATATAGATCTACAGCTTTGTCATAGAGCGAATGGCGAACATGCCTTGAAAACCCTAAAGCACAAAATGAAACGAAACGGAATGACACGAAGAAAAATAATTCGCGCTGCCAATTGGCCGCTCGACGAGCGTGGTGTATTGTACACCATGCTCAACTGAAAGAGTTGGTCATAACAGAGAATAACTAACTAGTTGATTAGCGTTGACTTAGCTAGTTAATTCTCTGTTTAGCTGTCTTGTAAACTCCACACAGTGGAGACATATACACAAAATTTTGATCAACACGAAATAGAGCAGAAGAAGATAGAGAGAGAGAGAGAAAATAGCTATGCATGAAAGTCTATAACAAGCAGAACACAATAATTGAGCTGAGTGCCAGGCCGCCAACAAACGAGACACTGATCATCTCACTCCAAACTCAAAAACTGATAATATAATTGCTCTCTTCTCCATCTCCTTGTTTTTCGTTGTCTTGATTCAATAGAATGTTTTATGTTTTGTGATCTGTAGTTGCATGTCTAGGATCTTGAAAGCTTCCGCAAAAGAAAACTAAACGAAAAAAATTTGTTTGGGATAGATTCGCAAAAAGAATCATGATAGGCTTGGTAGATAGCACCCACATAGGCTTGCTACACAAGCATATGCACTACCACACCAATGACACAATATGGCTACAACGATCCAGATGAGAATAACAATCAGTCTTGATGGCAAAAACTATAGAGTATGAAAATTCAAAATCAAAACACTTATAAAGGGTGAAGGCATCTGGTTGGTGACCAAACTCACAAAGGTGCAGCCTCCAGAGGGAGACCCGAGGAGAGCTGAGTGGATAAAAAAGTATGAACATGCAATGGTGATCATCGTTTTGTCCATCAACGAGGAAATACTCATGCAGAGTGAAGATTATGAAAGCTGTTGAATTCACACGTGTGGGACGCCCTACACATGTACTTTTGATCTCCTAAGCCCAATAATACCATAAAGATCAGACTAGCATTGATTGACAATAGGAAAGCTGATCATACAAGAAATATTATTGTGTTACAAGAAAGATCTGTCAACAAAACATGAAACTAAACACAATAAATGCCTCAACTCGACTAGAGAGATAAAATGAAAGTACAAAACTCGAGTAGAGAGAGAGAGCACAAAGAGCTTAGTCTCCAAATTTGCATTACACACAAATTCATCATCTTCTCAATGAGAGTACATCACATATATATAGATCCATGGACTCTCCTCCTACTTTGAGTTGAATTGGAGTTATGAATCCACCTCTCAAGCTATCTAGACTTATTCAAGCCATCTCAATATGTCTAATTGTGCCACCTAGGCTTTTCATGCATTAAATGTGGCATGCAAAGTACAAATGGCAATTCCTATGGTAGCTCGAGTTTCTACTTCTACCTACCTTGAATATTTTATTCTAAGATGGGTCTTTACTAAGCCAAAAGAGCTCAATTCACCTTTGGCATTTTTAGGGCCCCTACTTACAACATTAGATAGATTTTTCCAATATTTTGACACTCTTCCTAAAAATGTATCTAATGTGGATCAAGCATCAATCTTGAGATAAGACCATGATTAGATCTATGCTTTGAGAAGGCACTTTTGCAAAGTGGCTTCGTGAGAAGATCAACAATACATGAAGATGTGTCGACATGTTCCAAGTTGATTTCACCTCCAATGAGCTTTTCCCTTACAAAATGGTGTGCCACTTCTATATGCTTGCTTCTTGCATGAAAAATAGGATTGTTTGAAAGAGCTTGGGCCGATATGTTGTCACATTTGATCAAGGGAAGATCATCCTCTTTAATGCACTTTAGCTCCATGATTAACCTCTTGATCCAAAGCACCTCTTTAGTTGTTGTAGTGAGTGCTTTGTACTCGGCCTCACAAGAAGATAGAGATATGGTATCTTGCTTCTTTGAAAGCCAAGACACAAGATTGCCTCCAAGAAAGATAGTACATGCATTAATGGACTTTCGATCCATTTTATCACTTGCAAAATCGGAATCCAAATAGCCAACAATGGTTAGATCTTCATTCTTGTACAATAAACCATAATCTTGAGTAGAAGATACATATCTTAGAACTCTCTTGGCCATCTTCCAATGTTGGATCTTAGGATCTTGCATAAATTGACTCAATTTGTGCGTGCAATAGCTCAAATCGGGTCTAGTGATAGTAAGCCAAATTAAAGAGCCTATAAGACTCCTATAAAGTGTGATGTCCTCGAAGGATCTTTCATCACCTTTAATAGGATTTTTTACATGTTGCTCCATGGGAGTATCTATGCCTTTACAATTTTGCATATTGAATTTTCTCAACATAGAAAAGACATATCTAGATTGAGAAATAAAAGCATACTCTTCATGAAAATCAATCTCAAGGCCTAAAATGTAATGGATCTCTCCTAGATCTTGCATTTTTAATTCTCTTCCTAATGCATCCTTAGTTTCTTGTACTAGCATCAAACAACTTCCACTAAGAATAATGTCATCTACATAGATTAGGAGAATGACAATATTACTACCATCAAACTTTAAGTACATAGAAGGATCATAGTCACTAAGCACAAATCCTAATGAAAGTAGAAAGTTGTTGAGTCTTGAATACCATGATCTAGGTGCTTGCTCCAAGCCATAAAGACTTCTAAATAGCAAACACACCTTAGATTCATCCTTGATGAATCCTTGAGGTTGTTCCATGTATATCTCCTCCTCAAGATAGCCATTAAAAAAAGCGTTGGAGACATCAAGTTGATACAATTTTCACTTAAAAAATAAGGCAAGAGAGATTATGATTCTTATTGTCACCATCTTTGCTACAGGAGCAAAGGTTTCTTCATAGTCAAGGCCGTATATTTGTGCAAAGCCTTTAGCACATAAGCTAACTCTGGAGCTCTAACGGTTGTTTTGGTCGGAATAAAATGAGCCATTTTGGTCAGATGGTCAACTGTGACCCATATAGCGTCATTACCCTTTTGGATTTTAGGCATGCCTACTATAAAATCCATGGAGATACTCTCCCATTTACTAGCTGGTATTTCTAAGGGATGCAACAACCCTCCTGTCTTTAAACGCTCTGCTTTATTTACTTGACATTTTTGGAAATTGGTTACATACTAGTGGACGTCCTTTTTCATACTGGGCCAGAAAAATTGCCTACAAAGAAGCTCATAGGTCTTCTGTATGCCTGGGTGTCCCGCACTAGAATTGTCATGACATTCATATAGGACCTACTGCCTATAATCCTCTGAATTGGGGACACATACTCTATCTCTATAGAGCAAGTACTCATCCTAAATGGAATAATGTTTGCATTTGAATTCTTGAGTCAACTAACCCTTAACTACTGGGGTTTGCTTGGGTAATACAAGCTCAGAATCCTCAACGTCATCTGACGACGTATACTCGGACTCATCATCATCCTCAACTGAGGCTGTCATATTCTTGGATGAACTGACACCAACCCCGGGAACTGGTTCTGGAGTCTGTAACTGTCTAATCTGGACTGAGTTCCAAATAGTAGGGAAGAATGCATCATGTTGGCATTTTCCTCTCAAGGACTCGAGTAACTCATTACGAATATGAGTAAAACTCAGCTCGTTTATCATAGGCATTCTGCTACTGTATTGAATTTTCCACGTCTATATCTGATAGACATGTCAAACTCTTGCATCAACTCTACCCAACGAGCTTTCCGACCTCTAAGCTCAGGTTGATTGCAAAGGTATCTGAGACTCTCATGGTTTGTCAGGACCTCAAAGTTGGCACCATACAAATAATGCCTCTAAGTCTTAAGGGCATGGACTATAGAAAAGAGTTCCTTTTCATAGGCACTGTACCTAGTCCGAATTGGCTCGAGTTTTTTACTCTCGAACGCCACTGGTCGTCCACCCTGAGTTAGCACAGCACCTATTGCAAAGTCGCTAGCATCTGTTTCAACCACAAATGGCTGATTGGGATCGACGACTTTTAAAACTGGTGCTGTAGCTAAGGCTGTTTTGAGAGCATCAAAGCTCTCCTACTGTGCCAAAATGAACTCCTTTCCCTTCCCCTATTCTGAGGTCTCAGCCAACTGAGTATGGTTTTAACCTTATTTGGGTCCATCTTAATCCCATCTGAAGAGATAATGTGACCCAAATATGCTACTTCGTCAACGAAGAATTCACACTTGGATTGTTTAGCATAGAGCTTATGCTTTCTGAGTAGTCGAAATACCTTTCTGAGGTGTTTTAGATGCTCCTTCCTTGTTTTGCTGTAAACGAGGATGTCATCTAAAAATACGACTACAAACTTACCCAAGTATGGTCTGAGGACACTGTTCATCAAGGTCATAAAGGTAGTTGGAGCATTTGTGAGCCCAAATGGCATCACCTTAAACTCATAATGACCGTGACGAGTCCTAAAAGCTATTTTTGAGACATCTTTCGATTTTATACGGACTTGATGATATCCCGATCTGAGGTCTATTTTGCTGAAAAACTTAGCCCCATCGAGTTGGTCAAACAACTTGTCTACCCGAGGCATAGGGTATTTTCTCTTAATTGTAACTTTATTGACGGCTCTGTAATCTACTCAAAGACGCATAGACCTCTCTTTCTTTTTCACCAATAGGACTGGTGAGGCCCATGGTGAACTACTGGTCTGAATTTGGCCTTTCCCTAGGTAATCTGTTAATTGCCTAGTTATTTCTTCATCCTCTGTTCGGCTGACCCGATATGGAGGTTTAGAAACAGGTGCTGTACCCGGTACTAGGTTTATTACATGATCTGCCTCTCTGCTAGGTGGTAAACCATGTGGCAAATCTTCAGGAAAAACATCTTTAAATTTAGACAATAAAATTTCTAATTTACTGATTTTTTGCTGAATAGGAAATAGAAACTTCAGAAATAAATTGAAAGTCACATAAGAATACCTGATGGTCTTCGTCTCCGATTAGCTGACAGAGATCTGAACTACAGACCATAGGACTGTTGGGAACATCATGCTCCCCATGCAACTGGATCTCTCGGCCTTTATGCTGAAAGCTGAGGGTGTTCTCCTGATAGTTTCTGTGGAGGGAAGGTAGAGCCAATCTCTCCCGAGAACAATATCTGTTCGATCTAGGTGCATTATTTGAAAATTTATTTCATCTTGGTACCCCTGAATACCAAGATTTAACTTACTTACCATAGTTTTCCATATCTTTTTATCTTCACCCTTAGCTAATGAAACTATGTACCTATGCTGACTAGGTACTTCTGGTAGTTTAAGTTTTTTAACCAGGGTGTAGTTGATGAAATTATGGGTTGCCCCATCATCAACCATAACTCTTACTGACTGGTTACCAACTTTCCCATGCATATGTACTAGGTCATGCGGCCCAAAGCTGAAGGGTCTCGCTAGCATTGCAGAGGTCAGCTGGCAACAGTGTTCATGATCTTCATGATACACTTTGATCTCGAAAGCTGCCGAGTCACTGGGGAAACATACAATTTGAACAAGATGAACTTGTTTTTTATCTTTCTTATCTTTTTTAGTGAAAGGCCCCTTGGGACACTGTCTGACTCTGTGTCCCTTGCCCATACACACAAAGCACAAACGTTCTTGTTTGGCTTTCTCAAAATCATCTGGTTTTAAGGGCTGTATGAGTGAAGGGCGTTTCTGAGGAGCTTCACCTTTAAATTTATCTTCTTTCTTTCTTTTTAAAAATTTCTTTTTAAATTGAAAGTCTTTCTGAGGAGGCTGTTCAGAAAGTGATTGTTGTCTCACCCTCTTCGTACCCACTGAATAATCATAGATTTGAGCATATCTGAGAGCTTGCTCAAGGGTAGTAGGCGAGTTTTTTCGAACCTCTACTTTTTATTCATCTTTGAGGCCACGGACAAATCCCCTAATTTTTTGATAGTCATCCATATTTTTAATTTTTAAAATTGCTTCTCGATACTGCGAGATATATTGGATAAGGGACTTGTCCATTATTGTTCTTTCCCAGGCTTCCCAAGCTCTATCAAGTTCATTTTTTGGTAGAAATTCTCTTAGGAAAGCTTCTTCAAAAGCTTTCTATGACCGGGGAGTCTGCCCAGTCTCCTGGAGATTTAACCACCACTTATAGGCCATACGCCCTAAGGAAAGACTGGCCTCAATAGCTTGCAAATGGTCAAGAGTCTGTTTAAGAACATGAATATTCTTCCATTTGCTGAGGAAGGTTTGTAGAATATTTGCATTTCTATCCTTCTCTTCCCCATTAAAAGTAGGAGGTTTTAAATCTTTGAAAATACTAGGGTGAGACCGTAAAGTCTCACCCAAAACTGATGGAAGTGGAGAAGGAGATAACTAAGAAGTGGAGGGAAGGCTTCCTTTTGTGGCACTCAAAATCAAGTTTTTGAGTTCCACACTGGACTTGAAATTGGCTAATCCCAACTTCAGTTCATCCACTTCTGTTACCAATTGGAGAAACTGCTCCTTGCTAACCAGTTCGTCGAGTTCTTCGACAAACTGTTCTTGTTCTTCCACTTCCATGGGTTCCTTTTCTTTTTTGTAAGCCAAGAATTCTGTTTCAAGTTCGTCGAAGCCTCTCTCCTGGGGTTGATCAGGTCCCTGAGCAGTGGTCATCTTTGGAACTAAAAGAGAGCTACCTTATCTTCTGAAGAAAAAAAGTCTAAAAGACTTATTTACAACTGTACAACTGTAAAGATGACTTAGCTGTTTCTGAGGACTGTACTTCCAAAGAAATTACGAAGAGGAACCCTCTCAGCTCTTTTACCCAAGATTTCAGACTTGCTGTCCCAGAAAATGCCAGTTTGAAGCTTCAAAACGGTGCCAAATTTCCCAGTTCTTGAGTTGAGTAGCTGACTGATCTGATTTCAGGTGTGGGGCTCCAACAAACAGAGTGAAAACCGGAATTTTACAACAAAAAATCCGGAATTCTTTGTATCATTGCCCTCACTGGCTGGACAACAACCTCTCTGGCCCGATTATCTAAAATTAAAGGCCCAAAACTCGTTTGAATTTCTGATCTAACTTCAAGAAGTAGGTCGTTGGTCTGTGGCAATCTAGTTTGAAGTTCAAACTACTAAAACATTCTCACAAACAGTGATGAAAAATCAAATTTTTCCCTCCCTGTCCAACGCTGACCCTGCCACTCTATTCTGATTAGAACTTACTTTAATTTACTCAGAGCTGAGGGCTAGCTATACAGCAATGGATCTGCCCATCTTTTTCCCTCAAAATTCCGTTCAGATAACTCAAAATTCTACTGAAATTGCCTGGTCAGATAGCTGTCTCTTCAGCGATGGATCTGTCTCAGAAATCTAACTCATATTCCAACTAAAAGGAAGATGATTTAACGGAGATTTTCACAATAGAAAGCTACTCCTCCAGCACTGGATCTGTCTCTCCTATTTATCAAAGTTTTTTGAGATTCTGAGCACTCTCTCTACTTTCTCCCTATTGCTACTTGGCTCCCAAAGATGGAGATGGCTCTGATACCAGTGTAATAAGTCCTAACACCATAGTAGGGCAAACACTAACTGATCCACCCAACCTTGCCTACTCCTTGATATGGAGTAAGCCCCTCCTAGCCCAGTGTGAGGAATGGTAACATGCCACTGCCAAGTGTCAACCATGTGGCACTGACGTGGCCGACTGCACGTCGGGACCCAACTGGGGGCCCTATCCTGTTGACAGGGTCCCTAGTCTGTGTTAGGCCCGCCATGGCTATGGACCGTGCTGGGGCACACTACTCACACTGTCTTGCCCTGTTGGTTATGTATGCTAGACACGACCCTGATTGTGGTATCTGACCTATCTGTGTTCTCTAGGGTTTGGCACTGGTTACGAGCTCATAACATCTGCTAACTGTATTCTCAGGTACATTCGAGGGACATTGAATTTTGGTTTGAAGTATGATCAGCCTGAAGTGCTAATGTTGGTAGGCTATACAGATGCCGAATGAGCAGGTAATATTGATGATAGAAGATCTTCCAGTGGTCATACATTCAGCTATAATATAGTTGCAGTCTCATAGAACAACAATAAGCAACCTACAGTAGCCTTATCATTGACAGAAGCTAAAATCGTGCACCCAGCAATGCTACACAAGAAGTGGTATGGAAAGATTGCTTGTTGATTTAGGTCAACCACATTTAAATGCGACCATTATATCTTTGTGGCAACCAAAGCTGCATTCACCTTGCCAAAAATCCAGTTCCATATGCTCGAACCAAGCACCTCAAAATAAATTATTGCTTTGTTCTCGAGAACATTATGGACAGAGCCATTGATCTTGTTTTTAGTAAATCTGGAAATCAAATGGCAAATATTTTTAGTAGGTCATTAGGTAGATGTAAATTTGAAAAATTTTGGACTCTATTAGGAATAGAAGAATGTAATTTTATTATTGAGGGAGAGTGTTAGAAATCAATGATAAGCTTCATATATTACTATTTACGATGTACTTTAACTATTGCCAACTGTTACCAGCTATGATTGGCTGTAGGCTAGACTATTAGTCAACTCCTGGTTCTTTTTCTCTCTTTATTAGTGTTTATTGTACTTTACATTCAATTAGCAAGTGTCATGGCATGTGTTCTCTTTCCTCCTTGTGGTGATTCCTTACAGTGAATGATTGATATTGCTTATCTGATTATTGATAGTTTGACATTATGTTCCAAGTAGATTTAGTTTGTTTACCGAGTCGGCCATGCTTTTGTTCCCATCGCTATGAAATATGGTGGTGAGGCGTTGGGCTTTCTCTATGCTCATTGGCCGGTCCGCAAGTAGTCGACTTCTCTGGTGTTGGCACTCCAAGTGAATCTAGATTTTGGAGCTCCTTTATCTGTGATGTGTCGATGCTCTTTGTTGTAGTTTGATGGCTTGACTCCACTGCTTGATATCCTTTATATTCTTTTGATAGTTGGAATAGGTTAGAATGATCTTCACAAGAATCTTCTAATATGCCCCCACTACGAACTTGGTGACGGTCCCTTGGCACCTGTGTATGTCTTTGGCATTGGCGTGTGTGGCGATGTGAAACCGTGAGGCCGTAATGAAGGAAGGTGAAGGGGGGTAGTCTAGAAGGGGAAAGGAGAAGTGGCCAAAAAGTAAGAAAAAAGTTTTGGTGACAATGAGTGCTAAAATAGTGGGGGAAAACATAGAAGGGGTATGGACAAAGAGATGGAGGAAATTGAAAGATGGAATAAGAATGACAAAATGAAAGGAACGATGAAAAACAAGAAAATAAAAGTGAGTCCTTGAATGTTTTTTGTGGGACTTCTTTTTCTTCTTCTATTTTTTTTGAAAGGAGAATGCAAACAGGTGGGACTTGTGCTTCGGTGAGTTATGTTTCAATCCCAACAAGACCTTTAAGTCAACAACCATCGATGATACAGGACCTACAATCGTCTATCTGGAACATCCCTTGTCAACATAGCGAAGTTGGAATGACGGTATACAACAAGATTTATAGGGAACATACACATGGCGTTCGGCCCAATCTGCTCACAATCTCTAATGCTCAGCTCAGTGTGGTCTCGTTTGGTCCGATTGGTCGCTGCGACCCACCATCAAATCCGAGATGCTGAAGATAAGATGGGCAAGTAGCTCAAACAGACTCAATGAATCACTGATCCAACATCCACTTTTGTGATGATAAGAAATGTCTCCACATTATAGTAGGCTTCCAAGATGATAGGATCTGGAGAATTAGTCGCATCAGTCATAAGGGCCCTGGTGAAGTTCACCGTTGTTTTTCAACCATGTTTTGATTTTATTAACGGCCAATTGTAGGCCTTGACGCTCGGAGTATTCAAGGTTGTCCATGCCCTTCATCTGGGCATTGGATGGTATGCTGGATCTGCCTTTATTACCGCCGGAGTCGTGAGATATTCTCTAATGAGCTCAAGCAAGATAGAACTCAAGCTCATGCAATACTTTATGATGGCTCATGCCATTAGATTCAACCTTAAAGCTACAACCAACACCTCACAACAAAAGCTCTATCTATCATTTAGGTAAATCAAGCCCAAATAGTAATTGTTGTAGGTGAAACAATGTGAGTGAAAAAAAGAAAGAAAAACAAAGACATTTTTTGTTGTCAAAGTTACCTAAGTGCTGGTTCTAGGATTTGGACGCTCATTTGGATGGGAGAGGGGACACAATCATTTTTTTTAGTTATGATAAGTTGATAGTAGATCTATTCAGCTGCCTTACATGATAGTTGGGTGGGTTGTCATTTGTCATTTGTCATTTTGTACGCCTGGCCCAAAGAAATTGGCTGATGCTCCAAAACTGATGGTCTTATTGATTGCTATACTCGTTGTAGCTGCACGTAGGAGACATGATTGGTGAAGTGTCATCACACTTATTAGTCCTAACTCTATAGTGTACTATGGTAGGGCCCACTTAGTAAGCCTAGTTGTATGGTATTTTAGTGGTGGGACCTACTTACATATGCAAGATGTCATTCTCCTCGCACTTATATTGAGGAATCCACCAAACACAAACTCCAAAATCTCTCCTAACTCCATGAAACTAATTTCATAGCCCTTCATGCATTAGCTGTGTACAAACAATAGAGAAAAGCTTGGCATGACCGTAACATCAAGACCAAGGATCTCGTGAAGATAGAATTGACTCCTATACAAGGCCAAGGAGCATAAGGGAAAATTGAATTTTCTAGGAGAAAGACCATACAAGGTAGTAGAATCTGACCCACACAATTATACTTGCCAACCTACAAAGACAATTATTTGACACACTTATCAAGGTAGCATGCTATGTCGCTACTATCCTGCTAATATTCAACTTAGGGATGAGCCTCATGCACCATCCTTTTATCGTCACCCTTGCAAGAGAAACCATAAGAGCCAAATCATTAGTCTAGGTAGGCATATATAGTCATAGCTTAGATCCGTTAAAATTGTTTAGTATTGTCACAGATAGCACAGATAGCATGTCCAAATAAATTCAATCTTAGCAAAGTTAGAATATGATGTAGGTTTTGAATTAGTGTCGCGAACTGATTCTTTTTGCGAATCTGTCGCGAACAGATTCTTTTTGTTTAGTTTTCTTTTGTGGAAGCTTTCAAAATCCTAGCCATGCGACTACAGATCACAAAACATAAACTATTCTAGCAATCAAGACGACAAAAAACAAGGAGATGGAGAAGAGAGCAATTGTATTATCAGTTTTTGAGTTTGGAGTGAGATGATCAGTGTCTCGTTCGTTGGCGGCCTGACACTCAGCTCAATTGCTGTATTTGCTCGTTGGCAGACTTTCATGCACAACTATTTTTTGTCTCTCTATCTTCTTTGTGTTGATCAAAATTTTGTGTATATGTCTCCACTGTGTGGAGTTTAGAAGACAGCTAAATAGAGAATTATAAGATAAGTCAACGCTAATCAACTAGTTGGTTATTCTCTGTTATGGCTAGCTCTTTCAGTTGAGCATGGTGTACAATATGCCACGCTCGTCGAGCTACCAGTTGGCAGCGTGAATTGTTTTTCTTCATGTCATTTTGTCTCAGTTCGTTTCGTGCTTTAGGGTTTCTGAGGTATGTTCACCATTCGCTTTGCTTCACTTCGCATTGTTTCGCTTTGCTTCGTTTTGTTTTGTTTTACTTTGTGACAAAGTTGCAAGAGTTCACAAATTCTGACACTCTCTCTTGAACCTTGCAATTTTGTATGTTTAATCCAATTGCCTTTTATTTGCTTTGCGAAGAGTGGTTTGTCAAGTGACTTCGTGAGCAGATCTGCAATCATGTCTTCAGATTTTATGTACTGGGCCCTGAGCTCTCCTTTTGAGATTAAGTCTCGAATATGATGGTACTTCAGAGGTATATGTTTTTGTCTTTGAATGGAAGACATGATCCTGGGACAGATATATGGCACTTTGAGAATCCATCATTAATGTGCATGATTCTCCTTGTGGTATGCCAATTTGCCTCCAACATCATCTGCAACCAAACTACCTCGTTGGCCATCTTTGAAGCTGCAACATATTCAATTTTGCATGAGGATTGAGCCACCAAGGTTTGCTTTTTGCATATCCAGCTGATTGCTACACCACACACTATTGAACATCCTCCTGTCATGGACTTGATGTCATCTTTGCAGCTTGCCCAGCTTGCATCACTGTAGTGGTGCAGCTCGAATCCTTTTTCTTCATTGTCTACTTTGTAGGTTAATCCCATATTTTGAGTACCCTTCAAAATCTGACTCTTCATTTTCTTGATTAACATCAAAGAGTTTCCTATCATAAGAGAGTCAGCCACGAAATAGTCAGAATCACAAAATCTCTTCCTATTCTCTTTATATAGACATTACAGTTTGGTTGTGTAGGATTGAAGTCTAGAGACTTCAGAAGACTGTCGTCGTAGGTAGGGCGCCTAGACCTATGGCAAATCATGAGTACATGTCATCTATTGCTTGAATGATCACAAAAATCATCCAGAAGTTGACCAATCTCATATGTGATTTAGACAAAATTTATAGGTCCTAGGCAAATTGTTTCATACAAATAGATTGTATTTGAGTCAATTTGACATTTTTGGAGTATTTTACACGTGTGAAATTTAGAGAACCATAGCTTACAAACAAGATGCTCTCTCCACGGCTCAAAAACTCCTTGAGTTGTACTAAATACACCTCTTCATCTAGCACTCCATTAAGAAAAGTAGATTTAACGTCCATTTGCTGGATCTTCCAACCATAGAAAGCAGAAATAGCAATGATAGATAGTTACCATCTTAGCTAGGGTGCGAACATTTTCTCAAAGTTACTACCTTCTTGCTGCTAAATCCTCTGGAAACCAACTGTGCTTTGTACTTGTTGAGTTGCCCATCCCCTCCATATTTGATCTTATAAATACATTTGAAAGTGATAGACATCCTACCATCAGGTAGCTCAACTAAGTTCCATGTCCTATTTTTTGGTATGGCTTCCATTTTTGTTTCCATAGCTCCATGCCACTCCTTGCACTCCTTTGCTTGATCAAAAGTTTTTGGTTCTTGACCCTTGAGCACAGAACCCATTAGCGCTAGATTCATCTCTAATCTTGCAGGAGGTTTCTGATTTCGTCTTGACCTTCTAAGCTCTCCCTGCTCATTAGATTTAGGAGTATCTCCCTTCTTGGCATCACCTGTGACTGATAAGTACCATTCAGGTACTCTCTTAGGAATTTTAGCATCAAACTTGCCTTTGTCCATTGGATCTTCCGCATCAAAATCCACTTCCTTCTTGACTTGTAGTTTTGCTACCTCATCAAGAGGTTTGGTGATTACTTTAGTTTGTTCACCTTGAACCATCTCATCAAATGTAGCATCTCTAGAAATCACAAGCTTCTGTGCATTCTTATCGTACATCTTGTGTGCCTTGGTCTTCTCATCATATTTAAGAAAAATACACCTGATAGCTTTTGCATCTAATTTCCTTCATTTCTCATCAGGAGCATATGCATCACAACCAACTCTCAAATGAGAAATATTAGGCTCCTTTCCACCAAAAGCTTAATGAGGTGTCTTACCTTTCACAAATTTCATATGACACCGATTGAAAATGTGCGTAGCTATGCTGCAAGCTTCTGTCTAGTAGGTCTTTGGTAAACCCTTGCTTTTGAACATTTCCCTTGCCATCTCAACAATGGATTTGTTCTTTGTTCTGCAACTCCGATTTGCTATGGTGAATAAGATGTTGTAGTCTGTCTCTTGATCTCTTGATCTTTGCAAAAATATATCACTGTATCAGGGAATCCGCCATGCTAATCAATATAAGACAAGAAATCGTATAGTTAAATTTAAATATTTTCACATCTTTACACTAATGAAGCCTTAATCACTCTGTAGTGGGCTATTTCCTATCCTAGCCTCGACCCTAGATCCAAGCACACAGGCGTTAAGGAGACGAGGTTAGTTGTCACGTGGAGGTTTGTTCCCATAAGAACGATAACATATTTCAAAATCCAACATGTGCATACTAACATTAAGATCCATTCACACTAAGCATTAATACTACAACCATTGATTGTAATCCACAATGATAGAAACTCACCCCTCTCTCTCCTCTTTTCTCTCATGGGTTGAAAGCTAGCAAAGCTTTGGCAATTGAAACGTTTTGTTTCTTCAAATCTGAAGATCAAGTGGTAGATATTCTTACTAAGTCATTAGGTAGATGTAAATCTAAAAAGTTTCATACTTTAATAGGAATAGTAGAATGTAATTTTATCATTGAGGGAGAGTGTTAGAAACCAATGATAAACTTATTACTATTTACGATTTACTGTTGACAGTTGTTACTAGTTGTGAGTAGCTATAGGCTAGTCTATAGTCAACTACTAGTTTTTTCTCTCTCTCTCTCTCTCTCTCTCTCTCTCTCTCTCTCTCTCTCTCTCTCTCTCTCTCTCTCTCTCTCTCTCTCTCTCTCTCTCTCTCTCTCTCTCTCTCTCTCTCTCTCTCTCTCTCTCTCTCTCTCTCTCTCTCTCTCTCTCTCTCTCTCTCTATTCAGGGTTTATTGTACGCTTTGTTATTTAGTGTGACTGAGTGTGATGGTGTGTTCTTCCTCTTTCTCTTGGTGATTGCTTATGGTGACTAATTGACAGTGATTATTAGATCTTTGACAATTTTATCTCTCATTGGACTTCATAGATCTATGAAGTGGCAACAATCAGCAGTAAACAATATGTGTTGTATTAACCTTCAAAAGAGTCCTCTTTTTTTTTTTTTTGAACTGTGGAAATTATAGTAAAAAAATTTGCAAAACAATTATTCTTAACTTCCCAAGATAAGAGAGAATTCTATACAAGGTAAATCTAAGTCGTTGCTTGTGATTTTTTAAGGAAGTATACCATAGTTCATTCATAAACAATTCCTTTCCAACATTGATGTTTTTATGAACATAATATCACCGTTTAATGTCTCATAAAGTCTATGTAGCTATTGAGTAATTGAAATTGACCAATCTTGAGTTTAGTACCATAAGATCGCTTGAGCTTGAGATAGCTCAAATTTGATGTCCATAACTTGACATAGTTTGATTTGGTTCTTAAAATTTAAGCTTATACATTGAGTGATTGAATTTGAGGAATATAAAAGCTACGACATTCAAACAACTCAAATTTTGTGTGCATCACTCGATATAGCTGAACTAGATTTGAACACTTATTACTTGACATAGGACATTGAGTGATAAAATTTGACCAATCACAAGTTCAAAACATTTGAATTGCTCAAGTTCGAGCCCTTGTCGATGGAATTGAATCCCTAACACTTGATATAGCTCAAATTGATGCCCCGAGCTACCAACAATCTAGAAGAGCTTTAGGATTTGAATTACTATAGATCTTACAGTGGCAATCTCTTCAAGGTTCAATAAAGTCGATAGCAATTTTAAAATAGAAAATTCAAAGAGACAATCAAGCTATGTCCTTAATTTTATTTTTGAGCTAAGGAATCAAGTTTCATCTAGTCTCATTTCAAACATATTCTCCAAGTAAAGTGTTTTCAAATATATTTTCCAAGCAGTAACTATAAATATATAAATATAAAATCTTGTCTCATTATATCATTAATCTCAAAGTTGATGCTTTGTATGTAATTCGTATTTTGTCAATGCCACATGCTTAGATAAGATTTAGCATTCTTGTTGATAACAAATCAAATATCTTTACCGATTAGCAAATATGTCATCTAATGAAGAAATGTCCCGAAACATGTATTTATATTTTACTATACATGAAATAGTGTGTTTTTAAAATTTGGAATGGCAACATTGTGTACAAGGTATGACCTTTGTATTTTTTGTTTTTGTGATTTTTAAAACCACAACGCTTACAGATTGTGAAAAAATAAAAAAAGATGTAGTATTTTACAAAATGAAATCAGAAAAGAGAGCACAAGTGATTGATCAAGAACTTAGTAGAACATCATCATCGCCAAGTTTCGACACTCGACCTTGACTTAAATGGAAACCATATATTTGTAATTGTTGCAAATTTGAGAGTAGATTGATTTTCATGCAAGTTATCTTGTGACATCAAGCTAATCATTCTTATGATTGATTGTAACATGAAACTAGTATCAAAAGGAGTATGATGAAAAAAAATATTGTGAGTGTGAGCAATGCAAATAATTGAAAACTCGAACAAGACAAATAGTGGAGCAAAGTTTTGGAAGTTTGAAAAGCATGTGGTGGAGCCTGACGTGGTTTTGGAAGTATATTTTATATATTAAGTATTGGTCCTTATCATATACTAAATTTTTTGAATAAAGACTAATGCTTGTCTAAATTTTCTCTCTTGCAGAATTATACATTGGTGTCAACATCTTATATAATTGATAATCTCATCAACAAGATCAGAGATATCAATTTTGCATCATCTTTAGCATTAGATGAAGATCTACCTGATCATCATATTCTTGATGTCACTAGTCACTACAAACCTAATGATGTGGAGGTTATGTAGATTTGCATGTCTCACATGGATCACACTCACTCCACCACACCTCATATAGATCCTACTTGCATGGATTTTAGCCATCCCATAATGTCACCACACAAACTATATTATTCCATGACGTGACCTCATGTGGATCTTGCTATATATTACATTCATCCCATGATGTCGTCACACATAGATTCTATCCATCCCATGACACCTCATGTGAATCTTGTCATCAATTTTATCCATACAATGACATCATTATGAGAAAATTAGAGATCAAAACACATTTGATCTATAAATGATCTTTAGCCAATTTGGATTACACATCTAGAATCATCTACAACATAGAAATCACTCCTTTATGCATGCTAGAATTTAGAAATGCATCAAGATCTGATCATAACCACTTAGATATGACTTAGTAGTATCCCTGTCCATATAGCAGCAGTACAATACAATACTCCACACGTGTGAAAGCTAGATCAACAAGAAAATCAACATTCTACACATAGAAACTCAATATATAATGAGAAAACCATAAAAGATGGACATAGAATCAACAAAGATGAATTCTCCACATCATACGAGAAAACAATGATCTTTTCTCCACTCCAAATGTAATGTACCAATATTGACCAATTAAAATGGGTCCAAAATTGACCTCATCCACTTCTCTATTTTCCAAAAATAGTAATACCACTATTTAGGCCCTTATTGACAGATATGAAACTATCTCTACGTTGAGATTTCACTTTGGCCTCCAAAAATGTCAAAACTAGTTGACAATTTTCACACTCCCTCTTCAACTAGTTTTAGATAGATTTAGATAGTACACCAACTGATGTTCTATGCTTCATAAAAAAGTCTTTTTCCAATGCTTTGGTGAAGGGGAGAGGTAGTGGAGACCTGAAACAACCTCTAAGGGCTTGTGATTTCATCACAACCATCAAAACATCACAAAAAATCCACAAATCTGCATTTTGGAGGAAAAAAATAAGAAAAAAATCCATCAGTCCTTATTTCTCCCAAACTAGTGAGAAGTAACTCTTGCATGACTGACAGTAGCCTGAGAACATTTTTTTAGACCTGCATAGAAGCCTACGAGAGTAAAAAAATCAGAGAAAAATCATAAAAATTAAAAAAATCTCTTGTAAAATCAAAAAAATTTACAAAACTGTTCAGTAACCTTCGTAGAGCCTCTTGAAGCTGCATCTCACTGAGAAAAACACATAGAAATCTCTACGAGAGTTAGCTTCCTTCGAGAGTTCCCAAGATCTAGAAGATCAAAATCAAAGGCAAAACTCTTTCCAAAAGCCAATTTTTCAAATTTTTGTGGCAACTAACTCTCTCAAAGTCTCATGTAGCTCATCTCACTGAGATAGGTACACCAACGATTTTGTGAGAGTTTATCTTGTTTCAATAAGTTGAAAAGTGGGTTTAGGTGTCTAAAAATTGAGAAAATCATTAGAATCAGAGAATCAATGCATAAATAACTTTTGTAGACAGTTCCATTGTTTCCAGAAGGTCATTTTATGTTAGTGATCAAGCATGCGAGAGTTAGTTTGAAGTATTGAGTGATTTGTAAGCCAAAAGATTTCCATGACGCCATCCTAGAAATAGAAGAGAGTGGCACCATCGCCACCCTCCTCAGTATCATTCACAGATGATCAACCCTTATCTATAGGAATATATCCTAACATAAGAAAAGAAGGATGACAATACCAGAAGATACGCCATTGGATATAGGAGGCATAGGTAGAGGAAGTTGCACAAGCCAAGGACGTACCTACAGAACCTCTCACTACTGGAGTACCTGCACCACCAACAGGTTCACCATTAAGAACAAATCTCAATGACTATTTGCACCATCATGAAATATCTTTTCAGATGGGAGAGCCTGAGGTTCCACGAACATAAGTTCTCACAAGTCTACTGACTAGCCATATGAACTTATCCCTGAGAGAGTTCCCGCGGATTGCACCACAAGCAAAGAGCATCCCAGCAGATCGGATCAAATCAGAACCGGAATCAAGCACAAAAGAGCCCTTGTATTGTGCGGGCTATGAAGGAACCAACTGTGAAAAATACAGATCCTAAGTGGATCTAAACTCCAAGATCATTGGCTTGAATGCTTGCACTCCAAACTACATAAGCTAGGAATTGGCAACACATTCTATGCTACCTAGAATGCAAAGAACTTGATCAAAAAGCATTTATCACAAATGGAAACTTCCATAAACATCAAGTGCGGCCCAAAATAGCATTATACAGTCCATAATACATCAGCCTACCACTTTTGGAAAGCACCTAAGATCATACACAATAGCTTGAAGACAATACACACAACAATGCTCTCAATGGAGGAAGAAACAATGACAATGATCTATTGATCTCAATGAAGCATACAAAAGGTTTCTCCAACCTGTTCTCCACGACTTCCCTACTATTTATGGATGAGGAAGATGACTCTCTCTCCTCTCTCTAGAAGGTACTTGACCCTTGATATTCCCTATATAGGAAAAATAGCTAAAAATGGCTTATATGACCAAAATACATCAAAATGGTCTCATTTTGAAGGGTATGAAGTTTGACACTTCATCATACTGAAAAAATATAGTAAATAAAAACATTGTGGCCTGGTTCACACGTGCGAAACTCCAGAACCAAAACTATTTACAATTTTAGCCAATTTAGGCCTCAAACTAGCTAGGAAATGTTGACAATTTTCACACTCCCTCTTCAACATTGGATGCTAGTTTCAACATAGTCTTTGAGCACATTCCAAGATTAGATCTATGCATTAAATATAGGTCCTTTCCCAAGGGTTTGGTGAAGATATCAGCCAGACACTCCTTTGAAGAGACATGTTGAAGCTCCACCTCTTTGGCAATGACTTGATCTCTCACAAAATGGTGAGCAATCTCAATGTGCTTGCTCCTTGCATGAAAAACAGGATTGCTTGCCAAGCTTTGGGCTGAAAGGTTATCACAAAGTATGATTGGAGTCTTCTCTGGTTCCAGCAAGTGAAGATCCAATAACATCCTCTTGATCCAAAGAATCTCCTTGGTGCATGTTGTTAATGCCTTGTACTCGGCTTCGGTGGAAGATAGAGAGATAGTTGGTTGCTTCTTTGATAGCCATGAGACCACTCCATCTCCAAGATAGATTGCAAAGGCACTTGTTGACTTCCTATCCATTTGATCACCTGCAAAATCTGAATCTGAAAATCCACAAAGGTTAGGTGTAGTACCTCCATACAAGATGCCAAAATCTCTAGATCCCGAGATGTATCTAAGTACTCTCTTTCCTAGCTTCCAATGAGCCTCACTAGGATCTTGCATAAATTGACTTAGTTTACCAACCACAAAGCTTAGATCAGGTCTTGTGATGGTTAACCATATAAGAGATCCTATTAGCTTTCTATAGAGAGTAATGTCCTTGAAGGATCTTTCATTACTTCTTGTAGTTAGCTTTACATTTGATTCCATAGGAGTAGAAACAACTTTACAATCTTCCATATGAAACCTTTTTAGAATAGAGTTAACATACTTTTCTTGACATATGAATGTAGATTTAGAAGTTCTAATAATCTCTATTCCTAAGATATAATGAAGTTTACCAAGATCTTGAATTTCAAACTCTCTTTTGAGTGCCATCTTGATTTCATCTATATCTAGATTGTTACCACCACTTAAGATAATGTCATCAACATAGATCAAAAGTAAAGTGATATCATTTTCATTCAATCTAAAGTAGAGAGAATGATCATACTCACTCATAACAAAGTTTTGAGAAAGTAAGAAGGAATTGAGCTTAGCATACCAACTCCTTGGTGCTTGATTTAGCCCATACAAACTCTTTTGGAGATAGCACACATGATTAGGCTCATCATGTGAAACATAGCCCTCGGGTTGCTCCATGTAAATATCTTCTTCAAGATCACCATTCAAGAAGGCATTAGTAACATCCATTTGCCACATATCCCAATCATAAAGAGTTGCAAGAGAGATTAGGATTCGAATAGTTACCATCTTTGCCACGGGTGCAAAGGTCTCATCATAGTCAATACCATATTCTTGAGCATACCCCTTTGCCACCAACCTTGCCTTGTACTTGTTGATTGATCCATCTTGATTTGTCTTGATCTTGAAGATCCACTTACAACCAATTGCCTTCTTGTCCTTTGGAAGCTTTACCAACCTCCATGTGTTGCTTTTGATGAGTGCTTGATGCTCATGATCCATGGCTTGGATCCATTCCTTCTTTTGAATTGCTTCACCTACACAAGTTGGTTCATCAAAAGAGGTAAGAAAAGCAAAGTTAGAGTTGTCCACCACTTGCTTTCCTTTTTCATCATAGGTTAGCCTTGATGGCTTAGCCCTTTTCCTTTGAGTCTTCCTTGAAGTTTGCTTTGGAGTGGCATCTCCATCTTCATCCAAGACATCTTGCACATCATGATGATTAGTAGGCACATCAACATCAACATCAACAACATTGGAAACATTCTCTTCATGAAAGATGACATCCCTACTTATGACAACTTTCTTTGTAGAAGGAATGTACACTTTGTAAGCCTTGCTTACTTCACTATAGCCAACAAACACACCCTTCTTTGATGAAGGATCTTCTTTAGTTCTATCATCAAGTGTGATATTGACAAAACATGTACATCCAAAGATCCTACAATGCTTGACACTCGGCCTTCTACCATAAAGAACCTCATGAGGAGTTTTACCATCCAAGGAAGCACTTGTCCATCTATTACATAGATAGTTAGCACATGCTAAAGCTTCCCCCCAAAAAGACTTAGCAAGATTAGCATGTAGTCTCATTGCCTTGGCACATTCACAAAGGGTTCTATTCTTCCTCTCGGCCACTCCATTCTGTTGTGGAGTCCTAGGACTAGACATCTCCCTCTTAATCCCATGTGCTATACAAAAGTCTTTGAACCTATTTGAGGTGTATTCCCCTCCATTATCAGATCTTAAGCATTTGATCTTTGTATTGAATTGGTTTTCCATTTCATTCTTGAACTTGACAAATGCAGCAAACACTTCATCCTTAATTTTAAGAAGATAGATCCAAGTATACCTACTAAAGTCATCAATGAAAGTTGCATACATCTTTGCCCCACCATTGCTAGTTGTACTAGAAGAATGAATATCAGAATGCACAAGTTGAAAAGCTTCTTTAGATCTAGAAGTAGATCTAGAATAAGCAAGTCTATGAGATTTGGACAAGGCACAATGTTCACAAACACTATTGTTTGCAACAAGACTTTTAGGGAGACCAAGAACAAGCTCTTTCTTTGCCATTACCTCCAAAGATTTGAAGTTGGGATGGCCCAACCTCTTGTGCCAAACTTCTTGGTTTGTCAATTGCTCCCTAGCCATACATCCTTCATGATTAGAGATCACACATGCATCAAGCTTGAAAAGTTTACCATGCCTCCTACCTTGAGCAATCAAGGATCCACATTTACTTATCAAACATGCATCTCCAATGAACTCCACATCAAGTCCTTTGTCAATCATTTGACTTACACTAAGCAAATTCTTAGTGATTGAAGGAATGTACAAAACATTTTCAAGATTTGCTTTCCTATTTGTTGAAAGGGAAATAGGAATAGTGCCTATGCCTTTGATGTCACATTGACCATCATTTGCAGTGTAGATGATGTTACCTTCTCCCTCATAAGACAATAAGGATGTAAAGTATTCCTTATGTCTTGTCATGTGAGATGAGGCTCCACTATCAATCCACCAAGGATCATTATCATCTATGTTGGCTAACAAACTTGAAGTCATAACAAGTGATTCACATGTGTTGTGTTCTTCCTCATCTATTGTAAGATTTCCTTGCCTCTCTCCTTGCTCTCTTTTCTTCTTATAACATTCATTTGCAAAATGACCTTTTATCCCACAATAAAAGCACTTGAACTTTGACTTATTGTTCTTAGTAGAAGAGGAAGAGGAAGAGTGATCATCATGATCAAAGTTACCACCTTTGGACCATTTCCCTTTGCCTTTACCTTTGCCCTTGAATTTGCCTTTTGTGAAGAAAGCCTCTTCACCTCCACCTTGCAAGGATGCACCATCAAGCTTTGATTGCAACCTATGTTCTTCAGCCAATAAGATTTCTTGCAAGTCAACCACACTTGGCAAGACTCTTTGAATGGCAAAACTTTGCACAAGGTTAGCATGTTCATTTAGCAAACCATTCAACATAACTTGGACTATTTCACCATCTTTTATGTTCTCATCAATGCATGCTAAATCATCACTTAGGGACTTAACTCTCAAGATAAATGCATGAGCACTTTCACCCTCTCTTTGCCTACTAGAAAATATTCGTCTCCTTAGGGTCAATACCCTAGATGTGGACTTTGATTCAAAGAGCTTCTTTAAGGCATTCCATGCCTCACTTGCACTTTGACACTTTCCAACTTCCTTGAGAAGTTCATTTGTAACATTCATTTTAATGATATGAAGAGCCCTTTTGGCCTTCTTATCAAACCTTTGTTGCTCTTGAAGTGTGAGAGGTCTCTCTTCAATTTCTGCAACTATGTCCATGAGTTCATTCAACTCAAGTAAGGACTCCATCCTCACTTTCCAAGTAGAGTAGTTTGATGAACTCAACCTTTCACTAGACTCTAGCATGATCCCACCATTGGAAGCCATGATTCTAATGTTTCTTCAACTTTTAGGTTCTGTCCTAAAGCACTTAGCACTCACTTTTCTCTCAACAAATGATAGATAAAGAGATCTATGAAGATTTAGGACCCTAAAACACTTCTATCTTGAACCTAGATGGTTTCCAAGCATAGAAAGGAAGATTGAAACACATGCAACACTTTGCACACACTAAGAATGGATTACAAAATCAAACCAACCTGAACACACTCTTGCTTAAGCTCTCAAACTTTCCAGCAAGTGACCAAATCAAGTTACGGTGTGAAGAGTTACTTGCATTCTTAGAAAATACCCAAAACTAGGATGCCAAGATTACCTAGTAATGAACAAACTTGATCAACATATGATCAACACACTAAGATATTGATTCAACCTGTAAAACCACATGTAAACCACACTTCTAAAAGTTTATAAACTCCAGCAAGTGATAAATACAAGATTTAGAGGTGAATGAATGAGCACACTTAGTGAATCACAAGACTAGCTTCACTATCTTGTCAAATCTTGGTGTTTAGATGTAGATCTAAGATCACTTCACATGAGAATGTTCCTCAGCCTGTTAAGAACCTGAAAACACACTTGCATAATGGTTAACACCTTCCAGCAAATGCTCCAATCAAATTACATAAGGAGAGTTACTTACATGCTCAACAAAGTACACCAAAATTTATGCCAAAATTGATGACAATCAAGATGTAAGTGGGTATTCAGAATCGAGTATAATCATGATGGATCTATCAATAAGTATAAAGCAAGACTTTGTGCTAAAGGCTACTCTCAGATTAAAGGTCTTGATTATGAAGATACCTTTGCACCAGTTGCAAAGATGGTAACAATTCGAATACTCATTTCTCTTGCATGTTTTCACAAATGGAGTATGTTCCAGTTTGATGTCTCTAATGCATTTCTCAATGGTTACCTTGAGGAGGAGATTTATATGGAACAACCTCCAGGTTTTGTGAAGGAAGGTGATGAACCAAAAGTTTGTCTTTTGTTCAAAAGTCTGTATGGACTGAAATAGACACCAAGGTCTTGGTATGCAAGGCTCAATTCTTATCTCATATCACTCGGATTTTGTCTAAGTGAATATGACCCTTCTTTGTATTATAAGTTTGTAGATAACTTTGTAATTATTCTCTTCATCTATGTAGATGATACCATCCTTTGTGGAAACAGTGAGAAGTTAGTTGAAGAAACTAAGCATGCACTTGGTACTGAGTTTAAAATGCAGGACTTAGGAGTTCTTCACTATATTCTAGGCCTTGAAATAAATTTTTGGAAAGGTCATGCATTTATAAGCCAAAGTAGATATGCACTTTCCATGCTCAGGAAATTTCATATGGAGAACTATAAAGGCATAGATACACCTATGGAACACACTGTAAAAGTTCCTATTAAAGATGATGAAAAATCCGTTGAGGACATCACTCTTTATAGGAGTCTTATTGGCTCACTTATTTGGTTAATAGTGACTAGGCCAGATCTAAGCTTTTGTGTTCATAAGCTAAGCCAACACATGCAGGATCCAAAGTTATATAATTGGAAGTTGGCTAAAAGAGGCTTGAGGTATATATCTTCTACCTTGGATTATGGACTATACTATGAAGGAGAAGATCTGACTTTGATTGCTTTTTCAGATTCAGATTTTGCAAGAGAATGGTTGGATAGGAAATCCACAAGTGCTTACACTATATTTCTTGGAGAAAATCTGGTTTCTTGGCTGTCAAAGAAGCATGCAACTATTTTCTTATCATCCTGTGAAGCTGAATACAAATTTCTTACAACTACAACAAAGGAGGTTTTATGGATCAAAAGGGTACTTTTGGAGCTTAAGTGTTATGCAGACGAAGATTTATCAATTATCAAGAATGATAACATTTCTGCTCAGGCTCTTGCAAATAACCCAGTCTTTCATGCAAGGAGCAAGCGTATTGAAGTGGCTCATCATTTTGTAAGAGAAAAAGTCATTGGAGGAGAGATCTCATTGGAGCATGTTTCATCTTCAGATTGTGTTGCAGGTCTTCTCACCAAGCCTCTACTCAAGAATGTCTTTATGAAGATGAGGTCGAACCTTGGCCTAATTTCGAAATCTATGTTGATAGGAACATAAATTTTAAGGAGGAGTGTGAAGATTATTAAAATATTATCTTCCTATCTCAAGTTTGGGGTCATGTCCATGATAATTTCCACTAGATTTCATGTTGTACATATAAGGAGTGTGAATTGAGCACATATCCTTCTAGTGTAACTTGGATTTGAGTTAGATAGGTTCAATTGTAATGACATGTAGATGTTTTGATAGCATGCAAAGTCTTAATGTATGCATGCAAGCCACATGCAATCAGTGCATGCAACATGCAAAGTAGTTTCTTTGATCTACACATGTCCAGGCAATTTTATGAGTTGACATGTAGTACATGCACCATACATGCATGCAGTTACACATGTGGATCTCTGGTAGGTGAATTAGTTTAGTTAAGTGGACTTTCCTTGCAACTCCACTGTAGGAATTCGAGTCTCTCTCATGTAGAAAAAGCTGGGCATGTTTTGCCATATTGTGAATATTGAGAATTTGGTGTTTTGGACTCATTCTCTCTTTTTCTGAGTTTTCTATGTATGATTTTCTCTCTCTACCTGAGAGCAGCCTCTTTTTCCCATACTGGACACTCAGAATTATTTCTGACATTCATTTCTCATAGTGAAGAGTTAGAGTTTTTCATCAGATGTATGCCATTGTGCTCGTGCCTTAGATTTTTCAAGCATACTGTTCTTTGATCAATCTTGTGCAATCACAACACCTCAGTAAGATCCTGTAGGGTGTGTGGTGAAGTTCACACATGCTAAAAACTTCACAATCTTGCATAAATTGACTAACAACACCAACAACATAAGAAATATCAGGTCGTGTGTGTGTCAAATAAATCAAACTACCCACCAGTTGTCTATACAAATAAGCATCCACTTTCTCAGATTCATCATATGTAATAAGCTTCATGTTGACATCCATAGGTGTACTCAAGGGCTTACAATTCTACATATTGAACTTATAAAGCAAATCTTGTGCATATTTGCTTTGTTTAAGAAAGACCATGCCTTCTTTTTGCCATACTTCGCATTTTTTCGTCCTTCGGAAAAAAGGAGACACTGTCTCTAAAAATGCCTTAGAAATATTTTTCAGGCCTACCTTCGCGTTTTTCGTCTTTTTCTTCTTTTTCGGAAAAAAGAAAAGGTGCCCTTGAAAAAGTGAAGGTGCCCTTAAAAAGACAACACTATCTTTAAAATCTTAAAAAGCATCTTTAAGCAAAAGGTGAAGGCCTACAGTGTGAAGGCACTATCCAACGGGCAGAAGGCAGCTAATGCACGAGCAAAAGAAGAAGGTCAGACGATATGACATGACTTGAATTTGTGTGCAACATGAAATCCTTCGCGCTTCAAAGGACCAAGAAGATCAAACAAGTACCATGTAGTATAGATTTCTGATCAAATATGATGGCATCAGTAGGAGAGCGTTGAGACGTGCCTAATCCGCCTCTCTTGTAATCTGAGATTAGTTGTAGATCATTTAATCTCTCTAATCAGATTTGTTACTTTGAATATATGTATTGCTAGACACATCAAGACAGTTAGAAGGAAGACAGTCACGGACACAAGATACTTTTTTACAGATTAGTTGTAGCTAGTAATTTTTGTGAGAGAGAACATCTTTCTTGCAACAATGTGCTGATCTGGGAGACAAACAATGCTCAAAAAAATATTGCAAAATTTAGTTCTGATAATAGAAGGGATTTTTCTCAATGCTCTGTTTTGTTGTGTATGATCTGAGATATTGGAATGCATGCTATCAGTAGATAAATTTCTGTTGTTGTTTTTATTCAACATTATCTACTATTTACCTTTAAGAGGTCTTAATCCCAGCCTCTATTAATTGGACTTAATGATACTATGTCAAATCCAATCAATGGAATGGAGAATTCAGTCTCAACAAAGAAGCAACTCACATACCTGCTACGAGCTCTACCAAGATCATTTCAAAGGACCCGAGCACTACTTGCTAAAGATCCAACGATGACTCTTGAGAAGGCTGTAATCGAGATCAGAGAAGAGGTGGAAGCTCGCGAACACCTTGATCACATGGATAACTCTGATCAAGCTCTCTACAGTAACAAAGAGAATCAGAGAAAGAACTCCAAGCCTAAGAGGGAGTTAGATCAAAGACAAGATCGAAAGCAGTAGTCAGAGGGAGTCAAAGAGGAAAAATGAAAGAGCAGAAATAAGCTGAGACAACAGAATAGTGAGAAGAAGACCTGCATGAGATGCACACGAGAAGGCCACAATATTGATAAGTGTTGGCTCAATC
Organism: Diphasiastrum complanatum; assembly: GCA_029204225.1. Classification (NCBI taxonomy): domain Eukaryota; kingdom Viridiplantae; phylum Streptophyta; class Lycopodiopsida; order Lycopodiales; family Lycopodiaceae; genus Diphasiastrum; species Diphasiastrum complanatum. Next base: position 39,800,341 of record CM055111.1, on the reverse strand, counting down.
CAAAGATAGAGTGCATCCACTGTCACAAGAAGGTCGTGTAGCTATTGATTGCAACCAAAATTTTGGAAACAAGAAAGCTCAGAGTAGACGGGAGAGCGATAATAGCTCATCCTACGTGGAAGAACCAGAGTCCTCCAAGATCGTCAAAGACAGAACTAACAACGACAAGAACCCAGTAGCTTACTTGTGTGTTGATGTATGTGCAACATCAACTTCAGATACACAAGAAATAATTATTGATTCAGGTGCAACGTCACACTTTGTGGCAATGAGACACATGATCACTGATTATCAAGAATCAGAGTCTTCCAGCTACATAATCTTGGGAGATGGTTCCAGACACAAAGTCAGCAGAATCGGAAAGCTGTGATTAAGCACCAAAGGAAGAGACAGAAGGCTTGATGACACTTTGTACATGCCCACTCTTCAGAAAGACCTACTATCTGTTGCTAAAATGGTAGATGTAAAATTGAGAGTCACTTTTGAAGGCGATACCTGTGAAGTGGTTGAATCTATAACCACTCAGCTTGTCACCACAGGAAAGTGATAGGGAAACCTCTATCACCTCAGGATCTGGGTACCTTCTAAGCAAGCTCACCAGACCAATGAATCAATAGATACCACATGGCACAGGAGGCTGTATCATATGAATACAGTCATTCTATTTAAAGCTAGCCAAAGTGGAGCATTCATTGGTGTCAACATCAAAGATGCAGCATGCTTGAAGTCCTGCGATGTCTGTAACAAAGGCAAGATGTCACATATACCATTCACCAAGGACTCTTTCAGAATGAAAGAACTCCTGGAACTGGTACTCTCTAACATCTGTGGACTGTTTGATGTGGTCTCCCTCGGAGGTTTGAAATACTACATGCTCATTGATGACTTCAGCAAGTTTGCAGTCATGTATTTCATCCACAACAAATCGGAGGCCCTGGAAAAATTCACAGAGTTTGTGAATTGGGCTGAGAAATGGACTGACAAGAAGGTGAACCAGCTAAGAATAGACAGAGGAGGAGAATACGTCTCCAGACACTTTGTGGAGTTTTGCACCAATAGAGACATACTTCAGTTGAAGATCGCAGCCTACACACCATAGCACAATGGTGTGGCGGAGAGGAGAAATCGGACTCTCATGGAAGTTGCGAGATCCATGATGGCCTATTCAAAGGCATCAAAATTCTTATGGTCTGAAACAGTAGCTACAGTCAACTATTTGCTAAACAACATAGATAGATCCAACATTGCACATACCATGCCACACGAGCTTTGGTGGGGCAATAAACCAAGTCTGACACATGTGCGTATTTTTGGATGCATTGCATATGCCCACATTCTAGATCAGAAAAGAAAGAAACTGGATGGAAAGCTGGAGTAGGGATTACTCATAGGATATGATGTTCATTCATCATACTATAGGATCTACGTGTCTGACAACAGACAGATCAAGACTGTCAGAGACATCAGATTTGATGAGTCAAAGACAATGGCTGACGGTGATCCAGTTGGCTATGAAATGTTGACCAGAGGCTACAATGACCCGCTGACATCTACGGAGGGACCGAACCCTGAGCACCCAGACCAAGATGCTCAAATTTTAGATGGACAAAGTGACTGCAGCAAGACGCACATCCTGTGCCCAAGACACCTGCTGCTCACCGCAATCCAAAAGTCAACAAAGGCAAGGCCATCAATCTGACTACGAACTCTCCAAGAAGATCCATGCAAGAAAGAAGAGCACTTGTTAGGTTTGTACCTGACAGCTTAGCCTCTATATTAGAGGAGTTCTATAGATTTGGGAGAGAACCTCAAACGTATGAGAAAGCTATTAGCTGTCCAGATAAGGACAAGTGGATTGAAGCGATGGAATACGAGATAAAATCCATGGTGCAAAATAACATCTGGAATCTAGAGCCATTACCAGCAGACACAAAGACTGTAGAATACAAATGGATTTACAAATACAAGTATGGACCCGATGGCAACGTATCAAAATACAAGGCCAGATTGGTGGCGAAAGGTTTCTCTCAAAAGTATGGTGTAGACTATACTGAAACCTTTTTCCCAGTTATAAAGCATTTGTCCTTATGCCTACTATTTGCATATACAGTAGCATACAGTCACATAGTGGATGAAAAGATCACCTTCCTACACGGTGAGTTGAATGAAGATGTCTATATGGACCAACCTCCAGGATTCATCTGCTCACACTTTTCAAACTACGCCTGCCAAATGCAAAAGAAGCACATACGGATTGAAACAGTCTGCCAAGTAGTGGTATAAGAAGAAGGATCACACTCTCAGATCCTTAGGATTTCAACCATTGATGGCCAACTACAATGTCTATACAAAGGTCACAGATGGAAAAATCGTAATCATAGTAGTCTACGTGGATGACACCTTGATCCTGTCCAGAAGCGACGAGCTAATTGCTCAGGTGAAGCATGATATTTCACAACATTTTGAAATATCAGACCTAGGGGAAGCAAAATGCTACCTAGGATTGCATATTGACAAAGATCTTGATGGAGGGAAGTTGTATCTTCACCAGTCAAGATACATCCAGAAAATCATTGATGATTTTTAAATGACAGACTGCAAGATAGCTGTAATGGTTCTGACCAAGCAAGACTGCCCGCAGAACGTAGAAGAACAAGAAGCCATGTGGAACGTGCCCTATAAGAGATTAATCGGATCGCTCATGTACTTAGCAGATAATACACATCCTGACATTGCTTATGTAGTTTTCAGAATGAGCCAGTTTAATGTCAATTCAGGCCCTACGCACTGGAAGATAGCCAAGAGAATTCTACAATACCTTCAACAGACAAAGGATTATGGGCTGTGTTTCTCTCAACATGAAGGATTCCAGACTAAATCCTACAGCAATGCAGGCTGGACATCTCTGAAAGATGACTACAAGAGCGTCTTAGGAGAATGCACGATAGCAGCCGGAGCAGCTATCATATGGATCAACAGGAAGCAGACCGTGACCGTGCAATCATCCTGCGAAGCAAAGTATGTTGCAGCAGCCAAAATGGCGAACGAGCTTACATGGCTCAAGCAGTTCCTTGACGGACTGAGAGAGAACTCCAACGAGTACTGTTACTATTCATGGATAACACATCCGCCATTCATTTGACGAAGGATCCAGTGTTTCATTCCAGGACGAAACACATTGCTACCAGATATCATCTAATAAGAGATCTAGTTGAGAAAGATAGGCCAAAGACCGAGTTTATTCCAACGAAACAGATGGTGGCCGATATATTCACAAAGCCTCTTGACAAGGCAATCTTTGAGAAGCAACGTGCAAGCTTAGGAATAAAAAAATACCAGCTTTGAGAGGGAGCTGAAGAAACTATTAGTTTCTATCTTTCAAAGCCTTAGTATTTCTCCTTAGTTTCTCCTTTGAGGTTTTTCGCAGCTGTGCATTTTGAACTATATTTCACACAGTCTGCATTTTTAACTGTCTTGTCGCACAGTTCGCATTTTTGTGTCATGAAGAAAATTCAACACTAGGCCTAAAACACTTAGAAAATAACTCTGACAACTTTTTCCGACACTCGCGCATTTTTCGCATTTTTGCGAAAAAGAGACACTGTCTTTAAACTGCCTTAGAAAAATTTTCTAGCCAACCTTTGCATTTTTTTGGTCTTCGGAAAAAAAGAGACACTGTCTCTAAAAATGCCTTAGAAAAAATTTTCAGGCCTACCTTCATGTTTTTCACCTTTTTCTCCTTTTTCGAAAAAAAGCGGAGGTGCCTTTAAAAAAGCGAAGGTGCCCTTAAAAAGACGACACTATTTTTAAAATCTTAAAAAACATCTTTAAGCAAAAGGCGAAGGCTGCAGCGAGAAGGCACTGTCCAACGGGCAGAAGACAACTAATGCACGAGCCAAAGAAAAAGGTCAAATGACATGACACAACTCAAATTTGTTCACGACACGAAATTCTTCATGTTCCAAAGGACCAACAAGATCAAGCAAGTACCATGTAGTGTAGATTCCTGATCAGATATGATGACATCAGCAGACGAGCGTTGAGACGTGTCTAATCCGCCAGTCTTGTAATCTGAGATTAGTTGTAGATCATTTAATCTCTCTAATCAAATTTGTTACTCTGAATATATGTATTGCTATACGCATCATGAAAGTTAGAAGAAAAACAGTCATGAACACAGAGTGTTTTTTTACAGATTAGCAATAGCTAGTCATTTTTGTGAGAGAGAACATCTTTCTCATGCCACTACGCTGATTTGGAAAACAGACAACGCTCAAGAATATATTGTAAAATTCAGTTCTGATAATAGAAGAGATTTTTCTCAAAGCTCTGTTTTGTGATGTGTATGATCTGAGATATTGGAATACATGCTATCAATAGATAAATTTCTGCTGTTGTTTTTCCTCAACATTATTCGTTGTTTACAAGTTTGATTTTTACAATAGATCTGCAGTAGCAATCTGGGGCTTGGAAGAGAATTAGATCGCAGTCAATAGCAGTAGCTACTCCTGCCAAGTCGGCTCTATCCGGCCTTTCATTCCGCAATAGTGATCTTTGAGCATGATTGCCATCACCAGGCAGTTGGAGCCCTGCTGCGGACGGACTCAAAGTTCCATCAAGATTTAGTATGAGACAGACAATGATTTGATTAAGTGATTTTTTATTTAATGATTTGAAGTTAATGGGCAATAATTTTTCTAGAGAAGTACATGGAGGTGAATAAATAGCTTTGTTGATTGTGAATTATGTTTACTTCATTTCTATCAACCAGAGATATGGCTTGACAATTTGGTGACTTATTGAATAGTTACTTGATTTCTCTGTATTTTGGATCAATGTGTTTATTGGATAATGCAATTCATCATACCACTGTAAAATCTTGTTGTTTATTTTTATATTCATACATTCTCATAACTACAAGTGCAATTATAATAAGCCAATTCCTAACACTAGGATTAGCTAGTTTTAGACTTAGGTCCTTAGAGTACATGTTTGCTAGAAACAAGTCCAGCTAATGTGGTAGCCATAAGTTTCTCAATGAATGCTCTTGTAGCTATTGAGGCTAGTCACTTGAAAGGTTGATTACTATTGCTATTCGATTGGGTTTGGCACATGACAAACAAATAGTCTCTCAAGGCCAACAAAGGGAATTGCTATGAAATTGAACCTTGAGAGAACAATAAATGAAGCCGCCCTTTGAATGTGGAGACTTAGAACGCATAGTTACCATCTTAGCTATGGGTGCAAAGATTTTCTCAAAGTCAATACCTTTTTGCTGCTCAAATCCTCTAGCAACCAACCATGCTTTGTACTTGTTGAGTTGCCCATCCACTCCATATTTGACCTTATAAATCCATTTGCAAGTGATAGGCATCTTACCATCAGGAGCTCAACCAAGTTCCACATCCTATTTTTCGATATGGCTTCCATCTCTATTTTCGTAGCTGCACGCCACTCCTTGCGATCCTTTGCTTGATCAAAATTTTTTGGTTCTTGAGCCTTGAACAAGGAACCCATTCTAATATTTACCATCTTTACTATGGGAGCAAAGGTTTCTTCATAATCTATGCCTTTGATTTGGGTATAGCCTTTAGCACAAAGCCTTGCTTTGAATTTATTGATTGATCCATCATTATTGAGCTTGATTCTATAGACCCACTTGCATCCAATGACATTCTTGTCATTAGGTGGATCTACAAGTTGCCAAGTCTCATTTTGCATCAAAGCTTCATACTCAGCCTCCGTAGTTTTGATCCAATCCTTTGATTGAAGAGCTTCCTCCACACTTGATGGTTCTTCAATGGAAGTGTGAAAAGCATGTAGAGAACTTGAATTCTCCACTTGTTTTTCTTTTTCCAAGTAGGTGAGTCTTCTAGGCTCGGATCTCTCTCGGGTTGATCTTCTTGGAGTCATTGGTAGACTAGGCTTCTCTTGTGATCTTGGCCCCAACAAGTCTTCATCTTGATCAATACTTGATGAAGAGACTCCTCCTTGATGAATAAGCTCTTGAGATTCCTGCACATTGTCCTTCATGTACATTCGATCTTCATGGAAGATCACATCTCTACTTATCATAGTTTGATTAGTAGATGGAACAAAAATCCTATAGGCTTTACTTGAGTAGCCTATCATAATGCCTTTAAGAGTATTAGAATCTTCTTTTTTTCTTGTTTCAAGAGGTACATGTACAAAGCATACACATCCAAATGTTCTAAGATGATTGACCTCGAGTTTCCTTCCATACAACTTTTCATAAGGTGAAATATCATCTACTAATCCACTCTAAATCCACAACCACACACAACATGAATGGAAGGGCATGATCATAGGGGCATCACTCAAGAAAACCATCATGATCAAGGAGCTCAATGGATGCATCTAACTCATGGAGGCTCTTCTCATTTCAGCATGGAGTTGATACAATACACAAAAAGCTCCTCTTCACAAAGAGGGAGCCTCTTAAATAAGCAAGAGAGCTCCTTAGGTGGCATCCTAGTGGAATTTCCACATTTCACAAATTACAAGTGGAATAATGCTCTCCACTAGAGGTAACCATCAAAAGGTGGCTCACTCTACTTTCTTTAAGAGGGGTCTACTTGCATTTATTACATTTGCCTAGAAATACTAGTTCCTACATGGTCATTCCATCTTTCGGGATTCACCATGAGGCTTACACAATTCTTGCTTGTCATTACTAATAGTATTTCTCGGCTCTCATACTCGGCTCTTAGTCTTCGTTCATCTCATCTTCTCAGAGACCTCCTCGGTCTAAGGTGAGAGGTGCTCTTGAGTTGCTCTGTCTGAGTATCTTGGGGATTCATCAAAATCAGCCAACAATTACTCCTCCCGTTGGCCCTCCCAAAAAAATGCGACCGTTTAGGACCGCAATGGACCTCCCTTTGGCCTTCCCTTGAACCCTCCCAAACGACCAAAAAAGAGGTCATTTTTGCAGTTATTTGCGATCCCATTGTGGTCCTAAGCTCTCTCTCTCTCTCTCTCTCTCTCTCTCTCTCTCTCTCTCTCTCTCTCTCTCTCTCTCTCTCTCTCTCTCTCTCTCTCTCTCTCTCTCTCCAGCACGGTTCTCACGGTTGTCCCTCCTCATGGTTCTCAAGGTTATCTCTCTCTCTCTCTCTCTCTCTCTCTCTCTCTCTCTCTCTCTCTCTCTCTCTCTCTCTCTCTCTCTCTCTCTCTCTCTCTCTCTCTCTCTCTCTCTCTCTCTCTCTCTCTCTCTCTCTCGGTTGCCCCTCCCTTCGGCCCTCACAGTTCTCACGGTTGTCCCTCCCTTCAGCCCTCCCCTCCGCAAAGGTCCGTAAAATTAACGATGGCGTTCACATACGAAGAGAGTCCCTTACAGTCGTTTACGAATTGCATTTAGGCCGCATAGGGACCACGTTTCTCTCAGATTGCTTGGTTGCTCTCTCTTGCTCACTCAATCTAAAGCTCTCTCTCTTTCGAATTATCCCTACTCCAGAGCTCCATCTCTCTCTCTCTCTCTCTCTCTCTCTATATATATATATATATGTATCTTGCTCGTTTGATCTAGAGCTCTCTCTCTCTCTCTCTCACTCGGATGCTCTCTCTCTCTCTCTCGGATTATCTTGTTCTATCGTCGGTGTAGCATAGGGGTCCGTCGCTGGGAGCGGCAACCTCGCCTTCACTTGCATAGCAAGAAGAGAGAGGGAGAGGAGAGAGATGAGATAGAGAGTGGAGAGAGGGAGAGAGAGAATGCCTAGGTTGAGAAAGGCTTTGGAGGCTCGAGTGCCTATCCAAAGCTATTCTACCCAACGTAGAGAGAGAGAGAGAGAGAGAGAGAGAGAGAGAGAGAGAGAGAGAGAGAGAGAGAGAGAGAGAGAGAGAGAGAGAGAGAGAGAGAGAGAGAGAGAGAGAGAGAGAGAGAGAGAGAGAGAGAGAGAGAGAGAGATGGAGATGGAAAAACCAAGAGAGTTTTATTAGAACGAGAATGGAAGATGATACAATAAAAAGGAAATGGCTCCCTCTTATAGATTTTAGAGGTGAGCCTCCTTCACTCTCATTGGCCACTTCATTGGGACAAGGATTCTAATCCAAGCCTTTAAAATAAACACAACTTAAATCTATTGGTGCTAAGAAAGCACAAGGGCACTCACATGATTCATGTGAGTTTTAAGTTGGGCCCTTTTAGCTTTTTTATTTGCAACTTGACTTAGGGCCTCTAATGTCATTTTAGAGTTTTAAGCCCCTAGTCTCTTATTCCTAGGAATTACAGCTTGCTACTTGTGCTCATTGGTGGCTGGGCTTATACACACAAGACATCAGTGCCTTGCACTTATTATTCTACTATAATGTGGCGGGGCCCACTAGACAAGGCTTGGCCAACAGTATTTTAAGTGGTAGGACCCACTTATTTATTTGTATACATGAAATACCCACAACAGGGTCCATGGTCCAAAGTAGTGCTGGTCCCTCGGCACTAGGCTGCAACTCTCGTGAAGGGGCGCTGTTGTCGGTTCTTTTATTGCTGGGACATGGATGCTTTAGGAAAAGCGTGGATAAAATTCGCTTACGTAAAACCTGGGGCTTTATTGGATGATGGCGATCAGCAAGCACTTGGACTTGCCAGATTTTCAATAATACCCATAAGGGTCTGGTGGCCATTCCGGATAATGTTGTTCATTGACAATTGGGTAGTCGAGGTATGCCATCGGAGGATCCCAAGATAAATCTTGCTGATATAATGGATCCTCAAAGATTGGCGCAACTGGTCCCAATGTCATGGACTCCCCCAAATCATAATGTGGATATGACGTGCTTGTTTGATGCTCTTGTCTATCCAGGTATTCGAAGTATGCATCAACCTGACGACTTTTCCAGCAATCAATATCATAGATTGAGGACAAGGCTTTGTCATTGTAGGCATTGGTGCTTGCTGTACTGGAGGCCTATTTGGGCTTGGATTCCCTGGATTTGGCCTTTGAAGAATAAATATACTCGGAATTGGCGTTGATTTGGGGGTCTATTGAATTGTGGAACAATTAGACTTTGGTTGAATCTTGCTCGTTGAGGGACAATCATCAACTTTAGTCGTCTCTTGGTCATTGCACTTCCCCGTTGAAGGCTGCGTGATGGCACTTTTTCTTGGATCTTGTGCTGAATTGCCTTCAAGTTGCCCTGTTGATGCTAGTCTCCTTTATAATTCATCAATAAGAATTCTTCGCATTGAGCGCAAAAAAATCCCTGATAGAATCTGTCGAAGTTTCTCGGTTGCCAGTGTCTTGACTTCCTCGACGGTCGTTGGCTTGATGGATTCTACCATCTTTGTCTTTTGTGATGGTTTTACTTGTTTGCCCAAGGATATCTTTGCGTACTTTGGGACTTTTGCCAGATTGTCCTCTTTGTCACTCATTTCATAACCCGGTGGCACTAAAATTTTTAAAGTGCATTCGAGGTGGAAAGGCCACCACAGGTGCATGTCGGTCTACATAGGCCAAATGTCTCCTGGCTATTTGTAAATTTCTCATCGGGCAATCTCGACATGGATGATTAACTCCGCATTGTGAATATGAGAGATCAAATGTTGATGGATCCCCTCAATGTGGAATACAGACTGCATGACAACGTTAGAAAAATATGCAACATGAATGGAGGCAGATTAAAATTGGGAGAGTAGGATGGGTAAATCCAACAATCCCTTCACCCAGAAAAATGTTTTTTTGGTATGAAAGAAGGAATTTTACTTGGACACAGAATATCAAACAGAAGAATAGAAGTCGATAAAGATAAAGTCGAGCTTATAAAGAACCTCTAGATACCAACCAATCTATGTGGACTAAAAGCTTTCTTAGGACATGTGGGCTATTATCGAAGATTTATCCAAAATCATGCTTCTATTGCTGTTTCTCTTACGCATCTACTCAAGAAACAAGTGGAATACTTGTGGATGAATGAACAGCAGAAAGTGTTCGAAGAACTTGAGCAGAGGTTGATCAATGTTCCTATTCTGAGACCACCCAATTGGGCTTTTCTATTTCATAGTTATGTTGATGTTTCGGCATTTGCTATTGGCATTTGTCTGAGCCAGCTATACTTCCATCTGCATGGTACTTAGTCTGTATACCCATTTACAACCAATGGGTTTCTTGCCAACTGGTGGTTTCACTAAGTCCCATGTGCTATGCTTAGCAATTGACTCCATCTCCTCTCCCGTGGCCTTGACCCAAATGTCATCATCCTTTGCTTCAACATAAGTCGAAGGTTCTTTGCTTTGAATAGTGCTAATAAGAGAGCATAATTTGCTTTATATCTTTCAGGTTGTGTCTTCTCTCTTGTTGATCTTTGTAGCTCTCCCTGGCTAGATGATCCTGGGAAGTCATCCATGTCGCGGCTTTCCAACAATCTCTCAAACCACTTAGGGAGCTTCCTGTCAGGTGATCGGCTTCCCAGTGAAAATGTATCCCACGGTACATCTTTCTCCCTGCGTTTGTCACCTGCAACTTCAATCCTTCTTGCACCAAAGGGTTTGTCTCTACCTCTCCAACCTGTCTCTTGAGGTTGAGTAGTAGTATCTTGAGGTGTATCCTCATGTCCATCACTAGGAAAGTCAATAAATGGATCATCATCAGGAGGTATCCTCACTGTACCATCTTTCCCACTGGTTGTGTCCATCTTCTCAGCATTCTCGTCTTCATACATCTTAGATTTATCAAAGATAACATCACGGTTGACATGTATTTTGTTCTCCATTGGATCAAAACATCTATAGCCCTTCACACGATCATCATATCCTAGGAATATACACTTGATAGCTTTCACATCAAGCTTACATCTCTCTTCCTTAGGAATGTGTACAAAGGCCTTACATCCAAAGATTCGCAAGTGGTTCACTTTTGGCTTCTTTTTCGTGAATGCCTCCTCAGGTGTTATCTTTGTTATGGCAATGGTAGGACTTCTATTTTGAAGATAGACTGCCATACTGCATGCTTCTGACCAAAAATCCTTTGGTAGTTTCATCTCAGCTAGCATAGATGTGGCACTTTCCACAATCGTACGATTATTGCACTCAACTACACCATTGAGTGCAAAAGTATGAGCTTGCGTAAATTGTCTTTTGATCTCACATTGATCACAAAGATCATTGAAGTCATTAGACTTATACTCACTCCACTATTTGATCTTAGAACTTTGATCTTCCTACCTGTTTTATTTTCAACCAATGCTTTGAAGCTCTTGAAAGTGTCAAATGCATCCAATTTCTTCTTCAAGAAGTAAATCCACGTCTTACGTGACATATCATCAATGAAGGTCATGAAATAGAAGGCTTTACCTAAGGACATAGTCCTCATAGGCCCGCATAGATATGTGTGGATCAAATCCAATATGTTCTTTGCCCTTGCAACACCACCTTTATTGAACTTCTCTCGATGTTGCTTCCCATACACACATGATTCGCACATCGACTTCAAGTGGTCATAGGCAATCCTCTCACCATTTCCAATTTCCTCATCAAACTGAGGCTTCCTAAGTTCAAATGACCAAGCCTCTTATGCCACAGTTCAGTTTGCAATGGAATGGAAAAGTCCATGTTTCCCCTTGATTGTAGCATTCAACCTGTACAATTTAGTGTTGGGCTCCCTTATACCATTCACAATGACTTTGAACTATTGGTTCACATCCTTCACAAAGCAACGATCATGGGAAAATTCTACTTTCAACTTTTGATCAATAATGACACCAACAAACAGTAGATTTTTCTTTAAACTTGGTACGTAAAGTACCTTCCTGATCATCTTTCTTTTGCCATCAGGTAGTTGGATTGAAATGGTGCCTATCCCCTTGATCTTGCACACATCACCATTTGCTTGTGAAACGGACATTCCATTATCCAACACTTTTAAGCTACTGACCCAATCCTTGTTACATGTCATGTGTCTTGTGGCTTCTGAGTCAATGTACCATGCTTGATCATCTTGATTAGATGACAATGTACCATGCTTGATCATCTTGATTAGATGACAATGCTGATATGAAGATGCTAGAGTCTTCAATCTCACCCTCATCGACAAGGTTACCTGCTTGCTTTGGTTTCCCCTTGTTTGATTCTGCCAAGAATTTCCAACATTCGCTCTTCCAATGGCCCTTTATGCCACAATTGAAGCATTTTCCTTTCTTCTTGGTCTTGCTAGAAGATCCCTCATCCTCCTAAGCCTTGGCGAATTGCTGCTTAGACTTCTTCTTGCCCTTGCCCTTGCCTTTTTTTTGGCGTGTTGCAAGTGCCTGATCGTCAGTATTCTGACGTCTAGCTTTCAACATTTCTTGCCATTGCTCTTCCTACATCAAGATTCCTATGAGCTCGTCAAAGGTTGGCAATCTTTCTCTTGATGTTATTTCGCTCACAAACATCTGATAGGGTCCTGCAATTGACGAGACATTTGTTGCTATCAAACTCAAACTTGAGTTGTTGATCAGCCATCGTCTGAACTGATAGTAGATTGTTGGCTAAGCCAGGTACATATTGCACATTGCTTATCGACTTTATCATCCCACTAGCTAGCTTCACTGGTACCACTCCAAATCTTTTAACATGTAACAATTGGCCATCAGCATTTAACAAGTAACAATGGGCCATCAGCCTGTCAAACGTCATCGCCATTGTGAATTTTCTTGAATTCTAAAAACCACTCCTTCCTTGAAGTCATGTGTTTGGATGCTCCACTATCAATATACCAGGTATCCTTGGCTTCATCACTTGTCATTAGTGTCATAATTGTGAATTTTTTTGAAAAAAAGGACAATGATTGATTGTACTAATCAATCTACAAGAGGTGTTGATTGCCAAATCAAAGGATCTAACAAACTCTATTGACTAGATCTTGATCTACACATACATCATCAACTATTTAGCAAAATCAACTAATGTAACCATCAATAATCATCAAGGGTGGCCTCACACGTGCGAAAAATAGCCACTGTATGGGCTATGACCAGAGAGCAAAGTATTATCACTAGGAAGCTGAGATTCAATAAATAATATTGTAGCTATTATGCACATAATATTCTGAATGATTGTATGATCTCGAATAAATTTTTGTCTGCTATTGTTCGTGTATCTCATTTACTTGTTTCTTCAATTCCACACACTGGTTCAATCCGGCAGTGACCAGCAATCATATCTGAATTTCACATGAACTAATTTTGTTTGTGATTGTTTTTGCTTCGTGTTTCACTTCACGATCACTTTGCTTTCAACAAAATCAATATCAGAGCTTGTTCAAGTTTCGCTTCGCTTCGCTTCGCTTCATCTAGTTTCGTTTTGTTTTGTTATAAAGCCTGATTGATCTTTTTGCAAATTCTTCTCATTTCGTTACATAGCCTGATTGATCTTTTCGTGAATTATTCTCATACTTAAATTATTCACGATCAAAATAGTTTCTCAAAAGTTTTGCAAATCGTTCGAGAGACTCCCATCAGTTCGTCTCTCGAATGTACCTAAGAATACGTTTTAGCAAACTTCCAGTGTGCTTGACTAGGATCTTCCATAAATTGACTAACAACACCAACAACATAAGAAATATCAGGTCGTGTGTGTGTCAAATAGATCAAACTACCCACTGGCTATTGTACAAATAAGCATTCACTTTCTCAAATTCATCATATGCAGTAAGCTTCATGCTAGCATCCATTGGTGTGCTCAAAGCCTTACAATCCTGCATATTGAATTCATAAAGAAATCTTGTACATATTTGCTTTGTGTAAGAAAGAAGACGTCTTCCTTTTGCCGTACTTCAAAGCCAAGACAATAGTGCATCAATCCTAGATTGCTCATGTCAAAGGCATTGGAAAGATTTGATCTGATTTCATCAATTAAGCTCTCATTATTATATGTAATAATCAAATCATCCATGTACAAAACAATAAACATTATATCTGAATATTGCCTTAGAATGTAAAGATTAGGATCGACATTACTCTTTAACATCAATTTTGCTCAAAGTGTTCATCAATGCAAGACTACCATGCCATTGGTGCTTGCTTCAATCCATAGATAGCTTTGTTGAGCTTGCAAACAAGATGTTCTCCCCCTGGCTCAACAAATCCTTGAGGTTGTACTAAATACACCTGTTCATCCAACACTTCATTAAGAAAAGCAGAATTAACATCCATTTGCTGGATCAACCATAGAAAACAGAAATAGCAATGATAGAACGTAAAGTTACCATCTTAGCTACGGGTGCAAAGGTTTTCTCAAAATCAATACCTTCCTGCTGCTCAAATCCTCTCGCATCCAACTGTGTTTTGTACTTGTTGAGTTGCCCATCTGCTCCATATTTGATCTTATAAATCCATTTGCAAGTGATAGGCATCTTACCATTAGGTAGCTCAAACAAGTTCCACATCCTATTTTGCGATATGGCCTCCATTTTTGTTTCCATAGCTGCACGCCACTCCTTGTGCTCCTTAGCTTCATGAAAGATTTTTGGTTCTTGAGCCTTGAGCATGGAACCCATTAGGGCTAGATTCATCTCTAACCTTGCAAGAGGTTTTCGATTTCTGCTTGACCTTCTAAGCTCTCCATGTTCGCTAGATTCAAAAGTATCTCCTTGCTTACCCTCAACTGTAACTGATAAGTACCACTTAGGTACTCTCTTAGGAATTTCAGCATCGAACTTGCCTTTTTCCATTGGATCTTCCGCATCAAGATCCACTTATTTCTTGACCTGTACTTTCGCTCCCTCATCAAAAGGTTCAGTGGTTACTTTGTATTGTTCACCTTGACCCATCTCGTCAAATGTAGCATCCCTAGAAATCACAAGCTTCTATGCATTTTCATCATACATCCTGTATGCCTTGGCCTTCTCATCATATCCAAGGAAAATACACTTGACAACTTTTGCATCCAATTTTTTTCATTTCTCATTATGAATATGAGCATAAGCATGACAACTAAATACTCTCAAATGAGAAATATTAGGTTTCTTTCCAGTAAAAGATTCATGAGGTGTCTTACCTTCCACATATTTTGTAGAACACCGATTCAAGATGTGCGTAGCTATGCTGCAAGCTTCTGCCCAAAAGGTGTTTTGCATATTTTTGCTTTTGAGAATTGCCCTTGCCATCTCGATTCATTTTTTTGCTCTACAACTCCGTTTTGTTGTGGCAAATAAGATGCTGTAGTCTACCTCTTGATCTCTTGATCTTTGCAAAAATCAATAAATTCTATCGAAAAGTACTCACCACTTCCATCAGATCTCAAAGTATGAACAAAAGATGTTTTTTGAGCAAGGGTTTGCAAGAGCAAAGTGTTGGATCTTTCATCATTGAGAACCAATTTAAGCACTATAAGAGGCTGAGTGTGGGCGCCCTGCTGAAGACAGATAGCTAGCTAAGGGCCGAGGCTATGGAATTAGATCCTATGAGGGTGTAAAAACTCTGGCCACCATAGCTTCAAGCTCGTGGAGAAGGAGGCCGATAGACATCAAGAATCACTAGAGTCAACAAAAATCGACTCTACAAATTGAATGCTAGATTCTTTGATCAAACCATTGTAAGCACTGTTGATATTCGAAGTGACCTTTTTCATCAACGACTTGGTCATATTAGTGCTTGAAGTTTACAGATTCTCAAAAGAGATAATCTAGTTATTGGATTGCCTGATATCTCTTTTGAAGGAAAAATCTATGAATGTCATATTTTGGAAAAACAACACATAGAGAAGTTTCCCAAAAGTGGAGTAGAGAGAGCCAGATCTTGTCCACATTGATTTAAGTGGACCAATGCAAACTAGATCTCTTAGTGGGTGCTATTACTTTATTACTTTTATTGATGACTATAGCAAATGTATTTGAACTTATTTCATAAGAAAGAATCAGAGGCTTTTGCTAAGTTCAGGGAATTCAAGGCATTAGTTAAAAAGCAAACATGATATTGCATCAAGACTTTGAGATCTAATGGAGGTGGTGAACACTTTTTGATAGAATTTATAGATTTTTGCAAAGATCAAGAGGTAGACTACAACACCTTATTCGCCACATCAAAATGGAGTTGCAAAACAAAATAACAGATCCATTTTGAGATGGCAAGGGAAATGCTCAAAAGCAAGGGTTTGTGAAAATATTGTAAAATTAAAATAATATTAAACTTAGAGATTTAAGTTTTGGGGTTTGTCCAAACTTGAGGTAGACTAGTCTAGTAACTTTCCAATTAGAGTCAAGTTAGTTTTTTGTCTTCATAGTGACGTGTAGGTCTAGAACCTATCAAGAAGCATTTGAGGCTACTCTTGTAGGTCAAAGGATTCTCAAAAAGAGAGATTCTCAAGTCTTATCCATCTCTCTTTTTGTCATCTAGTAGAGAGGTAGAGGCAATGTGGCATCTAGATTGTTCTCTCTCTCCACGAGTTCTAGAAGGCCTCTTGTATTATAAATAAGGTGGATTTTGTACCACAAGAACACTCTTCTTCAAGTAAAGCTTCCATTTGGTCCATTTGAGGTGTAATGATAGTTAGATTGTGATGAATGCTCTTGCCTTCATGCTAACTAGCTTGCCAATGTTTTCCATCTCATTGTTTTTGGAATAGAAGCTAGTTTAGTGTGCAATCATTCATTCTCTTGATCCTCTGTACTTGCAGCTGGTTCACACGTGTGAAAAGTTTTCATGGTATCAGAGCTTGATAGGAGAATACCCATCTAATCATTGTTTTGTCAAATGGAATGATTTCTCATCATTGTTGGTGAAATTTTACCTCTTACTAGCACTCGATTTTGAGCTAACTAGATCCACTCTCATCATCACTTATTAATGTATCTTTTTCTTTGATTTCAGAGCTGTACGGCCTACTGTACCAGCACATTTGAGGCCTCTAATCAAGATAGAGTGGGGGCTATGTTACTTCTCATCTTTTCCATCCATGTTGCATAGGAATGGAAAGCTAATCAAGTGTAGATTGTGATGCAAGTGAACTCAAGAGGATTGGTGGATCCTAAAGAGAGTTCTTTGCACTCAAAGTGAGGCATATTGAAGAAGAAAAATAGAGTTTTACATGCTTGAAGGCTGTACTATTGTTGCGTCGGCGTCTCAAAGGGCGCTGAGACTTGAGTGGTTTCCCCAACACGCGCTTAAGTCTAACATTCATCCATCATGCACTTACGTAAAAGCCAACTCAGAAACGTAACAAGCTTAACCATTCAGACTTAAGAAAACTGGAATCCCAACCAACCCGAAAGCCAACTCAGAATCCGTCCCCAAAAGGTAACCAAAGGCAAAGACAAGCCACACATGAAACCCAAGGCATAGTGGTCGCCAAACTGACCAATCGGCATAGCGGCAAGCCCCATGTCAATGACAGGGACCCTTAGGCGCCAGCGACGCAAAAAGGTTGTAGTAAGGGTCCTTCCACTTGGACCGGTCCCGGAGGCGAAACCGAAATGGTAATCATCCCCAAGGATCAACTGTATTAAATTTGGAAGAGGTTACATTCATACATAGACTGACCGGTCTCGGGGCCACCAACACGTGCTGGGCACTGTGCCTGACTCGTGCTGGTAGAGGGAGCTGAGACCTGGCGACTGGATTCCTGGCGCTGGTTGAGCTGCCCAAGTTTCTGTCTGCCGGACTCCCCCTATAGTTCTGCTGTGATTCGGCACACCCCCTCTGGTTTGAAACATAGTGCTTTCTAGTAAAGCACGCTTTTTAGGACTTAGTTTTTATTTTGCTGATTAAGCCTGGCAAGCCTAGCAGAATCAGTCTGGCTCCCGGACATGGGTACCGGGAGCTGTCCCGGCGGCCGAATCAACTTGCTTTTCGACTAGGCCATGACTCGAGCTCCAGAGCTAGCTCATGACTTTGTGACTACTTGACTGGCTCACCACAGGTCGGAGGCTCAGTCCTTGACATTCTAACTTGCTCTGGGACCTTAGAGAGTGTCACCCCTGTGAGTCTTAAAGGGCACGCTGGGTGCACCCAAGTCAGCTTTACAACATCCTCCCCTCGTTTGAGAAAGCTGATGTCGTCATCAGGGCCAAACTAGAACCTAAGACTCATGGCACGGGCTTAATTCACCGGCCAAACTTTAGTCACATATACAAGGGCACGGGCTTGATTCACCGGCCAAAGGAAACCAACTGTAAAGAGGAGTAATGATATTGTGTTTTACACCTAGCACAGAAAAAGTGTGGATCTAGTTCACTTACGTAAAACCTGTGTGAAGCTGCTGCACTTAGACATTAGACTGAAGCTCACTCCTCGATGAGAAATGCGGCTTACTTTATTAACATGAAAGAAAAAGGTACTTACGGCTCCCTTAAGCCTTAGATATGTCGTTTTTCGTCGCACATCTGGATGAGTCCCCTAGGACTCTAGATATTTCGTTTGGTTGTCCAGGTTGAGCTCCTTGAGCTCTGCATCGGCACTTAGATTCACCTTTGATGTAGAAACTGCAGGCAATGTTGGCTTCATTTGACCTCGCATCAGTTGGTTTGTCACTGTTGGATGTCCTTCGTTAAAAAAGTGAGCTTTCGCTTGGTCACACAAGGTGAGCTCCTTGAGCTCTGCATCGGCACTTGAATTCACCTTTGATGTAGAGACTATAGGCAATGTTGGCTCCATTTGTTCCCGTGTCAGCTGGTCTGTCACTGTTGGCTGTCCTTCGTTAAAGAGGTGAATGAGATTGGGAGGAATGGTTGGCTCAGGTTCATTTGTGTCGTTCTTTTCTAGTGGTCCCCTGGCACAGCTCTGACGACACGAGGTCTCCTGCCATTATATAATAACACAAGGTTAACCCCTTTTGCCAAGAAGGCCACCACATGTTCGTTAAACCAACTTAATCCCAAAATCGCGTCGAAGGCATCCATCTTCAAGATTGTGAACGTTAGTCGATTCTTCCAGGCTCCCAGAGAGATTGGTAAGTTGGTTGCCAATCTACAAGTGGTCATTGTCCCTTTCGCGGTCTCTACACAAATAGGAGTCACATTTTCTTCACATTGGATGTCCAATTCCCCTGTCAGTTTTTCTGACAAGTAGTTATGTGACGCCCCCAGGTCTACCATGAAGTAAATGATCATGCCTTGAATACAGCCTTTCAGGTACAATAACTTGGATCCTCTCGCAGGAGTCGCCATAAGATGTTCACGATATGCCGCAAGTGCCCCTATCTGTTGCAAGGCATTCAGGTCAGACTCCGTCAAATTCGTTTCTGGGTCCTCTTCGTCATCTTGTTCACCATCTTCTTGATCAAATGCCTCTCTCTCTCCATCCTATCAAATCCTTCAATGGCAGCCATGATTTGCTTATTAAATGGTTTGGGGCATGACCTCCAAGAGTGACCTTGCTGATGACAGTTGAAGCAACGCATGGAACTGCCCACTGTTGGTGAGCTGTTGTTGTGACTAGCCGAAGGTCCAACATTGTTTCTTCTCTGGAACATATTCTCTCCATTGTTGCCTTGGTTGCCAAACCCTATATTTGTTGGGAATTTGTTCACGCTACTCGAGGCTTGGTTGCCATTTGGAGTTGAGTCCCCCCTTGAAAAGAAGCTCGGACTCGGTCTGGATCCACTAAATACTCTTGTTGAGGTTGCGGGAGCAGCTGGTGCCAATGTGCTCTCATAATCACAAACCATTTCAGCCGCTCGAATAGTTGAATTGAAATCATGGGGCATGTAGCTGTCTATCGCACGCCGGGTCCAAGATTGCATTCCAGACAATAGGTAATGAGTTTTGTCCACCTCGGACATATCTTCAATAACCCGTACACTCTGTCTGAATTTATTGAGGTACTCTCGCAATGACCCTTTCTGTTTGAGCCCCGATAATTCTGTCCTCAATCTCATGTGTGAATCCTTCGGTATGAACTCCTCTCGTAACGCGGCTTTGAATGCGTCCCATGTTTGAAAATGCATTCCTGCCATCCGATACCAATTTGTAGTGTAGCCCTCAAAATATGCTAATGCCAAGTCAGTTCTTTCTTCCTCAAGAGTGTTCATCACACGGAAGTAATGGTCCATGTGAAACAACCAATCTTCCACAACTCGAATGTCACGCTCTCCTTTGAAAGTAGGTGGTGCTTTCACTTTGGCAGTCTTCCTTGGGCTCGTGGTTCTCTTGGTATCTGTGGAGGAGGTGCCACTGCATTCCCCCTAGTTGCTTCCAACTCTTCAAACCTGGCTTCGAGCTGTGTTAGCCCGTCTCTCATTTCTCTAGCAAGGTTAAATTGAGTAAGATTCATGGCTCGCAAGGATGTTTGCCATTCTTTCCTTTCTGTTTCTCTATCCTTCTTCAGCTCGCTAAGCATAGCCGTCATTGTGCTTGATAAGTATTGCCGCATCTTCACTTCAAAGAGGTCCTGTTGCGCCTCTGGCAAGGGTTCATCTCTTGGTGTAGGTTCAGAAGGGCCACCCATTTCTTCTTGGAGAGGCGCCACTGTGGAGTGCATACGCTCTTTCTTTCTCGACTTGGACCTGGTGCCATCTCGATGCATGCGAGAGCTGTATTCTCGAGCCAGCTCTTCTCCGTCCGTCAATGCTCGTAACTCTTCAAGATGGTCCTCCATTATAGTCAGAGGTGTACTTCCAACAGATTATCGCCTCAATCCTTTTTATATTTGAAACTCTCCCTTCTGTCGGCCGGGCCCCACAGCTCTCTTTTCTTCTTTATTAAATCAGCTTCAATGACAATATCCCTTCCTCAAACTTAGCACACCCACATCACCTGAGAGCCAAGTAGGAACCAGGTCATTTGTGTACAAGCAAGCACACAACAAACGGAACATACCAACCAAAGCAAACACAGAGGATCCCTCTCAAGCCACAAACCCCCCTGAGACCGGACGTAGGACCTTTGTCTAGCCGCGCCCACACAAATCTATCACAGAATTAGCCCACGAGAAAACATCCATCCAACCATCCGTGCTTTCACCATTAAGCAGCACATTGCCTCAGTCACGCCCCACCACGTTTTGGTCGATAGCCCTTATAGCTAAACGATCGGCAGCTAACCACCCGTGCTTTACACCCGAATTCGAGCAGCATCTCTGTATCAATGGTTAACCCGTATAGTTCAAATATGTCGCCCCACACCCCACAAGGTACAGACCGTGCTTTCACCTACCTAGGCAGCACTTTGCCTCATCCGTCTTACGTGCAGACAGTGCCAGGCCCGAACCGCGAGAACTGACCGTGCTTACAC
Source organism: Diphasiastrum complanatum (assembly GCA_029204225.1). Lineage (NCBI taxonomy): Eukaryota > Viridiplantae > Streptophyta > Lycopodiopsida > Lycopodiales > Lycopodiaceae > Diphasiastrum > Diphasiastrum complanatum. The sequence goes on along the minus strand of CM055111.1, from coordinate 39,779,192 downwards.
CTCGAGGGCAGCACTTTGACTCATCAAGTCCCCCGTTCTGCCGACCACCCCGATCGTAGACGCACCCGTGCTTACACTGTGGGCAGCACCTTGCGCAACGGTTGTCCTGACAAATCCCAAAACGTGGCCATCCCTGTGAGACTTGCGTAGCTGACCGGCTAGTCGACTTTGATACCACATGTTGCGCCGACGCCTCAAAGGGCGCTGGGACTTGAGCAGTTTTCCCAACACGCGCTTAAGTCTAACATTCATCCATCATGCACTTACGTAAAAGCCGACTCAGAAACGTAACAAGCTTAACCATTCAGACTTAAGAAAACTGGAATCCCAACCAACCCGAAAGCCAACTCAGAATCCGTCCCCAAAAGGTAACCAAAGGCAAAGACAAGCCACACATGAAACCCAAGGCATAGTGGTCGCCAAACTGACCAATCGGCATAGCGACAAGCCCCATGTCGATGACAGGGACCCTTAGGTGCCAGCGACGCAAAAAGGTTGTAGTAAGGGTCCTTCCACTTGGACCAGTCCCGGAAGCGAAACCGAAATGGTAATCATCCCCAAGGATCAACTTTATTAAATTTGGAAGAGGTTACATTCATACATAGACTAACCGGTCTCGAGGCCACCAACACGTGCTGGGCATTGTGCCTGGCTCGTGCTGGTAGAGGGAGTTGAGACCTGGCGACTGGATTCCTGGCGCTGGTTGAGCTGCCCAAGTTTCTGTCTGCCGGACTCCCCCTATAGTTCTGCTGTGATTCGGCGCACCCCCTCTGGTTTGAAACATAGTGCTTTCTGGTAAAGCACGCTTTTTAGGACTTAGTTTTTATTTTGCTGATTAAGCCTGGCAAGCCTGGCAGAATCAGTCTGGCTCCCGGACATGGGTCTCGGGAGTTGTCCCGGCGGCCGAATCAACTTGCTTTCCTGACTAGGCCATGACTCGAGCTCCAGAGCTAGATCATGACTTTGTGACTACTTGACTGGCTCACCACAGGTTGGAGGCTCAGTCCTTGACGTTCTAACTTGCTCTGGGACCTTAGAGAGTGTCATCCCTTTGAGTCTTACAGGGCACACTGGGTGCACCCGAGTCAGCTTTACAACAACTATCAAAGATCCTTTATTGTAGGAGTCAAATAGCAAATTTTGACTATTTTTCAGTTTTCTTCAATCTAAGAAGCATTGTTTGGATCTATGATCCTATGAATGGATGAAACTTTCTAAATGATAAATCTGACTTTTTTAAGCTATTTCACACGTGTGAACTCAGATTTACTTCATTCACTTTTGCTTTGAAAAATTAAGTGCAAATTTTGACTAGCACCTAGAAATTGTTATTTTTGGCCTTCTTTGAGTTCTCAATCATTTGTTACTTGATTCCAAGTGATCAATAGTTTACATTTGATTAGTTTTGAACCTCTGAAAACATTCCTTTAATAACGCAAAATCAATTCTCTGGGCATGACTTGAATGACTTGAATGGGAACTTACCTATTAGAACAAAGTGAGAGACTCACTTTTACAAATTATGGTACATGAAAAGTGAGGATAGAATCCATTCTTGCACTTCAAGATCTAATAGATATAGTGAATGGGAATGAGGAGGAGCCTCTTAGAGATCAATCGTGTGTTGGATACTCCCTGTTTCGTTGCATGCTTACATAATTCTCACATAGAATCGTTGTAAGTTCTAACATTGGTTATGGGCCCACGACGCATGTAGGAGATCCTCCCCAGGGATTGATCAGTCACAAGGTGTTTTATTGCAAGAAAGCCAGGATCGTCCTAACAATTGTGTCATAAACGAACCTGCTCAGATAAATCCAGAATACGGGGAAGGAAATGGCTCAACAACAAGAGATCCGATATATCGCAAAGCTAGAAGGAGACAACTATGAGAGCTGGTCATGGAAAATGCAGATGTTGCTTGACGAAAAGGGTCTCTGGGAGATAGTTTCTGGAGAGGAACAGGAACTTGAATTGATAGGAGAAAGCACTCCAGCTGCAGAGGCGATACTAGCTGAGAAAAGTAGATCATACAGAGATAGAGCCAAATAGGCAAAGATCATGATCTGTCTTGCACTAGGAGACACTCCTTCGGCCCAGGTCAGAGATGAGAAGACGGCAAATGGAGTGTGGCGCCTGCTAAGGGATGTGGGTCAGGGGTCTGGTCTGACAGCCAAGATCGTGCTGCAAAAGGAACTAACCAACATGAGAGTTGGCGAAGGAGAGTCCATCAACTCATACATAGAACGGTTCAAGGATGTACACCAAAGGCTGATTGCTCTAGGATTCTCTTGGAAAGAGAAAGATTTGGCTGCATTCTTTCTCGGAGGGCTGCCATTCTCCTTGGAACCCACCATCGCGGCCCTGGAGGCACAGTATGCTGATGAGATGGAAGATCTATTGACACTAAATTTAGCTATGAAGAGAATCACTCAATGCGAGATGAGGAGAGACAAGCTATCCGGTCATGCAAATAAGGAACGCGCACTAGTAATGAGAACCCCTCCTAGTCGCTCTGATCAGCGTACAATGGAGCCCAAGACACATGATAAGTTTCCTTCCAAAGGAAAGAAGGAAAGCAAAAGGAGGTTCTAAAGGAAATGCTTTGTATGTGACTCCACTAATCACTTGGCAAAAGTCTGTCCCCTCAAACTAAAGCTCAAAGCTCTGCAAATAAGGGAAGAAGCGAATGTGATGGAACAAGAAGACATGAAAGATATTGCTTCCAGTAGTGAAGAGAACTGTCTGATGATGAAGAAGACGCTCGAAACCAATCCATTGGCAGGCAGCGGCATTAGGATCATTAATGAGAGATGTTTAATGGTCTATCAGAAAACTACTCCAAGGAAAATGGTATCTGCAAGAAATGTCATCATGATCAGCAACGGTAATGATGAAGACATGCAGATCTGCCCCAATGATGACTGGTATATAGACTCAGGAGCGACTTCCCACATGACACCCAATCGTGGTCTTCTTAGAAACTACAGAAAGCTGAGCCCGCCAATTCAGATCATGCTTGTTGATAATGAGCAAATCGAAGCCAAAGGTAGTGGGGAAGTTCTAATCACCCTGAACCCCACTTTGAAAGGAGGACTAATGGACATGTTACATGTGCCAAGACTTAAAAAAAATCTGATCTCAGTCATTAGATTGAATAGAATGGGAGTTGAAACTCAATTCAAGGATGAGACATGTCGAATATTCATAGATGATCAAGAGGTGACAAGAGCAAACGTGAGCCCTGGAAACTTATTCTGTTTGAAACGCAAAGCTTTAAGGGAAGAGCAGGTAAATGTAGCGGAAATCAATCAGATTGCCGGATCCACCCTCTGGCACGAAAGGCTTGGACATGCATCATTCAAAACGCTCAGCAAGTTGGTGAAGAATGGATATAAGATTGAAGGATGGAGCGAAAAAGATGCTGCACTGTGCAACAGGTGTGAGGCATGCTTGAAAGGAAAAATGACCAAAAGGCCTTTTCCCAAACAAACTGCAAGTTCTACAAGACAGTGTCTTGATCTGGTGCACAATGATCTGTGTGGACCAATAGAGACTCAATCAATTGGCGGAGGAAAATATTTCATGACAATAACTGACGATTACTCCAGGTATTGCTCAGTAAAAATTCTGAGGACTAAATCTCAAGCATCCGAGTTCTTCAAGGAGTATGTGACAGCGTGCAGACAACAGAAGGGCATAATTCCGTCCAATGTCAGAACGAACAATGGGAGAGAATACATCAGCAAGGACTTTGAGAGTTTTTGCATGGAGAATGGAATTAAGAGGGAACTTACATGTCCTTACAATCCCCAGCAAAATGGACTGAGCGAGCGAATGAATAGGACCTTACTGAATAGCATGTGATGCATGCTCCATGCTAAAGGCCTGCCCAAGTCTTTCTGGGGAGAGGCATTGGCAACCGCCACTTACATCTACAATCGTTTGCCTACTGAAAGAATGCGCTGGAAGGTGCCTATCGAAGAATGGAGTGGCAGACGGACTAGCTTTGCACACATCAAAACATTTGGATGTCTCTATCACGTCCTAGTGGAGGGACCTGGTAAACGCAAATTGGATCCAAGGGCCAGGCGAGGTTTTTTCGTTGGGTATCCAATTGGCCAAAAGGGATATCGAATTTATGTGCCAGAGCTCAGAACGGTGGTTGTTTCTCGAAATGTAGAATTTCACGAGTTTGACTCATACTACAAATATGGGAAAACTCATCCAACAGAGGCGCAAATCAGCTATCTTGAGCTATCGTCACTGCCAGTCACAGGCCAAGCAGCTGTACCGCCAATTAATGTGGCAGAACCAAGATGCATGGAGGAGCCGGCTGCAACAGCTAGAAGATCTGAACAAACGCATAGACAACAAATAGAGGAAATTGAAGCCCCTGCAAACACAGAACCCAGGCGATCAGAACGTGTGCGTAGGGCTCTAAAGAAGTTTGATGACATGATCTACATCATGGAGGAAGCCAAGGATTTTGCTCTGGAACCCAAAACCCTTGTCGAGGCCAAAGAATCAATGTACTGGCCTCAATGGAGACTTGCTATGGAAGAAGAAATCCATTCAATCCATGAGAATAATGTCTAGAGCCTAGCCGATTTGCCTGAAGGACGAAGAGCAGTTGGGTGCAAGTGGGTGTTCAAGATCAAGGTCCAGCCTGACGGAAGCATCAACAGGTTCAAGGCTAGACTGGTTGCAAAAGGATGCTCGCAGACTGAAGGAATTGACTACAACGAGACCTATGCTCCCGTAGTAAGAATTGCTTCCATTCGTTTGATACCGTCACTGGCCACTCAATTTGGTTGGAAGGTATAGCAATCAGACGTTAAGACGGCCTTCCTTAATGGCATACTCAAGGAAACAATCTATATGGCGCAGCCTCCTGAGTTTAATGACGAATCTGGACTGGTCTGTCACCTCCACAGGGCCATCTATGGCTTGAAACAGGGGTTCAGAGAATGGAATCAGAGATTTGATAAATCGGTCAAGAAGTTGAATATGAAAAACTGTCACACTGATGGTAGTGTATATACCTACATACGAAATGACAGTGTGATCCTGCTTGCAATATATGTTGATGATATATTAATTACTGGCAATGATGATCAGAAGATCAGGGAGATACAACGTGCCCTAGCCTGCGAATTTCAAGTTAAGGAGCTGGGGGAAGTTGCCTATTGTCTGGGGATTGAAATTACGAGAAATATCGAACAAGGCATCACCACACTATCACAGCAGAGATACATTCGGGACATGCTTATTAGATACCGAATGATAGAATCTAATCCTGTCAGCACTCCAAGCGAGCAAGGATTGGATCTAAATTCAAGCATGTGCCCCAAAACAGAGGATGAGATTAATGAGATGGCTGACAAGCCATTCAGAAGCTTAGTGGGTTCCCTGATGTATGTTGCAGTATGCACTCGTCCTGACATTGCCTTCAGTGTCAATAAGGTCAGCCAATATGCTCATAACCCAGGTAAGATACACTGGAAGGCTGCCAAACGAATTCTTCAATATTTGAAAGGCAGCATGGATCAGAAATTATGCTATCATCAGTCCACAAGAAGGATCGTGGGTTACGCGGATGCAGACATAAGCAGGTCGACTTCAGGCTTCATTTTCATGTGCACTGGAGGAGCAGTTACCTGGGGCAGTGTCAGACAGAGGAGCATTTCAACCTGCACAATGCAATCAGAACACATGAGCTTATGTCATGCTGCCAAAGAAGCCATGTGGCTACAAAACGTCCTAACAGAATGGAGTCTTCCACAGAAGACCATGCTGATCCTGAACGACAATCAAAGTTGCATTTCAGTAAGCCAGAACGGGGGAAATCACAAGAGAAGCAAGCATATAGACTTGCAATACAGATTCGTGAGAGAGCTCATAGAGGAAGGAAGGTTGAATATAGAATATTGCCCTACCAACCGAATGATTGCAGACATATTTACAAAGCCGCTGCCCAAAGAGCAGCATCGGAACTTGTGCACTGCAATGGGAATGCGATTATCCATTGAGGGGAAAATTGTTAAGGTTACCGGATCAATGGATAATCTTGAGGAACCGGAAGAACCGGCTGCCAGTCAACGGAACTCAACTGAACATGGCTAATTGTCTGGTGGCGCGGATTGATAACGTGGAAGGAGGACGCTGATGAAAGAATGCTGATCAGCTGACTGGATCAGCTGACTGTCAGCAGGCACGGGATGGACGCCGACGACTTCTTACTTCTTGACAACGATTAAGTGTGGATGCTAGGATTAGTTAGATAATAAAAGGAGATAGTTTGATAGATATTTTTTGGTTGTTGAACGTTTTTCGTCTTTGATAGAATGTAATGTAGTTCGCAGTTCTGATCACTGTTCCTTTGGATCAATACTCATATGTACTGTCAACTTTTGAACTTAATATATCCCTTTGCTTAGAGATCAATCGTGTGTTGGATACTCCCTGTTTCGTTGCATGCTTACATAATTCCCACATAGAATCGTTGTAAGTTCTAACAAAAGCAAGTTTTTTTCTTGTATGCCCATAGAGCCGGCAAACCAGGAGCGCCTGGTTTGCTTGCTCTGTGGGCATGAAAAAAACCAATTCTTTTTCTCACCAAAGTGCATAAAAAACTACAGCATCAAAGTTGCATAAAAAAGTGAATCACTTCATAATCTAACCTTTTTTTGTTTTTACTGATAGACAGATGACAGACTAGTGATGCAGCTAAAACATTGAGGATGTAGCGGCTGTATCCAAGAACTACAGATGCGATGAATATCTATCACGATCTGTATGTAGATCGATGGCTGCAGCTGAAGCACTATCAATAACTGTCTAAATCTCTATAAATCGCGAGGGCAGAGGGGCGCAAGAGCAGATGGAACAGCCTGTAGATCGCACTACCCATAGAACAAACTGAGGATGTAGCACTGCGGCTGTGTCCAAGAACTACAGATGCGATGAATCTCTATCACAAACTGCCTGTAGATCGGTGGCTGCAGCTTAATCACTATCAAGAACTGCCTGAATATCTGTAAATCGTGAGGGCAGAGGGTCGCGAGAGCAGATGGAACAGCTTGTAGATCGTCTACAAACAAACAAACAAACAAACAAACGGAGAACAAAGAAGTAACAAAGAACTAACTAAAACCAACTAACCAACTACTAAAGTTAAGTTACTATGAACGTGTAATTAAAAATTAAGGTAAATTAAGGAGGTAACTAACGAAAAAACCAAGGTAAATTAGCTAAGAAACTGCTTATTTTTATTAATAAAAGATGGGAAAACCCATAGAGTACAAAAGGAATGCATGTAAAAAGTGTAAAGGTCACAAGGCAAAATAAGATACTGCACATCAACTATAACAATGCAACAATCTCACAAAGTAGCTATAAAAAGCCTACTGCTTGATGTAAGTCACTAGCTAAGATAGTTGGAAGTTTAGGTAGTGATAGATAGAGGTGAGGCATTACGTCCTTGGAGCTTTGCTGCAAAACCCGCACGAGATGAAAGAAAATCGTCGAATTTCTTATACAAGCACCCATAAGTTTCCAAGGCAAAAGGAATAAAGCCTTCCCTAGGAGTGCGATGGGAATAATCTCGCTCTTTATCTAGACCTGCATGAGAAGTAGCGGCACCTTGGGTAGTTGAAGCATGGTGAAGGAGGTCTGGCCGCGAAGAATCTACAACAACAACATCCCCAAGCGTGCGAATCCCCTCGCGAGAAAGAACAAGATCAGCTCGACGTCGAGGCGACTGTGAATCAGACACAGACACTCATGTGCAATAGATGTCAGTATGTCACGAATGGAATCATGAGTCACGGTGCGATCCCTGTCAGAAGGGCAATGCATGAGATGAGTGCCAATAGAATCAAGAGGGTGACCACATGAACATTTCGTCAAACTCGTCAGCACTGTATGAGGGAGATGCAATCGAACACGAAGAGCAGTGACAAACAGCTCTGAAGAAAGGTGCAAGAGTGGAACAACAGGGCGTGCAACAAGCCAAGCACTAGCACCAGGGCCTGCACAAGACAGAAGGCGAGCCTGAGTCTCATCGGAAGGTGAATCACTGAGAAGCTGAGTGAAAGCATGTGAGTGGAAGCGCTCCAAAAGATACTTTTGAAAATGAGCTCGCTGATGGCCAATCAAAGTCTCAAAGGGAGGCAAAGAAGCTCGCACAGGTGGAGGGAGGAGATCCTTGGCCGCACAAAGATGTAGTTGGAAAGGAAGAATGCATGTTTCCACATGAGCCACTGAATCAAGAAGAATGGGCTTGTTGTCCTGCTGAAACTGAGAGATAAGTGCAGAGGCAACGAGAATCCAACTTTCTAAAAAAGTAGCCGAAGCAGTAGAAGTTGTGCAAGTAAGACCAATATCTCCGGAATAAGTAGGAAGAGAGACTCGTCGCTCCATTGGGAATAATAAAACTGTCATTTTTTATCTTTTTGGCCAAAGTACAGTACTGTCCATATCATTTGTACTATTATTCTACACCTCATACTGCATAATGTCTCGAGATTGTGCTGAATTTTTCAATCATGTTCCTCCACAACTAGAACGCAGAATTTCACGTATCGATGCACCAAAGTACGATGGAGAATCTAACCTAGTTACATTTCTCCAAGACTTTGATAATACATGCCGTTTCTAAAGAGACACCTCTCAAATTGAAAAGCTCAGACTATTCCCTATGATGCTCTATGAGACTGCCAAATAGTGGTATCTCAACCTCAAAGTGTAAAAAATGTCACTTCAAACTTGTTATACTTGCTATATCTTGAGATATGAGATCATGATAGGATCCCACACGTGTGGAGTCTGTTTCCACGTGTGAAAAGATGCTTGTTTTTTAAAAGCTAGATTAATTTTAGATGGATGTACCCATGTGTGAAATCGACCTTTATCTAGAAATGAGTCAAATTGTTCAAACTTTTGTAAATAGAATGCACTTCCATGTGAATGAGTAAATGCTCCCACATGTAAAGATGCCATTCACACGTGTGGATAAGATAGTAGATGATAAGATAGAAAGATTCCGTTAGATCCTGTTTCATAGGAAATATTTCTATAAATGTGGAAGACTAGCTTTTTGTTTTCTAGCCAAAGAGAATAGTCAGCCTTGGGAAATGAGCATATATGGCTCCCATTGGTGGATTTGGATGACTAGGCACTCTTCACATGTGTGAAGGCTTGCTAGAAAGTACACATCTTGTGGATGTACTTGATCTATAAAGGGATCAACCAAATCAATGAGAAGTTGATGAGACATTGGCAAATTCTAGTTTTCTTGTATTTTTGTCTTGAGTTTTGATGAATGGAATGCTCTTGTATGAAGCCACTTGCATGTAAGTGGATCTATAGATTAAAGTACAATCAAGATGGATCTATAAGTAAGTACAAAGCTAGATTGGTTGCTAAGGGATTTCTTTAAACTAAAGACATAGATTATGAAAAAACATTTGCTCCTGTAGCAAAGCTTGTAACTATTAGATTGATTATTTGTATTGCTACTTTGTTCAAGTGGAGCATCTATCAAATGGATGTGACCAATGCTTCTTTGAATGGCTACTTGGAGGAGGAAATATACATGTTGCAACCCGAGGGCTTCATCAAGGATGGTGAGGAGGACAAGGTTTGTCACTTAAGGAACAACCTATATGGCTTGAAGCAAGCACCTAGAGCTTGGAACTCTAGGTTGCATGATTTTCTCTACTCCCTTGACTTTGTGATTAGCTCTTATGAGCCTTCTTTGTACATCAAATGTAATGATGGAAAGATCATCATTTTAGTACTTTATGTTGATGATATCATATTGACAGGAAATGATGGTGAAGGCATAAGAAATGTTAAAGCTTATTTGTCTAGTGAATTCAAGATGGTAGATCTAGGACTTCTTAAGTTCATACTTGGAATAGTTGAAGTTACTAGAGCTAGTGATTTTACTTTTATAAGTCAATCAAACTATGCTACTTCCATTCTTGAAAGGTTTGGCATGAAAGATTGTAAGGGGATTGACACCCCTATGGAGCAAGTTTGTAAAGTTACTAATGATTGTGATGAAGCATCCTTTGAGGACATCACACTCTTTAGGAAGCTAATAGGCTCCTTAATCTATTTGACAATCACTAGACCAGATTTGAGTTATAGTGTAAGGAAGCTAAGTCAATATATTCAAGGTCCTTTGATGCATCATTGAAAAAGTGCCAAGAGAGTGCTTAGATATGTCTCTTCTACTAGATTTTTTGACATTCTATATCAAGGATCTAACTTGTACTTGAGGGCATTTTCAGATTCAGATTTTGCAGGAGACAAGATGGATAAAAGATCTATAAGTGCATTTGCAACTTTCCTTTGTGGAGGAGTGATATCTTTGCTTTCCAAAAAGCAAGATACAATTTATCTTTCCTCTTGTAAAACCGAGTACAAGGCATTGACTTCAACAACCAAAGAACTCCTATGGCTAAGAAGACTTTTGGTGGAGCTTCAAGTGCTAAAGGTCAAGGAGATCCCTTTCATCTATTGTGACAATCAAACTTCTCAGCAAATACCAATCCGATCTTCCATGCTAGAACAAAGCATATTGAGATAGCTCATCACTTTGAGAGAGAGAAGGTGCAATCCAAGGAGGTTCAGTTAAAATAACAATGATCGACTTATACAGTGCTTTCTTATTTCGACGGTACCACGTGTGCTTAGTTCTAGAGTTATCGGGCCATCTTTCTTTTACAAGCCCCTTGAGTGCTTTTAAGCAACTTATCTTTGTACTTACTTATTAGTTGTATATATAATTTGTTCAGAGCAATTATGTTGTCTTGTCCTGTTGCACTTGACATTGTGCTGTGGTCGGTGTTTAAACTGTGTTTTCTTAACTTGGTATCAGAGCCCCTTGGTGGCTTGAATCACCGGACAAGGACAAAGAGCTGCGAATTCACGACGGTTTGTTGGCTAGGAAGCACAAAACCGAGTCTGTGGAGATTCGTGGAATAGCTCAAAAACTGTAAGAAGATTCAAAGGCAGGATTTGGTCAGCTGAATCAGAGGGCAAGCAAAAAGTGAAGCTGGAAATTCTTTTGGAGGTTTGCTTGGCGTTTGTGATTGGTTTGAATCCAATCGAACACCATTTGAAGAGCGGTTTGGAGCAGAATATTGCTTGCTGTAGGGCGACCTCAGAGGGATAGGTAGCTGCTCAGATAGACTCTCAAGAAGAGCAGATAAATCCCAAGAACTTCTTCTTCTTTGACAGCTAGGGTTTCAAGTAGGAAAAATACAGTTCTCTCTCAACACAAATTCGTTTTTGAAGCTGTGAAGAGCTAGGAGTGGGCGCCCTGCTACTGTTGAGGATGTGTGGAGAGGTCGTGGACGGCCGTGGATCAGCCAGCAAGCCAGAGTGATGCAAATAAAATTTTTTTAGGCTTGTGTATGAGGGTGTGGAGTTTCACAAAATCAAAATCAGCATTATCCATCACGAAACAACCAAGTCCATATACAAGAGTTGCCCAGATAGTCTATACATGACCCTCAACCACAACTGACACTCTTAGGACCACCTCCAAGGGGACAACCTAATCTAGGAGCACAAAAACATAGACACCCTCAAGAATCTGCACAGACACATCTTGTAGAAAACTTCTATGATCACTCATATCATCACGATACAACACTTCCATCTATTAGTTCTCAACAATATGCAATCGACAACTTATGCTCGTGCAAACGAGATGAGTATTCCACCGGAAAATCCAGCACAACTAGCCATCCAAGATGGTTATGCTATTGCCACAGGCCCAATGAGTACCACTATTTTATTTGTGGCAAATTTGGCCACTTCATGGTTGACTGTAGAGTTAAGAAGCAATACCATGCGGAGTGCCCAGACTGTGTTTGTAAACACAGTTTCAAAGACTGCCCTAAACAATCTAACAGGATCCTTCCAGCACATCATACATCATTCGAACCTGTTAGAGTTCTAACTAGAGCACAATGCCAACAACAAGAACAATAGCAAAACAATGAAAAATCAGTTGACCCGAATGGAAGCCACTTGACAACTTCCACATTACCCAAAGAATACCCAAACCCAAATGTGGAACAAAGGCAATACAATGAATTTTGAGAGGAGTTTTGTGAGAGGAAAGACATACGGAAAGTCTGTTATTTGCTTAGATCCCTGACAAAGAGCAATCCCTACAGGGACTTGAAGTATTTTTAGACCTCCTGCAAGCTCAACTCACTATGCCATTCCATAGTGCACTAAAATCTTTCATCGGGCTTCAACGATATATCCATCGTAGTTTTCAGCTGCCTACTATTGCTGATGGACAGCGGAAAACAGAAGAGATTCCTGAAATTCCCCAGATTCCTATGAATCTACTGAATATCGGTGTTGCTAAGGGGACTAGCATCACCCTGCCTTTGTCCTATAAAGACTATCCCGCAGTCTCTGCTATCCTTGATAGCGGATCAAGCGTTAATATAATGGCTTTGTCCTTGGCAAAGTCATGGGGCTTCCATACCCTCGATCAACCACGATACAAACTTCGTATGGTTGATCAACGAGTTACCGACCCTGCTAGTCATTTATCAAATATTAAAGTTCGAATAGTAGGTGTCAAATTTGTAATCGATTGTGTCATCTTAGACTTACCAGACGATACCAATACCTATAAACTCCTTCTTGGTACACCTTGGCTCCAGATGACAGGTGTTGTCCAAGATTGGAAGCATAGCAAAATTACCTTTGGCAATCATGACAAACGAGTCAATGTTGACTCAACTGGCCATGTCAAACCTGCTAAAGTTTATGATGATTGGTCATCAACAACATATGACGAATCAAGTAGTGTACCGATCCAACCCAAAGGCCACTATACGAGATCCACGGACATAATCAATTGAGGTCAAGCACTAGCCACTATGGACTGTGCTGATTCCAATCGATGTCGTATCGAAACTGCTATAGAAGACATGGATAGTCTCCCATCTTCTACAAACATTGACACACCCATCATCCCACTTATGATGATTGACCCGATTTCTATAGCTTGGTGCCCAGGAGAACCTAGTGTCTTTACCGCCCATGTTCAGAAGAAGGTATTCTTTCCATGGATGATGTTGAAATGACGGATGAACATGTACTCCTATATCTAGATGCCTAACGTTATCCACCAAAAGCAATTCCTCAGGAGATCAAGTCACCAGGGCCGTTGGCTCATGTCCAACTAACATCCAAAGTACCCAACACACAAGCATATAGTCCCAAACCCAAAGTACACACATGGGAAGTGTATCCAGATGAAGTCTAGCATACAATTGATGACGATATGATAAGTGAGGCAACAACACCGCCCACTCAAAACCCTCAAAAATCTCGATTACAAAAAAATAAAATTATTGATACAAAATTAACCGACCATAAAAAATAGATGCGTGAGAAGCTTAAGCAGTCGATTAAACCCTTGTCTAAGGAGACAGACACCAAACCATCAGACCAAGCTTCCACGTCCGGTAGCGACTCAACAAAGATGATTCCCAAAGTTCTAGAAAATTTTGTGGAACCACCTTTCGATATTCCATGAAAAATTAAAGATTTCACACTGGATGACGTTGCTATCCAGTTACCGCAGCCACACCGGGAACCTACACCAAGTTCAATTCCTTTGAAGGACATGCTAAGACAATGCCATTAAACCTTAAAGATCCTGACGAGGAGATGGATCGACTAGTTCATGTTGGTGCACACCTTTCGTCCAAACAACTTTCTAATCTGGAAACTTTGCTTCGCAAATACAGGGATTTATTTGCATGGAACTATACAGAAATGAAAGGCATTCCGCCAGAAGTAGTGGTCCATAAGATCCCTTTAGAAGACAATGCTAAGCCTATTAGGGCTAATCTTACAGAAGTAACCTTGTCTATCGCGAACAAATCGATGAAGATATTAAAAAATTGCTGGATGCTGGCTTCATTTATGAAGTCCAACATACTGATTGGGTATCACCCATTGTGGTTGTACCCCAGAAAAATGACAAACTTCGTATCTATTCGATCTCAAGAACCTTAATGCGGTTACGAAAAAAGACCATTTTCTCTTGTCTTTAATGACCTAAATCTTAGAGGAAATGGCAGGAGCTGAAGCTTTCAGCTTCTTGGATGGATTCAGCGGTTATTTCCTTGTTCAAATAGCCCTTGAAGATAAACATAAAACGGCTTTTGCCACAGAGAACAAGATTTATGCTTATAATGTCATGTCTTTTGGCTTATGCAACGCCCCTTCAACATTCTAGAGGGTCATGCAACTGGCCTTCCAAGACCTGTTACATCGGATTGTGGAGATTTATCTCGACGATCTGGGTGTACATTCCTCAGTGGCCACGCACCTTGACACACTGGAGAAAATCTTCATTTGCTGCCGTAGATTTGAAATCTCACTAAATCCTGATAAATGTCAGATATGGGTAATCCATGGGGTCGTACTCGGGCATATAATCTCAAAGGACGATATTTCTACCAACCCGTCAAAAATCAAGGTTATAGTTGAAATGCCCTTACCTACAACAGTGAAGGAAGTTTACGGCTTCCTCGTTCATACAAATTATTATCGCATCTTTATAATCGACTATGCCGACAAGGCACGTCTCGTTTATTTAGTTGTGGTAGATCCTCGATGGACCGAAGAACGCATTAAAGCCTTTGAGGAGTTGAAAACAGCCCTTACCACGACACCCATACTTCGCTCGCCAGATTATATGAAAGACTTCCATGTGCATACTGACGCAAGTAAGTATGCCATTGGCGGTCTTCTTGCACAACCGGACGAGTATGACAAAGACTTCCCAATACGTTTCTTGAGCAGGCAACTGGTGCCTGCTGAAGTAAACTATACAACCACCGAACGAGAGGCATTGGCGATGGTCTATGATGTACAACAACTAAGACATTATTTACTAGGCCAAACCTTTGCATTCTACACCGACCATCAAGCCCTATTATATATTGTTAATAAATCTTGTAAAACAAGACGTATAGCTCGATGGTTGTTGATACTAGAGGAATTTAATTTCCGCGTAGTCGTTTGGAAAGGGACCCAACATTTCATGGTGGATCACCTTTCTCGACTACCTAATGCTGAAAAAGCAACTACACCAGTCAATGATGATCTTTCCTGATGCATGTCTTTTTCAGATTGATGCTACACCCTTATGGGCTGAGGAGATCACTCAGTTCCTAACAACAGGCAGACTCAAAGAAGGCCTAAGTACTGTGGCAAAAAGGAAAATTTTGCTTAAAGCAGCGCCCTTTCAATTAATAGCTGGACAACTTTACAAACGGGGCATTGACGGTATTATCTAACGATGCACTTATGAATCTGAGATACGACCTATCATATCCCAGGCTCATTAGGGCATTGGCGGTGGCCACTTCTCTGCTGAAGCTACAGCTAAGATTATCCTTCGAGCAGGGTTGTGGTGGCCATATTTGTTTAAAGACACATTTGTTGTCATTAAAATGTGTGATGTCTGTCAACGAGCCAAGAAAAATACCAAAGCAAACTTCACACCACTGACTCTCATTATAGAAGGCGAAGCCTTCCACAAGTGGGGAATTGACTTTGTTGGACCAATCAGTCCAGCAATGAAACATACCCAAGCTTGTTACATCCTCATAGCCACAGATTATGCCACTAAGTGGGTTGAGGCTCGAGCAACGAAGGACGTCAACACAAAAACTGTTGCGCGTTTTTTTTTACGAAAATATTATTACACGTTTTGGCTATCCTATAGAGCTAGTTAGTGATTGCAGCACACATTTTTTAAATGCTATCATTGATAATTTACTACGCCATTACCTTGTCGTTCACAGAAAGAGTACACCGTACTATCCTAGATGTAATGGCCAGGCCGAATCAACTAACAAGACGATATGTAAAATTTGGACAAAGATAGTTGAAACCAGTCGCTCTGATTGGGAAACAAAACTTTTTTCAGCTATCTGGGCTTATCGCACCACCCCGAAAAAAGCCATTGGGTGGGTTACCCCTTTTCACTTAGTATATGGTCAAGAGGCGGTAATGCTTGTAGAATTCTTAGTCCCTTCGCTAAGAGTCATGGAAGCTTTTTCTACAGATCTCTGTGAAAAAACTACAATTGCGCAACAAGTCAAGGCCAAACTATTTACGTTAGCCCAGTTATGCGAGACAAGACTCATATCTTACCACACACAACTGGTTAACAAATGACGCCAAAAGGCCTGGCATGACCATCACTTACGCAATAAAGATCTACACTTAGGTGACCAGGTGCTTCTTTATACATCAAAGAAGCACCCCGACAAATTGAAATTCCGAAGTGAGGGACCGTATGTTATTAATAAAATATTTCCTAATGGTGCAGTCCAGCTGCAAACACTTGACGGAATACTCTTAGACACTGTCGTCAACGGTGGTCGTCTACGACGGTATTACGAAGAGTTGTTTTTTGTTGACCCAATTTAACACCTTTTTCCTAGTATATATTTTACATTTTTTATTCTTTTATTTTATTTTCTTATTTCCTTGCTTGTTATTCTCATTTTGCATGCCTATTATTAACCTCGTTTCTTGTTTATAATTCATATCTGTACTTATTTACTTTCTCTGCATTTTCTTTTTTCTATAAATACCCATTTGTCATGAATGTTCTAGGTCAACAAATGATAGGCTACACCATATGAAAAAGATTCTGACACTTTTCACCCACCTCATTTTTGTCTGTCTGGTCTCTCAATATTCCCAATTAGGCATAGAAACATTCACTGAGATACACCTTTTGGCATAAGAACTTCTACTCTGAGCCACAATCATATTTTCCCCTTGAAGTTCTTCACTTGCATCACACAACTCCATTCCTCCATAATGAGTTTCTGTCAAATCTCAACCGATGGGTTTCTGTCAAATCTCAACCGACGAGTTTCTGTCAAATCTCAACCAACGGATTTCTGTCAAATCTCAACCGACAGATTTCTGTCAGATCTCAACCAACGGGTTTTTGTCAGATCTCAACCGACAGGTTTTGTTCAGATCTCAACCGATGGGTTTCTGTCAGATCTCAATCGACGGGTTTCTGTCAGAGCTCAACCGACGGATTTCTGTCATATCTCAACCGACAGGTTTCTGTCAAATCTCGACCAGAGCATTTCTATTAAATCTCAACCGGAGCGTTCTCTTGGATTTCGACTGAAGCGTCCTGTTGAATCTCGACCAAAGTGACTCACTCAAATTTCGATCGGCGATTCCAAATTTAAAATTCCACGAACCGGCATGTCACATCTTGTCCGAAACCAGACGACGGCATCCATGAATGCCATCACCATTCGCACCTCAACGAAGTTCCAACACCTTAGCTTTCATCTTTATTTTCCCAACCTCCATCTTTCACAAACCCTTTCCTTCAGCACCATACCTCGCTCCACAAACATCTTCCAATCCCTTCTCGACCGAAGCCCTGTATTAGATCTCAACCGACACCTCCGTTCAACTCTCAACCGACACCTCCATTCAACTCTCAACCGACGCCTCCATTCAACTCTCAATCGATGCCTCCGTTCAACTCTCAACCGACGCCTCTGTTCAAATATCAACCGATGCACCGTTAACCCTGTTTCAAATCTCAACCGATACCCTTTTTCCAAAACCTTGTTTTACTCCACCAGGACTGAGATCATTGTGGCATTACAACTGCAACCTGAATGGCAAAACAAGATCCTAAAGGATAGCAGGTGGCTCCAACAGTACCTGAGGGCACCGGCATGAAAGCGAATAGATCCATTTTACATGCCGCTCAAACGCAGAAATCCATGGTCGTCAGAAAAGCCACGGGTTGAGTTGGTGAACTGGCCAGTGATTCCTGGAATTCCATAGAGAATCTCCCCGGATGACCTGAGGCTACAGTTACTTGATTTCGGGCACAAATACAAGACAAGTGCCGATCTGTGCGTGCAAGAAAGTGCCGAATACTGCCGATCTGGCCTTTCTAATGCAGCAAGAATGCTTCTGGGATCGAGGTTTGGATCCGATCAAGATCAATCCCAACGTAGCCCTCCAGTCAGAGGAAGACCATGAGATGATGGCCCGACTATACTACAGAGCGGCCTTCATGTCATCACGATACGTCACCATGGTGAAAGACTGGCAGGAGATGGGCTTTATCGAAAAGATACGATAGTACCTGGGGCCATTAAACTATGGAAGTAAGCTCTGCTTCTAGGTATTTGAAGCCCTGGGGCGGAAGATGAGCGAGCGAAAACAAACGGCAAGACGGCGAGGCGAGCAGGACTTGCAAGAAGTTCTCAAGAGGGCTGGAATGTAGCGGCCATTGAGAGACCTTCATTTTTGAGAAACAGTTTTGCGGATAATAAGCACATGGTTTTACAGAAGCGAACGAAGATCCACGCTTTTCCAAGTGCCGAGTGAAACGACATCACCTGTGTTGCAGTGGGTCCTGCAACAGATTAGGGGTGGATAATGTTGGCGGATTCTAGAGAATTCTTAGATGTCGAGCCAAGCTGAAGACATAGAGTATCTCTCACCCATGACCGAGGAGGTCTCAGAAGGAGGAGAACAGAAGAAGCTGAGAGCCGAGGATTACTAGCTAGGGTGACTGTTATTATTCATGTGAGCCAACATGGTGTATCCCAGAGAAGGAACGATCATGTAGGAGCTAGTAATATTTCCTAGGCATTGTAAATAGGCATAGACCCCCTTAAATAATCTAGAGTGAGCCACCTTTTGATGGTGACCTCTAGTGGAAGGGCAAATTCCACTTGTATTTTCCAAATTAGTGGAATCGCCACTTGGGCTCTACATGGGCAGTCTTCTTGCTTATTTAAGGGACCCCCTCTCTTGGGAGGGAGCTTTGATTGTATTGTCAATTGCTCTTGAGTGAATAAAGAAGATCTTCCATGAGTTCTTGATGATTGTAAAGCTCCTTGTTCATGGCAATCTTCTTGAGTGAAATTTCTATGAGCATGTTCTTATTTCCTTTTGTGTTTGTGGATTAATTAGATTTCTTGCTTTCTCTCTTGTTTGTGGAATGTAGATGTGGATTAACCTTCTTGTTTCTTGATTTTGTAGTTTCAGCATGCAGGTAAACTATAGAGGCTGAGATTGTGGATCTGATTTGCATACCTTCTAACAATCCTGTCCTTGATTGTTCTTGGGCATTCCAAGCATCAAGAAATGGGTGTTTCTTGATCCTTGGGCTACTAGAGGGCTATTAGAGTTTCTTGTTTCTTGCTGAGTAGTTTAATCTTGTCATTGCATTATTCCCTGTTTTCCTAAGATAGTTTGGTAGATAGGTTGTAGATTTGCTCCCTGATTTAGAACGTTGATCTATACTGAGCTAGGACTGGCTCCATGGCTTGTATATGCATGTAGCTAAGTAACGTATCCGTCTCTTCCCACTGACAGGCTGGGAATACACGTTGTAATATGAGAAACACTTCTGCTTGGAAACTGTTCTAACAAGAAGACCAAACCGTAAAGAACTGTAACCAACGGAAGTAACAAAAAGAAAAAGAAAGAATGAAAAAGAACCGTGTTCACAGATTCAGTGGAATCTGTGGATACTTTTCTTGTACCTTTGTACTTCTTGGAGCACTTAAGGCTCCATCTCAATTCCAAGTACAGTATCCATCACATCTTGGAGAATCAAAATTGATTTCATCATCATCTTCCAAATAGAATAATTGGAGGTGTTCAATCTCTCTCCTTGCTCCAAGAGAAAGGACCCCATGGATGCCATAATCAATTGAGAAATTGACTTGCAATGGATCCATCTTAACAAGTACAAATTTTATTTTTTTTCTCGAAAAGGAATTTGATAATGGTGTCTAACCAAAACCAAATTGAGATCTTGCAACTATCTTGAGAGTACAATCTCAATAGTTATGGCAATCTCACTTAATCTAGATCTTGCTTCACTTCAAGAATGAACACAACAATATTTTGATCCACCTTCTTCTAAGCATGTGTATACGGGACTCAAAGATGCCACAAAAGACACAAATCTACTTGATTTGTACGAAATGATATGGCCTTGGACTCAAAATCACTCCTAGATCTCACTAGTCAAGATTGGCAAGCTAAAACATGAGCTTTCTTTATCAAACAAGCTATATGTGAGTCAAACTTGATGTGTCTAATCAGGTTAGACCTTGATTCAAATGGATATAACTTTCACAGGACACATCCAATTGAGTTGAAACAAATTGCAACACAAACTAGATTTTACTAACTTTCTAGCAAGCTATCATGCATCAATTGTGGATCAATCTTGGAGATACCCCATCAAGTCAAAGTTGATTGATATCACACGTGTCTGAGCACTAAATTCTAGACAGTACCCAAAATGGATCTAATCAATGTGATTTAGATCCCTCTTGATCCAAAAATCTCTATGATAGAAATCGAGATACAACTACACCCTCCAAACTAGATTTCAAGCCAAAATCTTATCACACTTGATAGATGCAATCAATCTTAGGTAGGCTCTAATACCATGTTTATTTTTCACACATGTGAGAACATCTCAAACAATGTGAATGACCTCTTAAGATGTGCACATAAATCTACATTCCAAGAAATACAAGTATACTAGCTCAAAAAACATAAGGCAAGAGCACTCTACACATGCATCTCTCGCAAACCATTCATCACACATAATGAAAGGACACTTTAGATGAAAAAAACTAAGTATAGATTTGGCTTGCTCTTGGGTAGAGAGAGAATGCTACATAGAGCTCTCGGGTAGAGAGAGAATGTAAGACAAAAACTAAGTGATCGGAAGCTTGCTACATCAAGATTTTGCTACAAAAAACTAAGTATGGACTCACCCTCACTCACACTCATAGTAGCTCGAGATCCAAGAATATGGAAATGAAGCAAAATGATTGGACCTCTAAAACACCACCTCTTACTATGATTGGACCTTCTACATGCCACCTCGTACAATGGTTGGACCATTTTGGTACAGCTCACAACACGATTAGCCCAATTTGACAAATGAGATCAAGAGGTGCTATGTCACTAATCCTTTAGCATCAAGCCAAGTGTAACTAGCCTGCACTACCACGAGCTAATTCACTTCTAATATTGGCCTAATCACTTATTTACAAGTGTACAATGAGTGGTTTTGAAAGAGGACCCCCAAACCTCAAGATAGATGGCTTTTACAATTTCACAACTATTGATTCTAAGTTTGTGACTTGATAAATACTCAAATATAAAAATAATTATGATTATTTATAAAATTAGAAAATGACTAAATAATTTTCATCAATTCTTACTAAATGGTCATTTCTCATGTCAAAAGTTTACAAGTCTGATACAATAATGGCAAGGCCTTTGTGGGATGCCACCATGTTCCGTGGATACAAGTAGGGCATCTTAACTCTACCTTTTAGATTTAGCCAACACTTGTTTAGTTCTAATCGTAACTCATTTACTTCGACCACCAAGCATTCCTCACACAACCTTGTTCCTGTCTAGATTTCATCGTTTAGGCTGTTTTTTTATTTACCTGCCAGATAGTTTTTATAAAGGTCATCAACAGTGTCCTTCAAAAGCACCTCGAAGAAGTCGTCGCTATAAGGATTTAACTGTATTAGACCAATGTACTTTGACACAAAAGATGGTGTTTTGCCTGCACAATACTCGAAGAAGTAACCAACGACGTAGTCGCCCAGTTCTTTGCTCAGCTCCCAGGTTGGGCTGGATCGAGGTGGCCCCCAGTAGGAGGGCACCAAGTGCTTTATGATTCGCATGTAAGCTCCAATCCCCGATACGAATCCCGCTGTCGTATTTGTATTTATGTTTGACTTACTCAGATAAAGAAGTGTCATCATGTGATACAGCACACCTTCGATCTCTGCCGCCAAATGTTGCGCATCTTGGGCCGCAAAGGAGGCCACGTACCCCGCATTAAGTTCGATAGCACTTGCCCCATCGTTATCGGTCCTCAATGTGGCAATAGGAGGATTCTCACCAGGCACATACTCCACATACCATCTAATCGTCTGAATTACAGGCCTCTGAGCATAAGTGTAGAGCTCGTTGGTGACGAACTGTACGCAAAGGGGCAGCATTTTCTGTGCATCGTAGGCCCCAACCATTACGTCGAAAACTGGTCCCCTCCAGGTAGGCCTCGTGCATTGTTCACAACGAACGTCTGAGGAGCACCGGGTATAGGGGCTTGTTCCAGCTTGTGTGAGAGTGCCAGAATTATAAGAATTGGTAGCAGAACGCAGAAGAAATTCCTCATCATGCCTGCCTGCCTGCCACGAACTACTCAGCTATCACGCTCAATAACTGATTTACCTGTCTCACTTTCTCTCTCTCTCGTCTGCTAACAAAAGCAGCAAGTCTACCATAACATGGGTTTGTTCATTGCTGGCTCATTTGTGAGTGCTTCTTTGGTCCCAGGTTCGAGCCTCCCCTTGGAAACCAAGAAGCATTTGTGAGTGCTACGCCATGTTCCCTCCAGCCATATTTATATTGCTCTTGTAATCCAAACCCCATAATATTGTTCCTCAATTGGACTAAGGGTGCTTCCTCAATTGGACTAAGGGTCCAAATGCATAATGCCATTCCTCAATTGGACTAAGGGTCCACCAACCCATGACTTTAATGTACTTTATCATACATAAGGATGATGGATGGACTATTGTGAATAGATGGATGGGGATGGATCCTCAGATTTTAAGGCTTGCATTTGGCTTCTTTGACAACTAGTTGCATTCTAGGAATCCATTTCCAAATAAAGGTTGGCAAGTTGTATGTCCCTTGACTTTCAAACATGAGGTCATGTTCAATACCCCATCCCGACAAACTAGAATCCCATTTCCATACAACGAAAGAGAACCAAAATAATATCCATACTTGGATTTTTTGACTATTACCTCTAGAATCCAAATGCCAAATTCACAATGTGGCATTACCCCATCTTATTTTTCATTACAAACATTAAGCTTAATGTGGTTGGGAACTACAACTATTGTCTACATTTGCATCAAGACGACCCACTACAAGTGACCCTTCCAAGGCCGTCCCTCAATGCAAGGCACGCCCATCCTTGTCAAACATTTCCATATAAAGAAAGGGAACCACAATAATATTTGTCTTCACACCTTAAATTAGTCCCTTGAGATTCCAAAATCCAAACACTACATCTAGCAACCTCTCCTCATTTTTCAATACAAAGTTGCATTCTTACTAAGCTACAAGAAATGCATATTTTGTCTACATGTGTCAAGACCAACACTCAAGTTTGGCACTTAGTGCAAGGCACACAATGTGGAACTCTCTCTCTAGAGTTGGTTTTGCCCAAGTTGAACTGTGGAACATAATGTGAAACTCTCTCTCTAGAGTTGATTTCGCCCAAAGTTGAAATGGTGGTGTATGTTTTTGTGTAAAGATTGATCCAATACAAGTGTGCCTCCCACTACAAATGAGCCTCTTAAGTTTGGCCCTCAATGCAAGGCACATATTGTGGAACTTTCTCTCTAGAGTTGGTTTTGACCAAGTTGAAATGGTGTATTTGTTTGTGTAAAGACTAACCCACTATAAGTGAGCCCCCCAAGTCCCCGCCCCCCAATCCAAGCATCACTCAACCGTGTTGCAAATTTTGGACCACAGTGTGTAGGAATTTCATTAGGGCAATGAATAGAAAAAATTGAATGCAAAATCTATTCAATTATTAGCCATTATGTTATACAGCTTGGGCTAACAACCAGAAATTTCTCCGACAATTAAAAGCCCCGAAGTTGTTGATGACTAGATAAATTGTTGGCCAAGCAACGTCCCAGAATAAAAAAATGAATTTCGTCAGTTTTTTGCTTTGGGTAAGGCCTCCTCGTGGTGGAGGACACAACCCATAGAACTGTGATTGGGCTGACTTCCTGGAGGAATTCTGTAAGGCTTTTTTCATAATTGACGAATTATATTCGCCTTATTAACCGCTATGGTCAACTGAGAACATGAGTTCTTGGATTTCTTTTTGACCAAGGTGTCATTTTTTCGAAAACAGACACGGCTAAAAATGGCCCAAAGATGGAAAGACTAAAATGAAACGAAAAAGTTGTTTTCTTGATATACTTGAAGCTGGGGCGTACCATCACTGGTTGTTGTTAAGAACAAGAAAAAGTTGGCTCGTTCTTCCTCTTTTCTATAATTTGTCACTCATGCCTAACATGAGTGACCGTAAAGATTATGACAAGGGGCGAAGGAATGTTTTGATTTAGTTGAAGTTGGAATTTTCTAATAAATTTTTGAGAACTTCATATACTTGTATTATTTTTCTGACACTTTGATCAGGAAGTGGAGGGCCTGTTGGATTTACTCCTTCCACTCTCCTAAATCCCAATTTTAATCTGCCTCCATTCATGCAGTATATTTTCTAACGTTGTCACGCAGTCTGCATTTTTACACGCAAATTCGCACAGACGAATAAAAGGCGAATGAATCACAACACTGTGTTCTTACACAGGTCATGGTGATAGGCGAAAGGGGGACACTACCTCCCAGAATAGCAAAGTGTCCTAAAAGCTAAGGCACCCTGTAGATCTTATCCTAAGGCCATTCGTAAGAGTGACACACTCTTGCATCATCACGAACGTTCATCTGGCGTCACATCCTTTTCCACGCTCATCCTTTGCAGCTGCGCCAACAGATTGAACAACGACTACAGCCACCCACGGTCTCCTACAGACATCACATCCACTCTGTACTTTCATATCTGCACACCTGTAATATCTTGTATATAGTAGATACCATCTGTGTATTTGACAATGACGATGAAGTAGTGTAATGCTATAAGAGCAAGATAAGTCTAGAATAAGAAAATGAGGTTATATTCCTCATTATAGAGAGAAATAAGCTTTGTAGGGCACGCGGTTTCGTCCACTACTGTCTTGTGCTCTATCTCATTATTGATCCTTATACTTGTTATACTTAATCTGACACAGTTCATTTATTCTACGTTTGAGATCTGTCAATATTGCTATGCTTATTCTTCTTTCTGTCTGATTGTTCCAGTTGCTCTTTTTGATAATAAATGATTAATTTTTATTCTTATCTTTCGCGAATAATTCATGACTAATACTGTCTAGCTCTTCGCAAATCATTCGCGACAAATAATTTGTCTTGCAATTCACGACAAATTATTCTTCTAGCGCTTCATCCATTTAAAGGTTTGGCTACGTAATCTAGAATGACCGTGATTTCAATCACTATTTGTTCTATTCATTTTGATAGGCGTAGTCATGCTTAGGGAGAGAGTCATTTAACTCATTCCACTGTGCACAAACATTTTTTGTTCGAGTTCGCTACTCGTTCGGTTCTTGTTCGAGTTCGTTTCTCGTTCGTGTCTTGTTCGTCATTTATTCGTTCTCTCTCTCTCTCTCTCCCAACATGGTATCAAAGCCATGTTCATAGCTTGATTAACTTCCACAGTACAAGACTCTACTAGTCGATAGAGTAATTGTCTTTTTGTTCTGTATTTTTCTAGTATCAGATTTTCATACTTAAGTCGTTGATAGTTTCGCCTATCACTTAGACTAATTTTTCCACATGGATTCCCAAGGGAAAGCCAGTCCTCTCATGGACAAGATTGATGGAGCCAATTACCATCTGTGAAAATTTAAGATGACAACTATACTAATGGCAAAGGAATTGTATGATGTTGTTACAGGTGCAGAAGGGAAACCCGAAGCAGACGATGCAGCAATCGCCAGATGGAAGCTGAAGGACAAAAAGGCTTTCGTACTGATCATCCTCAACATCACGGATACACAGATTAGCCATGTATCCGAGGTCCAGACATCGAAAGAAGTCTGGGACATCTTGAGCACAGTATATGAAGTGCGAGATATAGCTTCTAAGCTACATCTCAGGAAGAAATTCTACTCCCTCAAGATGACGAATGGTGATTTTTATGCAAAATCACATTAATCAATTCAAGAACCTGCTAAGACAAATGGCCGTTGTCGGATATGTCATAGACGATCAAGATGCAGTGATGCAACTGCTTACAAACTTGCCAAGTTCTTACGACAGCTGGGTGATGATCATCACGACTCATCCAGAATTGACTCTTTCGAGAGTCACCACTATGTTGTTGCAGGAAGACACGCGAAGGAACAAAGCCTCAAATTTCTTAGCTGATTCTCACGCCTTGTACACCAACAAGGGCACGACAAAGTAGAAGAAGAAGAAAGGCCCGAAGCCATCAAAGCCAGACCAGAAACCAGCTCAGCACAAGGAACAGTCGAATATGCAAACAAAGAAGAAGCTGTTCTATAGATATTGCAAACGAAACAACCACAAAATTCAAGACTGTCGAATATTTCAAGCGAAGAACAACAACAAAGGACAGTCGAATCAAGTGGCAAATGCAGCTGTAGAAGCTCCACAGCCAATTCAAGAAGCGGATCATGATGCCTTCATGAAAACCATCAAGGAGAAGCTGGTGATAGTTCCTAGTTCCTGGACTCTGGAGCCACTTAGCACAACATGCAAAATGTTTCAAATGCTTTGCTCTCCACTGGTGATATTAGGTTTGGCTTCGGTTTGTGATGGCGCTCTAAACGGGAAACACATGAGGATGGCTGAAACTGGGTGGAGATGGTGTAGAAGCAATGACGGATGCAGCAGATGAGAGAGTGCCAGGATCGTGTAGGAGAGTCTGAAAATTGCCAGAGGATCATCGCTAGGGAGCTCCAGAGTTCGCACTTCGCTGAGGTGCGAATGTGGACGAAGTGATGGCATTTATGGACAGCTTTGGGTGGGACGTGTCTATAGCGTCGGTTGAGATTTTCATGAAGTCACATCGGTCGAGTTCTTATGAAAATCCGTCTTTTGAGATTTGAAGCGAATCCCGTCGGTTGAGATTTGAAGTCGATCCCGTCGGTTGAGATTTGAAGTCGATCCCGAGATTAAAGCGGATCCCGTCGGTTGAGATTTGTCAAAACCTCAGTATGAAGGAATGGATCTGTTGTATGCAAGTGAAGAACTTCAAGGAAAAAAATACGATTGTGGCCCAGAGTAGAAGTTCTTATGAAAAGAGTGTATCCCCAGGGATGTTTGTATACTGGAGATACCAGTTAGACAGAGATGAGGTGGCTTAGGTGTGAAATTCTTTGTGGTTATAGAAGGGGAGAAAAACTGTCAATTCTCTTTGGAGGTTGCTCTTGATTGGACATTGTAACAGATGACGGAATATTGGTTTCGCTTTTCTTTCGACAAGGACTCATTTCATATTAATGTCTTTTGCATTATAGAGCTGGTGTCACGTGAGGAAGACAGGTGTCATAGCTGAGCATCAGTTGTTATCCATGTCTGAAACAAGATTCACTACTTTATCAGCTAAATTGCATTTGTAAAAAGTACGTCCAATCTTTCCAATCATTCACTTCATTATTAAGCAATACATTCTGCTCTTTAACGAAGCCGTATTAGGGCATAAGCCATACCAATCAGTACAAGAGTAAAAGACATGTATTAGGTTCACATTTACATTTTCCATGTAAGCAACTATACTTCACTATACAGATGGACAAAGATATGACTATGGTCACAACGTTAGGTACTAGAGCACTTCCGTGCTATACTAGCCCCCATGGATATCTCATAACTATTTTTCGAGAGCCCAAACACTGAACAACTTGGGCAAATCCATGCCATCCAAAAGTATTGTGTTAAGTGTAAAGTACTTTTGTCACCCTCATAGTCATTAACAATAGTTAACTTATCATTTTGCCATAGATTATTAGATTATCATTAGCTTATTCAAGAGCAATTCCTTCCCCACAACATCCACAACATATCGATAATCATGTTCTGTGTATACATCTTCTCAAAGAAACAATCAAACCAAGCATTCTTCAAGTTGCACTCTTAGAAGCGAATCTACTCCTTATCAGAGACAACAATCATCATAGTTTGTATCATACAACCGTAGCAATCATCCAAAGCAACCAATTATAGCAAGTAACAGCCAATGGAGTAGCAGGAATGCTCTTATCAATCACATATAAGCATTCATCATTGTAATCACTGGAATCCATAAGTAAAGATAGCGGTCCATCGCACTTTTTCCATCCTTATATACTGTAAAAAGTGTGGAATAATGCATGCATGCAAGGCCATGCTTCATCGCAGTATCATTATGGATTTAATACTGAAAAAGCAGCGCTGGCTAGCGGCCCATTCTGCTACACAAATAGCGCTAGCCAGCGACCACTAATCACACATAATCAGTGATACTTTCAGTATGCACTTGGATCGTTGTCCAGCACCAACTATAAATCAATCAGTGATAGAAAAAATATCTGTACAGGTGTCCACTTCTGCTCCTTGAGGCAGCGCTTGATTGTAAGGATGCCGAATCACACTTTTGCAAGCCAAAACTTGCTACTACACAACGGTAATCACAGAAAGTTGTAAACATTCATTCCTAATCGTAAAGTACAGCACAAAACCTTCATTATCAGCGAGCTAGCATTCTTCATAGCGTTCTCACCTTAGGTTGGAGTATCGTTCACACGATTGTACTTCTAGTAGCATTCACGAGTATTCCTCTTCAATAGCAATCACCGTAAAGAAAAGCACCAGTAGAGCAGGGTTGAAGGAGAGAGAGAGAGAGAGAGAGAGAGAGAGAGAGAGAGAGAGAGAGAGAGAGAGAGAGAGAGAGAGAGAGAGAGAGAGAGAGAGAGAGAGAGAGAGAGAGAGAGAGAGAGAGAGAGAGAGAGAGAAAGTGAATAGGGTTTTGTGACTTTCCTCTTTATAGAATCAGAGGACACTTAGGTGTACTAAGTGCAAATAGTTGTCCATCGTTAGATTGACTGTTCAGAGTGTGCACAGATCTTGGCCCTTGGAAAGACTACCAACTTTTCCACCACTTTTTTTTAAAAAAAAAATTAAAATTAAAAAATGGGGTCTTCTATCATAGCAAGGCATTTTTCTTCCGCCCTGACTAGTAAAAAAAGTTATTACGCAACATTTGCATTCTACAGAGGTTTCCGAAGTAAATAGAGTAATATATTTACGTAATAGAGCCCATGAGAGAGAGAGAGAGAGAGAGAGAGAGAGAGAGAGAGAGAGAGAGAGAGAGAGAGAGAGAGAGAGAGAGAGAGAGAGAGAGAGAGAGAGAGAGAGAGAGAGAGAGAGAGAGAGAGAGAGAGAGAGAGAGAGAGAGAATGTTATTTGGTTATGTTTTGAGGTTGTTTGCAACATTTCTTGTAAGTAGAAGTAGTTCTTGCATTTTCTTGTTGTGGAAGCATCTCCAAGGCTCCTAGCTCCCTAAAGTACACACGACTTAGAAGGAGGATGGGAGAACCTGTGAAGTTTTTAGCACGTGTGAGCTTCACCACACACCCTACAGGATCTTACTGAGGTGTTGTGATTGCACAAGATTGATCAAAGAACAATATGCTTGAAAAATATAAGGCAAGAGCACAATGGCATACATTTGATGAAAAAATCTAACTCTTAACTATGAGAAATGAATGTCAAAAAAAATTCTAAGTGTTCAGTATGGGAAAAAGAGGCTGCTCTCGGGTAGAGAGAGAAAATCATACATAGAAAACTCGAGTAGAGAGAGAATGAGTCCAAAACACCAAAGCTCAATATTCACAATATGGCAAAACATGCCCAGCTTTCCCTACATGAGAGAGACTCAAATTCCTATAGTGGAGTTGCATGGAAAGTCCACTTAACTAAACTAATTCACCTACCAGAGATCCTTATGTGTAACTGCATGCATGTATGGTGCATGTACAGCATGTCAACTCAAAAAATTGCCTAGACATGTGTAGATCACAGAAACTACTTTGCATGTTGCATGCATTGATTGTATGTGGCTTGCATGCATACAGTAAGACTTTGCATGCTATCTAAACATCTGCATGTCATCATAATTGAACCTCTCTAACTCAAATCCGAGCTACACTAGAAGGATATGTGTTCAATTCACACTCCTTATATGTACAACATGAAATCTAGTGGAAATTATCATGGACATGACCCCAAACTCGAGATAGGAAGATAATATTTTAATAATCTTCACACTCCTCCTTAAAATTTATGTTCCTATCAACATAGATTTTGAAATTAGGCCAAGGTTAGACCTCATTTTCATAAAGACATTCTTGAGTAGAGGCTTGGTGAGAAGATTTGCAACACAATCTGAAGATGAAACATGCTCCAATGATATCTCTCTTCCAATGACTTTTTCTCTTACAAAATGATGAGCCACTTCAATATGCTTGCTCCTTGCATGAAAGACTGGATTATTTGCAAGAGCCTGAGCAGAAATGTTATCATTCTTGATAATTGGTAAATCTTCATCTGCATAACACTTAAGTTCCAAAAGTAGCCTTTTGATCCATAACACCTCCTTTGTTGTGGTTGTAAGAGATTTGTATTCAGCTTCACATGATGATAAGAAAATAGTTTTCTACTTCTTCGACAGCCAAGAAACCAAATTTCCTCCAAGAAATATAGTGTAAGCACTTGTGGATTTCCTATCCAACCTATCTCCTGTAAAATCTGAATCTGAAAAACAATCAAAGTCAGATCTTCTCCTTCATAGTATAGTCCATAATCCAAGGTAGAAGATATATACCTCAAGACTCTTTTAGCCAACTTCCACTGATATAACTTTGGATTCTGCATGTGTTGACTTAGCTTATGAACACAAAAGCTTAGATCAGGCCTAGTCACTGTTAACCAAATAAGTGAGCCAATAAGACTCCTATAAAGAGTGATGTCCTCAAAAAAATTTCATCATCTTTAGTAGGAACTTTTACAGTGTGCTCCATAGGTGTATCTATGCCTTTACAGTTCTCCATATGAAATTTCCTGAGCATGGAAAGTGCATATCTACTTTGGCTTATAAATGCATGACCTTTCCAAAAATCTATTTCAAGGCCTAGAATATAGTGAAGAATTTCTAAGTCCTGCATTTTAAACTCAGTACCAAGTGCATGCTTAGTTTCTTCAACTAACTTCTCACTGTTTCCACAAAGAATCACTTACATCCGATCACATGCATGTTGTTTGGTGGCTCCACAAGCTCCCATGTGTTATTTGACATCAAGGCTTCAAATTCTTGGGTCATTGCTTCAACCCACTCCTTGGATTGAAAAGGTTCTTGGACATCCTTAGGCTCTTCATCTGATATAAAAAGTGCATGATAGGAAGTTTCACCTTCCACTTGCCTTCCTTCTTCATCATATGTGAGCCTCCTTGGCTCAGATCTTTTTCATGTAGATCTTCTTGGTGTGGTAGCTTGAATTTGCTCCTCCTCAAGCCTTGGCCTCACCTCTTCTTGAACAACATCAAGGTTGATGATTGATCTTGCATGAGTCTCTTTGATCTGAACATCATCCAAGTTAAATTTCTGATCTTCATGGAAGACCACATCTCTACTAACAACATTTTTGTCAGTAGAGGGAAAATAAATCTTGTATGCTTTTTTAGTAGATGCATAACCTACAAAAATCTCTTTTACTGCACAAGGACCTTCCTTCTTCCTAGTTTCTAGAGGTACATGCACAAAGCATACACAGCCAAAAATCCTAAGATGATCTACCTTAGTCTTTTTCTTATACAACATCTCAAATGGTGTCTTTCTCCTATTGCAAGATTTGGAAGCCTATTACAAAGATAGTCTGCACATGTAACTACCTCTCTCCAAAATTCTTTAGGCAGAGAAGCTTCCAGCCTAATGGCTTTTGCATATTCACACAAAGTTCTCTCAGCAACTCCATTTTGCTGAGGAGTATATGAACAAGAGAACTCTATTTGAATAACCTCTCTCTCACAAAAGTCTTTAAACTTATTAGAAGTGTATTCCCCTCCACTATCACTTCTTAAAGCTTTTATCTTGAAAGGAAATTGCTTCTCTACACAAGCTTTAAAAGTAAGAAAAACATCATAAACCATGGCTTTTGAAGACAGCATATAGATCCAAGAATGTCTTGTATAATCATCTACAAAAGAGACAAAGCAACTGGCTCCTCCTTTTCTCTTAGTTGATGAGAAATGAACATCTGAGTGTAAAGTTCAAATGATTGCTTTGTCTTGATACTTGATCTAGGAAAAGGCCTTCTGTGTGACTTTGCCAGCACACAAGCTTCACAAGGTAGAAGCTCCTTTGACAGTGTCTTTGGTAGACCAACAACTTTTCCTTCTTTGACCATAGATTGCATGGCTTTGAAATTGGGATGACCCAATCTCTTATGCCACAGATCCTCCTGTAGAACCTTGGTCTCATAAGCAATATCTAAAATGTTAGCACTCTCCCTAGAATCCAGCTTGTACAACTTACCAATTCTAGATCCTCTAGCAATAACTTCATTTTCTCTTAAGATTATACACTTGTCAACTTGAAACTTGACATCCAATCCATTATCAAACAACTATCCTACACTAATGAGATTCTAAGTCAATCTAGGTACATACAGTACATCATGTAAGCAAAACGATTTTGATGATGATGCATGTAATGGAATGCTACCTATTCCTTCAATCCTACACTCTACATCATTAGCAGTATAGATTGACCTTTTTACACCTAGATATGGCATGAGATTAGTGAAAGAGTTCCTAGAACTAGACACGTGGGAACTAGCCCCACTATCTATCCACCAGACTTCTTCATTCTTAAAAGGAAAAGATGAAAAAGTAGACATCATTAATGAATCATCTCTTTCACTCTCTACACCCTCACACTCATCCTCATTAGTAAGGTTAGCTTGTTTAGATTGGTTCTTCTTCTTGAAACAGTTTGATGCATAATGTCCGTTCTTTTCATAGAAAAAACACTTGATCTTTGACAACTTCTTCTTGCCACTGGATGTTGCACCTTGTGAGGACTGATCCTCACCACCTTCTTTGGCTTTGTCCTTCTTGAACTGTTGTTGTCCTTTGCCCTTGCCTCTTGGCTTGTCTTTGATGAAGAGTTATTTGTCATCTCCACCATCTTTCAATGAAAGTCTGTTGATCCTCAACATCTTGTTCTCTTGCTTGCTTTCTTCAGCAATGAGAACACCTTGCAGTGTCTCCAAGAATGGAAGGTCCTCTCTGATAGCATAAGTCTGCACAATATTGTCATACTCATCTCTAAGTCCATTTAGGGCTACTTGAACAAGTTCAACGTTCTTAAGAGCATCACTAGTACCAGCTAACTCTTGATGAAGATCCTTAACTCTCATGACATATGATCAAGCACTCTCATCTACTCTCTGATAATTTAGAAATATTTGGTTTCTAAGTATTAGCAATCTAGAAGTATTTTTGATTTCATAGATTGTTAAGAGTATCCCAAGCTTCCTTGGCAGTAGTGCATGTACTGATCTCTCTTACCACTTCATTGGTAGCATTCATTTTATAAAAATGGAGGCTTTGCGGATCCCAAGGCAACCCTAATCCTAGTTAATAAGGAGAGAGATTTGGCACCCTACGTGTGTAAGTCCAACCTGATGATCACATAGAGATTTGATTAATTAGAAAGTCAATAAAAGGACTTTAGGCCTTTTTGCGGGACTTTTAATGTCACAGGGCCTATATGTCAAGTTAGTGAATAAAGTTGGGACTCCCACCAAAATTGGTTCAAATTCAATTTCAAATTGGTTCCCTCCAATTTTGAAATGGGTTTCATGTTGACAGATCCTCTGCTTGGGAGGATATGTTTACTAGGATTCTTTTGCTTACTTCTTCTTCTGCCTGTCAGCAGAGACAGTGGGCTCTTGCTTGAGTTATTCTTTCTTGTTAAGGCCAAAATCAGGCAGAAGGAATAGATCAACGTTGTAGTATTTTGTCCTGCCTGTCAGAGGACAACTCAGGGTCATTCTCTCTTGAAAGCACTCACATTCAAACAGAGATGCAAGCCATGAACATTCATTTACAGAGCAGCATGCAGCCCAAATGAACATTCAATAGTCTCTACAGCTACCTACTCTAAAAACAAATTGAATCAGATCCTACACATTACTAAAACTGAGCTACACCTGGATTAATCCACAAAGCTGAAACAAGAACTAACCTACAACATTTTAGAAGTCCAAGAATCAAGAAACCAACCAGTCTTTTGATTCTTGGACATCCCAAGAACATCAAGAACTAGAATGTTGGAGGATATGCAAGATTGTTATCACATTTCTAGCCTATTTAGTTTACTTGAATGCTGCTTCCTATACTAATCCACAAACAAGAAATGAAAACTAATCCACAAATAGAAAAGCAAGAAAACTAATCCACTCTAAGGTTCACAACCACACACAATATGAATGGAAGGGCATGATCATAGGGGCATCACTCAAAAAAACCATCATGATCAAGGAGCTTAGTGTAGCATCAAACTCATGGAAAATCTTCTTATTAAGCATGGAGTAGATACAATGCAAAAAGATCCTCTTCACAAAGAGGAAATCTTTTAAATAAGCAAAAGAGCTCCTTACGTGGCATCCTAGTGGAATTTCCACATTTCCCAAATTACAAGTGGAATAATGCTCTCCACTAGAGGTCACCATCAAAAGGTGGCTCACTCTACTTTCTTTAAGAGGGGTCTACTTGCATTTATTACATTAGCCTAGAAATACTAGTTCCTACATGGTCATTCCATCTTTCGGGATTCCACATGAGGCTTACACAGTTCCTACTTGACTAGTATTCCTTGGCTCTCATACTCAGCTCTCAGTCTTCGTTAGTCTCATCTTCTCAGAGACCTCCTCGGTCTAAGGTGAGAGGTGCTCTTGAGTTGCTCTGTCCGAGTATCTTGGGGATTCGTCAGAATCAGCCAACATCATCCCACCCCTAATGTGTTGTAGGACCCACTACAACTCATATTGGATGATGTCGTTCTGCTTCTACATTGGCGTCTCTGATCGTCACTTGGAAAAGCGTACATCCTTATTCGCTTGCATAAAATCAAGTGTTTATTGTCG
Source organism: Diphasiastrum complanatum (assembly GCA_029204225.1). Classification (NCBI taxonomy): domain Eukaryota; kingdom Viridiplantae; phylum Streptophyta; class Lycopodiopsida; order Lycopodiales; family Lycopodiaceae; genus Diphasiastrum; species Diphasiastrum complanatum. The sequence goes on along the minus strand of CM055111.1, from coordinate 39,744,207 downwards.
CCTGTCGTTATCACAAAAACTGGTTTTCACAAATTGCCACAATTCGACCAGAATGTCTTATTGCTATAGGTGGTTGACATTCTCAAAATTGGAGAGTTCCCAGCAGCTTCACAACTTGCATGCCTGAGTGCTTCCCACTTGTCTTCTCTTTTATCACTTGTATCTTCCATTTACGGTTTCATCTCTGGTTTCTTGGAAGGTACTACTTCTGGGAGGTTGTATTCTCCATTTTGCTTCTGGGTGTTTCCGCAGTTATTCGTCCAGTTGAAGTCCCAGTCTTAAGAAAAACCTTCGATATGCAGGTTGCACAAACTTTGATTATCAGTCTCAAGGGGATGGACTCATCATAAAAAATTTGGTGGTAGGAATATGTTTGGATGGACGGTTTGGTAACAATAAGGAAACATGATGAAGGCTTGGTGGTAGAGTGATAGTTCTACAGTTGCAGCCTTGGACCCTTGCAATGCCGAGCTTCGACCACCACTTGCTGGATGAGGAGCTCGTTTTATTTTGCAGGTTCATGGTTGTCTTCATTTTTTTCTTTTTCCAGTAGCTCTGTTTTTTTATCCCTTACTTTTGAATCTCTTTGGGCTTCATAAGAGGGGATTCAAATATCATTGCTCCATAGAGTTTCTTTTGATCAAGATTGATCTGACTCACTCGTTGCTTAAGTTTTGTCCTTTCCTCCTCAACTTCTTTGCTTGATTTCTTATGTCTTCTAGCTGCTTCGCCTGCTTCTAGATCTTCGTTTGGCTGATAAACCATTGTAGGTGGCAGTTAGTCTCCGCAGGATATTTGCAATGATCTATCAGCTTGTCAACTTCAAATGCTGAAAAGAATACCACAATGTGCATATCTCGAAGGTGCTACTAGAATGTGTATGTAAAAGCCTTGGTTACAACGATTGCTGATGCTACCAGATGCAAGACCTCACCTCTTTTGTGAGAAAGATGAAGGATTTGTTTCTATCACTACACAACTCAGGAGCAGAGAATGCAGTATTAGCTGAGAAGCAGCTCACATATCTGTTGAGAGCCTTATCCAGATCTTTCCAGACAACACGAACCCTCCTCGTGAAAGATCCTACCACGAACCTCGAAAAGGCGATTGTCGAGATTCGAGAGGAAGTCGAGGCCAGAGAGCATCTTGATCACAAAGATGGTTCTGACCAGACACTCTACGGCAACAGAGAAAAATCAAAGAAATAGTTCAAGTCTAAGAGGGAGTCGAATCAGAGGCAGGATCGTGACCAGCAAGCAGAGGGGACCAGCAAAGGCAACTGGAAAGAACAGTGAGCTGATGATAAACATATAAATGGAAAGTAGGATGGAGGTGGTGACATCGGTAGGTGGTGTGAACGATAGACATGAGAATGGGCACAAAAGTATGGCAAGAGGCCGGTTGCAAAAGGAGAGTGATTTCCCAATGCTTGTGTTTCCCTTTTCTGAAGGATCTTCGTCATGACTGGGATACTTATTTTGATTGAGTCACTTTAGATTGCTCATTGGTCTTCTTAGCCTTATCATTGTCGACTTTGGGTTTGTGACCTTGGCTGTCGATTTTGTTGGTGTTGTTGTTGGTAGTGTAAATGCTCCAGTGGATCCAAGCATATCCACTCTCTTCCCCCCCCCCCCCTTCCTCCCAAAAAAAAAAAAATTTGCTGTTGGGAATGTTGCTACTGGTAACTGTTCATGCTCAAGATTGGATCGGTGTGTTTAACACGTAGTTGAAACATGTTGAACATGTGACTGGACTAAAGATTGAACAAATTTTAACTAAATTGTTTCGATTTTGCTATAGTTGATTCGAAGAGTAATATGACAATGAGATGCAAGAATCAACTCTGACATGATCTGTACTGAGCAGATTTGGAATATGCTCAAAAAATCTGAAACTCTATGTAAGGTGATTTGAAGATTGATAGAGGAATGACAAGCTATTCTTGAGATATGCTACATGATGTCTCCTGTGCAATGGCTATCCTTGATGAACTAAAAACAAATATAGAAAAAGATATGCAATTAGAAGAAATTACCAAATCAAAAAATGACAAAAAATAAACAAGGAAGATACAAATGTTATAGAGAGTGAAAGACGTAGAGCACTTGTCAAACAAAAAGTCATTCATCAACATGTATAATTCACCTGGATAATTTCATGTTTCTATTGATCTTTTAGAGTAATAAAAGAACTCTCATAAGCCCTTGTCAAAAACAAGACAAAAATACTGACACTGAATCTACCATCGTTGATAGTAGATGTCGTAAGATATAGCTTGAGATGCAGTTATGGTTGAGGTACCATGTCCCGAGGACCTCTCTGAGCAAGAGATTCAGAACTGAATCTCTATTAAATTTTGGATTTCTGATTCGTAGATTTATTGTGTATTGGCATAGTGGAAATCTTATCAGCGTGTGAAAAGACAAAGAGATTTGAGGTTGCAGAAGGGGAGAAAAAACTATCAATTCTTTGTGAGGGTTGCTCTTGGTTGGACATTGTAGCAGATGACAGAATATCGGTTTCACTTTCGTCCTACAAGGACTCATGTCATATTAGTGTCTTTTTGCATTATGGAGTTGGTGAATTGCTTGGTAATGTAGTAGTTTGCAAGAAACTTCTCGAGAGAGCAACAAGTTGAGCGGTTGGGTGCTATGGTGCTCGTGTTGTGTTATTGTGATGATCCTATCAGGAGTCATAATTAACGTGTCGGATAGGTAGGATCTTGTTGGGTTGTTTTGGACAGTCTTTGAAACTGTGATATCTAATACAGTCGAGACATTCAGCGTGGTACCTTGTCTTGACTGGACAATCAACCATGAAGTGGCCAGTTTCACCACAGGGCTTTCTCAGTCATGGATCAAAACCACTGGGGCTGGTCGTCTGTTTCTTTGTCATCTGCCACATGTGCCCCAGTGTCGCCTTCAGCAGCTATGCATTCCTTGTCTGATGTATCGGACTGGGTTGCTTCATCCTCAGAGGTGGATGCGCACAACTGCTTCTGAGATGTGGAAGCAAATGCTGGCTTTGAAGAATGCACGCATGGTTTTCTCTTGATCGCTCAATATGTCAAAATGAGCGTAGAGTCGAGATACATGGGCTCCAATTCCAGAAAACTTTTGGTGCTTAATCCAGCGCAAAAAGACTTTGTATGTGATAATGCCAAAGCACACTGGATTACCCGCAAGAGCATCTAATATATACCCAAAATTTTGAACTGAAATGGTAGCATCCGCATCCGTCAAAAAGATTGCTTAGTTTGTATATTTACAAAACAACTTGAATGTTGTATCTCGGATCATAGAGATTTTGTACCCCTTCGTGGGTACGAAACAGTTGCTTAAGAAATGGGCAGCTTCATCCACCAAATCTTTGTTAGTTGAAAGCAGCTTCCCATCCAGAGGTAATCCGAGAGTTGTGCAGAACATGTCTTCAGTGATAGTGAAGAATTGGCCTCGTACGTGAACTTTGAAGTCCACCTCCGAAATTGAATGGATGGAGTTCATGAATTCGGTACCGACTTCAGAGAGGATGATAGAGAGGTCCACTTTCATATCACCCAACCTGCATCAATCCAAAAAGGACTGGATGGATGCCATGCGGATTCCTGTGCGTGCTTTTAAAATGATATTAGAGCTTGAACCTGATGCAGAAGCCATTGTTCGAATGTTGAACGATAGCTTCGTAGATCGCAATAGTTTGCCAAAAGGTGCTTTGATCGCAAAGAGTGAGTGCTAAAAAGCATAAACTTCGCAGGTAGAAAGTGTAAAGAGAAAAAATTTAAAATAACTCTGATAAGCAGTAGCGGTGTGGAAGGGATGATGACGTGGCATGGTGACTTGGCATCTATCACTTCCATTTATGGAGGACATGCATGGCTCAGTGTTTGAAACTATAATTTGCAAGATCGATCTTTAATGAAGAAAGACCGTTTGTAAAAAGAAAAAAAATATATATTAAGAAAAAAACAATATCTATGAGCATACACAACATTCAAAGTACTACACTTCAATATCAGATCCATTGGAAAAAATATTCAAGGCAAACGAAGATTCTTCTGATGTAAAGCTGGTGTCAGACAAAGGAGTTTCACCTTCATAATTGTCACGACTCCAAGTTATGATTTGTTCTACTAGCTTACCTCGGTTATTGGTCTCACCAGTCTGAAATCTTAGCTCTCTCGATTTCCAATGTACACTTGCGTTTGATTGATAAAGCCTAGATCGTCCAATCAGCACAGAATAGGATGACAAACCGATTGGTTTGATAATAATGAAATTCATTGTGAATGCCTTGGCTTGAATGTAGACAGTGACATCCTTCAGTTCTCCAACAGGTTTTCGTCGTGTCAAATTAGCTAACTTGATGTTTTGCTGTGTCGGTTGAATGTCAGTCAGCCCTAGAGCATGAGTTGTGTCTTCTATTATTATATTTACACTGGAGCTAGAGTCAATTGGCACTTTTTCAATCAGACATCCCGCAATGGTAATATCAATCTCAGGTGCACCGAGATCACCTAAATCGATAGACAAAACACCAGCATCTGGCAAAGAAACTTTTTTCTTCTTTTTGGACACAGAAAGACCTTTAAGTTGCTTTTTGTAATAAGTGTTATCTACCAACAGTTGTTCAAAAGTAATGTTCGGACAAAGGAATCCAATATCAGTCACGATGTCATATTCTTTCGTCTTTGATTTCGAGGTTGGTTTATCGAAAACAACACTAGACAATTTCGTCTTCGCGATTTCTTCGTCTTCCTTGAAAGTGACCACCTTTTATGCAGCAGTTGTCTGGAGTTCAGCGTTGATGATTTCTTTGCTTCTGCCGAGATATCTTTTGCAAATAACTTCGCAGCATTGCGGTCATAGTCAGGGTCATCTTTGAGATCTTCCTTAGTCATAGATTTGTTCGTTGTTTTGCTAGAGGATTTATTATTCTTCGAGGATTTTATGCTCAGGTTTTTAGGAGCTTTTGTTTCTCATCATGACTTTGAAGAATTTCTCCTTGTCACTTGGCTAGGACTAATCTTCTGTCTTTGCTAGTTTTCCCTCAATAACGTCAATTCTCTACACAACAGCATCAGTCGCAGCCTTCGCTTTCGTGTCTGCAGCAGCTGGTGTTGCTACATACTGATATTTGGGTCGCGGCTTCTGCGGCTGAGGGCAATCAGGATACTTGTGGCTAGGCTCTCTACAATTCAAACATAATGGTACAAAAGCAATCGGCTTTCACGGTTGAAAATAGTCAGGAGAAAAATGTCTCGGCTCTCCACAGTTGTAGCAGTTGTCCAAAACTGGTTTAGTCGTAGTTTGAGACTTCGCTGGTCCAACAAATTCAAGAGGATTATGCCTTCTTGGTGCGAACTTGGATTTGTCCTACTGGGCTGATGCTGCAACCCTGTACATAGTTAGTAGTCGCATCATTTTGAAAAATAAAAAGTACCTCATGGACAGGATCTTCAATGTATTTGACATTCACAATAGTGCAGTCTTCCTTAGTGTGTCCAGAAGTTCCACATTCCTGAGTTGGAAGAAGACGCTTTTGGTCTTTTATCTGCAACTTCAGAGATTTGCACTTTCAAGTCATTAAACTTTCTATTAAGGTCAGTCATATTAATCTTCCAAAGCTTTTCAACTTTAGAAGTTGACGACTTATCCTCGACAACTTTCGTGTCATCCTTTCGTTTAATTCGTCGTTTATTCTTTCTCTCTCCTTTGTCAGCTTCTGATTCTGATGAATCGTTGCTTTCAGATTTTGAGCTTGAAGAACTGGTACTTAAATCAGAATCTGAAACATCATCGCTGTCACTAGAATCAGTCTTCGACTTTCGAGATTTCTTCGTCGATCGTCGCTTTCATGCTAGTTTCGAGGTCTCAAAATTTTCGGCACTAGCTATTACTACTGCTAAGGAGGTCATGTCCTCTTGTCTACAATACCGATCAATCTTTGGTGGTAAACCAGCCAAAAATCATTCGATTTGCATATCTACAGGATATACACAGGTTAGTTTTCCTATGAGATTTTTAACCTTACGTCTATATTTGCGAAGGGATTCTTTACTCTTCTTCTGAACATTGTTCAGACGTCCAAGAATTCTAGATTTGTAACCGATCTCTTTGAACTGGTTCAGAAACGCATCTTTCAGCAAGTACCAAGTTCCTACACGGCCTGGTTCAACTTGACTATACCATATGCACGCCTGCTTTCTTAGTAGACCAAGGAAAATTCATAGTTTGTCTACGTCAGTTCCCTCGTTATTCGCATTAGCGATTGACTCAAATTGTGAGACATAGCTATCTGCATCATCGAAAGAAGTCTCTTTAAAATAATTGTATTTAATTTTGGAGATAGAAGTGAAACATGCAGCAGGACCCTCCATACCGAAGCTAATTAGGAGTTCAAGTAGATGGGCAGTGATTTCATCTAGATTTTTTCAACTAGTATTCTCACTTTGTCTTTGTAAAAATTCCTCTCTAAGCTTATGGTACCGTTCTAATCTGGATTCTCTATTTGACATACACTAGAGATGGAAATGGATTTGTCAGATTTCTTATAACTTTTCTAAACTATCCCCAGCAACGGCACCAAAAATTGGTGTATGTCGTACTATACCAATAGGGTTAATATAGATTTTATTGAGAAATAATGTCGTTCCCACAGAGGACAGCGTTAGAAAGTTATGTTTATGGTATAATTATGGCAAGTGGTTTCGAGTGTTATTCTATTGTCGATAGACATTAAAAAGTAACCAGTATTACTTATATTTGGGATGGGTAGTGCTAATAAATTCAGAACAACAATCTGGCCTCTATCGAATTGAATGAAACGCGTTCTACAGATGAGATGTTATCAGAGTAGTACAACGGTACTACACTCTGGCTGATTAAGGTGTCAACAGAGAATTGAGAATTGTTCGATGTATTCGTGACTGTGCAGACAATTAATTAATCGCGTTCGCAAACTATTTGTTTCTAGACAGAAGTCCTCAACAACTAAAGTCCAACTTAATGGTTAAAGAACACGAAGAGTTTTAGAATATGTTAGAAACTTATGTCAATGCCAATCAGAAAAACAGGTCAGAGACTTAACTCTTCAGACAGGGACTCATCTCATATGTATACATACAGCTTTATTCAATGATCGTGCTAGACTGTACCAAAGATAGTCGTTATTCGAGTGCGGAAAAGAAAGTATTCGTGACAGACGAATAAAATAGTTTAAAAACAGTTCTTTAGAGCATGCTTTACGGAAACGCAGCAAATGACTGTAATGCACTAGAGCGTCTGTCTGATCAGAGAGAAATTCATGAAATGCGTTAGAGATTGTTAGCAGACTCCAGAATACTCACACTCAACAATGCGGAGAACAGAGATAAGAGAAAATAACTCACAGAATTCTATTCACTTCTTCAATCTCTTACATAAGCATAAACTCTTCTCTCTCGATGATCGAGATTGAAGTGTGAGATCAATTTATATTCTACGGGACGAACAAACACACCTCTAAAACCACAGGTGCGTCGCTCCCGCGAAAGGGTTAGTTAATGATTAGACTGAGAATACGTTCACCTATACCATAGGAGGTATACTCAACTATGAGTTAAAGTTACTCTAGTTTATCATGTCTTTTCATATCTAGTCGTTTCGTATGGACAACCTAGTAAAGGTTGTCCAAGACAATGTCTTTTCCTTTAAAAGGTCTTGCCCTTAATTACAGGCAAGTACTTAGGAGATATATTCCCGAAAAATGACTTAGGCCTCTTTATGATTTATACTTATCCAACTCATATCTTCATTTTCGAGTATATCATTCCATATTTATGTTGATATTTAATATGTAACATTTTTGTGGCATCACATATCCCCTTCCTCAAATGTGAAACGTCCTCGTGAACATATCATCTTTATTTCGAGGAGTATTCGAGAAACATTCTTGTTCGTCAGATTTTCATTGAGGCGAAAAGATATTTCTTCGTGAATTTCGTCCTTTAGATATTTCTTCATCTTAGAGAATACATGTCTTGCTATTTTTTTTAATTGGATAGGTTGTTTTGAGTTGATCTTTGAATTGCTGATAAAAACTAGAATCAAACTTCAAAACATCTTTAAACTTCAAAAAAGTCAGCATCCCATAGAAACATCACCACGACAACGACACGAATGAATTTTCAGGAATGATTCAGTTCTTCATATAACTTCTGAGCAAGCTCCAAGTTCTATTGAGCTTCGATCAAGAGCAAGTCTTCTTTCGATTTGGTATAGCGGCCAACTGGTAAGTTGCCGAATTCTTCTAACTTAACCGGGAGTAATGTTCCATCGAACAGCTCCTGGGTTAACTTGGTATGTTCATCTGAATCACTTTGTGGAGTGATTTCTTTACAGTAACGAACTGAAAATCTAATAAAATTGCTTTTAACATAAAGGTTTTGAACAAAAAATAATGTTTTCGCCGCAAAGGTACCAAACTGCCAAAATGTATATGTACAAATTTGCTTATAACGAAATGACTTCCTTCTATCTTGCAAATTATGGCGAATCTCCGCAAAATATTCTGCAAGGTTTCGCTCCCAATCCACATATAGACTGAATAATTCCGGATAAGCCATATTGATATTTATTAGCAAACCTGCATCGTTGAATGCGCCTAAATCTGCAACCGTTTGTGGTTTGTACAGTTGAAACTGCGACTTTCACTTCCAAAAATGTCGCTTATTATCTTTGTTTCGCAAAAATTGAAGTTCTTTGGTACGGATATATTCGAGAGCATACATAGCCAAAGAGCCTATGTATAACTCTGCCAATCCGAAAGGTACGACCTGGAATTTACCCTGGATTATGCCCCAGCAGAGACATCATTTTTGCTCGATAGTGAGCTGGGCCCATAACCAGTGAAAGTCGTCCTTCTCCCATGGTCGCTTCTAGTCATCGAAGGCAATGCCTACTACGCCTGGTAGCATCATATAATCCACACCCCATTGCAACTCAATATTAAAAGCATGTGGACACCATTTCCAAAAGTGATCAACAAATGCACAGAATCTGTCAACACATACCTGCGACTGATTTTGTCGCATTCGCTTTGGCTAAGTAGATGTAGTTGCAAAATATTGAGTTTGCAACTCAGCAGCCAGCTTCTGATCTTCCATTTGTTGCTTTTGGGTTGACAGCTCCTATTCGAACTGGTCAATCTTCGCAACAGTCTCCAGGAATTTTGGATGGTCTGAGGCTCTGGTGCAGGCAAGCACAGCTTGGAGTTGTTGTGTAAGTTCATCAATTCGCAGCAGGGCCTGCAGATAATCATCATGCACATCGGGCCCACTTCAAGATGAGGTGGCATCACTGGAGAGCTCCTTAGCTCCGCCAACTCTTCCTCGACGAGAGCCTTCACATCCTCGAGCGGTTGTAAGAACTCGACTCAAAAATTGTCGAGCATCTGGCCTTGGAGCTGGTTCAGCTTTGTGAGATCGACAGTGATTGACCCTGTGGTGGTGCTTAGGGACAAAGGAGCTTCTTCCTTTAATTTTGTCATTCGTTCCTCTTGTAGATGTTTCTGGAGCGTGACATTATATTGATTTGCAGCCAAAAGTTGCTGCTTCAAAGATCGTTTTGAGTCTGAAAATTGTCAGACTTGGCCTGAATCGCCTTACTGGTCTACTTCAAAGAATCAGCTTCCTTTATCAAAGTCTGAAGCTGTGTTTCGAGGGAACGATGTTGTTCGATCAGTTTCGTGTTGTCTGATTCGAGCGAATCGATCTTTTCAAAGGACTCCTTCAGAGAGTCGAGTGACTTCCTCTCTAAGGTGATAAGTTGCATTGTGAATTGACGGTGGTACTTGTCGAACTCATATACTTCAGCCACAAGGTTCTTGGCTTTCTCAGTCATGGATCAAAACCACTGGGGCTGGTTGTCTGGTCCTTCGTCATCTACCACATGTGCCCCAGTGTCGCCTTCAGCAGCTATGTGTCCCTTGTCTGATATATCAAATTGGGTTGCGTCATCCTCAGAGGTGGATGCGCTCGACTGCTTCTAGTTCGCAAAAAGGTGCTTTGATCGCAAAGAGTGAGTGCAGGAAAGCATAAACTTCGCAGGTAGAAAGTGTAAAGAGAAAAAATGAAAAATAACTCTGATAAGCAGTAGCAGTGTGGAAGGGATGATGACGTGGCATGGTGACTTGACATCTGTCACTTCCATTTATGGAGGACGTGCATGGCTCAATGTTTGAGACTATAATTTGACAGATCAATCTTTAATGAAGGAAGATCGTTTGTAAAAAGAAAACAAAAATATTAAGAAAAAAACAATATCTGTGAGCGTACACATGTGTGAATAATGATGATCATGTGGCCATCATTTTCAATGAAGAGATACTTGAAAGATTCTCAAAAATATGCTAGAAAGATTCTAGAAAGTTTCGCGAAACTTTCTCGAAGGATCTTTTAAAAAAAATATGTACAGAAACTCACGAAAAATTTTCGAAAATTTTAGCAACATACTAGAAAATTTCTCGAAAAACTGGAGATAATGCTAGAAAAATTCTCGAAAAAATCTCGAAAATATTTTTTTAAAATGATATTGAAAGACTGAGAGAAGTCAAGAAAATTTCTCGAAAATTTCTAGAAAGAAAAAATAAATAAAATAAAGAAATGTCACAAAAAAAAATTTAGACAAGATAAAAGAAAATTTGCGATAATTTTCAGAAAAATACTAGAAAATAATAAGAAATAAAAAAAAAATTCTGGTCAAAGGTAGTATTTCTTCACTCTGGACCCGTTAATACGTGTCGGTAATAGTTCACCTTCAAGTGATTGAAGTTGCACAGAACCATTGTCAAACACCTCTATGACTTTATACGGTCCAAGCCATCGCATATGGAGTTTTTCAAGGAACTTTTGATGGCGATTGTCATATATCAGCGCATAATCATCAGTTTTAAGATTGTATTTACGTTAATAAAGCTCTCTCTCTCTCTCTCTCTCTCTCTCTCTCTCTCTCTCTCTCTCTCTCTCTCTCTCTCTCTCTCTCTCTCTCTCTCTCTCTCTCTCTCTTTTGATCAGCAGACTACGTCAGCTTGGCTTTTCCGACTCTATTCTCGCGGCAGTGGTTGCTCTGTATGAGAGAGTTCTAGCACGTATTCGGCTGGGTACTGATTTGTCTTCTCCCATTTGTAGCACTGTTGGCGTCAAGCAAGGCTGTCCACTATCCCCTCCGTTGTTTGCACTTTATATTGATGATCTTGAGCGCCTCATTCGTGAAGAAGGTGGAGATGGTTGTCCGCTAGCTCATTTGCTCATCCCCATTATGCTTTATGTTGATGACATTGTTCTGCTTTCTCCCTCACCAGAAGGGTTGCAATGTCACTTACAGGTCTTACATCGGTTTTGTGTTGCTTGGGGTCTCTCTATTAACTTAAAAAAAATGAAGATCATGATTTTCAACACCAATCGACAAAGCCTTCACAATTATCAATTCTTCTATGACAGCCAGGAAGTTGGCATTGTTGCCTCTTATACTTACTTGGGAGTTCTGTTTACTACGCTCCTTCTTGGTTTCCGCCAGGTTGCATTTGGGCACATTTCCTCCGGTCTTTCAGCATTGGTCCAGTTCGAGCGTGATTGTACAATGAATCATATTTTTGATCTCGCTACTAGATGCCAGTTGTTTCAGACACGAGTGGTTCCAACAATGATGTATGTCTCTGAGATCTGGTTGCCAAGACTTTCTCTACGAAACTGGACAGGAATTTTCCGCATTCAGGCCACTATGTTGGGTCGCAGGATACGTGCCAAGACTATGATATCCTATGTGCTGAGTTTGCTACTCCTCCGATCATCCTTGAGGACTTTTTCCGCCTTATTCCCTTGGAGTTAATTGCTTCGGCTAGACTCTTTGGTTCTTCTGATGATGTCCAGAATGATTGAGGTGCATACCTCTCAAGAACTGTCCAGGTCTGGGAGGATCTGCGGACGTTCGGTTGACCAAGATGCGATGATGCTTTTTCTTGAATTTTTTCAAATCTGCTCGAGCTAGCTTGGTCCGGTCTGATGATAGGTATTGTTGGCTGCTCCTTGGCTCTGTAGCTGTATGAATAGGAAGTGGTGAACTGTCTTCGAATACCATGTTCAGCCATGTAGTCGGACATCTTGTTAGAGATGTATTCGTCGCCACCATCAGTTCGGAGTGCTTTCGCTTTCCTAGACGTTTGTGTCTCAGCCATGGCCTTGAATCTCTTGAAGCATTCAAAGGCTTTAGATTTGTGCTTAATGAACATGGTTGTAGACCATCTAGAGTAATCATCTATGAAAGTGATAAAATAGATTGCATCTCCTAATGACGGAGTTGGCATTGGACCACAAAGTTCACTATGTACAAGATCTAATACATGCTTTGTTCTGATGGAATGTGATTTTGGAAACTTGCTTCTAGAGCGCTTCCCATAGATGCATGATTCACAAAAGAAAGATTTCCTATCTAATGAAGATGGGAAATTCAAACCATCAACTAAATTATTACAATGCATATAATAAAGTGATCTTGTATTCACGTGTCCAAATCGACTATGCCACAGAACAACAATGTCGTTTACATTTTCATAGAAGATACTAGCTAATGCAATTGAATTAGAGAGTACGTAAAGATTTTCGACTCTAGGGCATGTAGTCCGGCTAGGGCCTTCTGATCTTTGATCCTCCAGGTCTTTGCTTGATCACCATCTTTTGGTTTCAGGTATGCACCTTCTACTACATCCCAAAGATCTCTATCTATCAACGTCATTCTAGGTTTTAACTTCCAAATGTAGAAGTTAGAACCATTGAACTTGTCAATGACTCTAGCTTCAGTATACAAATAGAACAAACCTAATCTCTAGGTTTATTTGAGCTATGCTCTGATTATGATTACAACAATAAGTCCTATAGATGCAGAAACCAAGGCTTTTCCAATAAAACAACCCAGAAAAGCATCAGAAGCTCTATCATGGATCTCGTAGCCAGCACTTCTCCAGTGACTGCTACCTCTTCATCATCTTCTTCAGGTCTATCTGCCAAGCGACTTAAATCTGGAAAGGCCTAGAATAAATAAAATAAAATAAAAAATCAAACAGCTGCAAGAAACGTCAAATGAAAAACTTTTGCTGACAAAGGTGCTTTCAAAAGACAATAATGGGCAAAGGAATTTTCCCATCCAGCAACATCAATCTATCCACCTTCACCACTTCCGAGATTACAATACCCCCTGTCACACCCACTCCATCTTCCTCTCACCACTGTTCAGTAACCCCTTGTGTAGCATTCACATCATGTCTCAAGAAATATTACGCTCGTGTACATCATCCGTTGAATCATCTGCGTGAGCAATTGGAAGCAAGCGATCAACAAGCCAACTCCAATTTGATTCAATTCAAATCTTCTGAAGATGCTCGTACTTCTTCAAAACTTCATTACCTACAGAGTAGCACTTTACAAAAAGTTCTACATCTACAAGCTGCACCGACTTTGACTCCTCCATCACCATAAGGAGCGGGGTCTTAACATTGCACTTGGCGTGGGACTGCCAAGTTCTTAATGGAGGGGATAATGTAGGCTGATATTCCAAGGAATATTCTAGCCATCTTGCAGAACATCTTAAAAAATACAAGCAAGATAGGATTTAAACGTAGAACTTGCCCAAAAAGTTTAGGCTTTTACGTTATCCGTACTGGCTTAAGTTATTTAGTTCTAAGTTTAAATTGCCATGTGCAGTGCACATAGATATGTAATTTCAAGTTAAGTAAAAGTTAGTCACAAAGGCCTATTGGGGGTTTGTCCCATGGCACCAGTGTGATTCGAAGTTAAGTTAGTCTCTGTGGCTTACTTGTTCCACAGTGCAATTTTGTAAGTGACCACCACTCCAAGTCCATTTTTGGGAAGAACCTCATTTGCAATACATGCCTATCTTTCTCTCTGAGTGTTTTCCCTTGTGGGGTTTCATGTACTGTGTTACTTCACATTGTATTGTATAGTATTGATCTTGCAACAAGTTAAGTTAATCCAGGCCCTCCATTCTCTAGTAGGGTAAGCCTTAGAGGAGGAGATTTAGTTTAGAGTTTTATCTTTTAGGTTAAGCCATCATTTGGGTTTAGTTGCTAAGTAGAGAAAAGAGATTCAGAAGAGTGGATCTTACCCATCAGAATACTCACCACTATGCTCATGACTATCTTCTTGCATCCATATCCAAGCTAGTTGGAGAAGCCATAGCGTAGACTAGTTGGGAGGCTGCTATAGTCAAGCTAGTTGGAGCCATAGCCGGTGTGGATGCCGAAGATACAACAACATTTTTCCAAAAAATGTGAAGAGAGAGAAAATTCCTGAAGGTCATCTATTTTCATAAGTTAAGCTGTTTGAAGGGCACCTTTAGCTTTTTCGCAAAATCCCGAAGAGAGAGAAAATGCCGAAGATCGTCTATTTTGAACGAGGAATGTTCCCAATTACTTCCCAAAATTTGCGAAGTGAGAGAAAACCACTTCACGTAAAATGCGAAGTGAGAGAATTAGCAACGTCCTTGTTCGCATCAACGATGCTAAATTATTGACCGTATACACTATGTACAGTCGTCACAAAAGCCATATACTTCCAAGTATAATGGCTTTCATAATTAGGTGACAAGCATTCAATGTAATTAATACACGGATGAAATCTATAAATAGATCGTCCAAGCACATATTAATGGTTGCTCCGTCCATGAGACTCATTATTTGAGCATCCCAATGACGCCGTCATTTTTTGTTGTAATTGCTATTCTATATTGTGCTTCAATATAATATAGCAGCAGCTTGCTTTTATCTATGTACAACATAGATTAATGCTTGTTGTGATTGAATGCGCTGTCATTGCTGTTTGATCGTGCTTGTTTACTCAGTCTGATCAGAACACGGATGTCTATGACTCCTCAGTTTTTGATCAGAGGATGGCTGACTTTGACGCCTGAGGAACTCGCGTTATCATATTGCTCTTCCATTTGTAATTTGTGGCATTGCCACTTAGGCTCCAGATGGGCAGCTCCTTGGCTTATTTAAGAGCCTCCGTCTCTTGTGAGGGAGCTTTGGACTATAATTCAAGTAAGCATGTGAACATCTTAAGTATCTCCTACATATTTGTTGCTAAACTAGTCGCCAAGAGACTTATTCTTATTTTCCTAAGATAATCCCTAATAGAATATTGTGTTGAAAATAGTTTATTCAGTGGAGGTGCTCAAATATCACTGTTGGATAGAGCGCTGATACCATTGTTAAAATGAGATGATAGGAACTGGATGTTTTGATATTTCTTGATAAGTTGAATCTCAGAATTGGATTTTTTTTAGTTTCTTGTAGTTAGATTTAGAAATCTTGACTATAATATTGTGGGTTGTGCAATTATCTAGCCAAACAGAATGAATTGACAAAGCGAAATTAAAGTCAGAACAACAATAGCCTTCAATGTATCTGAGATCTACTATGAGTTGGAATCTTGTAACTTTGAGATGTAAAACGAATTAATACTTCTGATAGTTGATAACGTAGGAGTCAATGACATTCGTTCTACTACCTTCTATCACGAATTTTGCATTTTTGAGATTTTCAAGAAGGTCGAAATGACGAGATCTGCATGTCTCTTTTATACTTCACAGTTTTTGCCTGTTGCCAAACTTTGTGTAAGCCGAAAATTGCGTGTAAATCTACAGTGTCATAGATTGTGGCTTTTTTTGCTTGTGTAGAATCCAATGCTTTTTTGTAGAATTGCATCTGCATTTGATAGAAAAAATAGAGAGTAGTAGGAAATTAATTTGTTCACAGATTCTATCACTAAGAATCTATGAAACGGTTGTTTTACCGGTTTCTAGTTACAGAACTGGTTTCTTATCTTTGGTTGCAGGATGTTTCTGCCCGTTACCAGGCGGTTTGGCATTCTTAATGTGTTCTTCTTAATACGTTTCCAGATCAGGCAGAAAGATTTGATTCACGTTGTAGCATATTTAATCTAGCCTGTCAGTGGATTTCTCAGATCATGTTCACTCTAGAAGCACTCACAAAAATCAAGAACTATGCAAGCCTAGAACGTCCATCTAAAGATAAGCATGCATTGCAGATGAACTCCATTCAATTCTTACTTCTAACTACTGTAAAACGTTTGAAAAACAATCAAGATTCTCAGATTAATCTAACATAAACAACAAGAAACAAGAAACTAACTAACAAGCAATCAAAGAGCAAGGATCAAGAAATAACCATTTCTTGATTATTGGTCTTCTCAAGAACATAAAAAACTGGACTGTTAGGAAATATGCAAGATCTACACCACAAAATCCAGCCTATTTAGTTTACTTGAAGCTTGTTTCAAATCAAGAACAAGAAAGCAAGAATCTAATCGACTCTACTATTACAAACATAATGAAAAACAAGAAATCTACTCTAATTCCAACACTACATTAAGGTAGGACAACAGGATCATGAAAGCTTCACTCAAGAACACCAACTCATTTAGTGCACAAAAGCATTGTTAGTGTGCTATGTTGGGTAGATTATCTTGATTGCTCAAATGCAATATGCTAATGCAAATATGGAAGTTTCCACAATTATCGAACTGGTGATTATGTATATAAGAATATGTGAACATTTTATTTTTCCTTCTTGTATTGGTTACATTGTTGTTATGTGGTAGTTATTTGTCCGTATCACCAAGAAGCATAAAAAAACTCTTTATATTTTTAGACCCCTACAACTAATGTGTAAAGTCTTTTATTACAAGAATATTCAGTTAAAATAGCAATGATCGACTTATATAGTGCTTTCTAATTTTGATGATACCACGTGTGCCCAGTTCTAGAATTATCGGGCTGTCTTTCTTTTATGAGCCCTTTGAGTGCTCTTAAGCAATTTTATCTTTGTACTTGCTAATTAGTGTGAATATACAGTTTGTGAGAGAGCAATTCTGTCTTGTCTTGTTTTGTTGCACTTGACGTTGTGCTATGATGATTGATTTGGTCGGGTTTTAAATTGTATTCTCAACCTGGTATTAGAGCCCTTGGTGGCTATAATCACTAGACAGGGACGAAGAACTGCGAATTCATGACGGTTTGTTTGCTGGGTGATTATAGCATAGAACTTCATAGAAAGGCTTTGTGGTGTGGACCCAATCTGAGACCAATTGATGATCTGTTTGAAACAGATAGTTGCTGATTGTAGGGCGACCACTGCAGGAAAAATCCCAGAGAGAGATTGTCAAATGCCCAAGAAACTCCATTCTTCATAGTTGCTAGGGTTTTGAGGTGAAAAACCTTGGATCTTTCTCTGTAGGCATGCATGTTAGATGTTGTCAGTGGCTGTAGATGGGCGCCCTAGTATTGTGATGAGGATGCCTAAGGGCCGCGATCAACCGTGGAGCGCTGGAGAAGAGTTCTTGTGATAGATCATGGATTTTGTCAAAATCCTTTGTAACCTCCATAGCCATAAAGTAGAGAGGAAGGCCGTGGAGGCCTCGCGCACCCTCACCCGCGCTTATGCATTGTGTTTGGAGGGGGTCAGTGGTCCGAGTGGAGCGGCTTAGTGCCCAGACTCCAGCGCAGATCGTAGGATTGGATCAAGGTGGATCTGCAATGTAGATTGTGCAATGGAGAGTGATTGTGGACGCTCGGATTTGTGAGAGCCATTGGATTGGCATAAAGAGGGTCTGAAGGGCATGAAGTGCATTTGGCCATGCAAATTCATTAAAAAGTTTCAACTTGAAATTTGAGTTGGGTCTTGAAGTTGGTGAAGAGTGAAGTCTTTTCAAGATGAAAAGACAGTTCAAAAATTTAAGGTGCCTCTATGTTCACTTCCTTTAGCCTATTTTGGCCAAAAAAAAGGCTATAGCCTCCAAACGAAGGGCACCTTGATTGTACCTGCAAGTACGGTACATCAAAACAGAGTGACTGTCACGGAGAAAGTGTTTGGAGTGTGCCAAAAGTGATTTTACCACTCCATTGGGCACGTAGTTGGGGGCTGGTGACAAGGAGCATTTTAGAAGGCGACACTGATTTGGCTTTCAATTTGGCAAAAAAGTGACGGGTGGCCTGGTAAGCCAAAAATTGTAGGTCATTATTTTTTATTTCTGACATCATGGTTGGCTTCAACATACACTTCATAGCCTACAAGTGGAGTTTCAAGCACTTCAAAAATGGCAAACATCAATGAGGCAATTTTGGGTGATGCCAGCAAACTTGATGGGGCTTCTAACTACAACATCTGGAAATTCAAAATGATGAGCATTTTGATGGAGAAGGAGTTATGGGACATTGTTGCAGGTATTGAAGTCCGATCTAATATCACTCCAAGTGACATGAGGGCCCTTGATAAAAGGCATAGACTTGATCAACCTTTTAGTGAAAGACCATGTGATCACCCATATAAGTGATGCCATGACAGCTAGGGGAGCTTGGGAAGCTCTTAGAACGCAATTTCAAATTTGCAATCCAGCTCAAGCCATGTTCTTGAAGTCGAGATTGAACACAACTAGGATGGAAGAAGGCGAATCAGTGGGATCTTTCTTCACCAGGATAAGAGACCTGAGAGATCTTTGCTTGATTGTATCAAATTTACAGGTGCTGTAGCTGGTGGTGGCTTCGGTCTTGCTGTACAGTCTTTATAGCAATGCCCATAACCACAGTCACGACAGAATGGTACAAATTTTTCTTTATTTGGACTTTCTGCAACTCTGTGATTTTTTCCATAGGCAAAGCATCCAAGTGGTGCTCTGATCCAATATCTAGAGCTTGTTGTTGTGCGACAGCATAAATAGCATATTGTTCCGAAGATCCACCTTCTTGATTAGTACCATAGTTCCATTGCTCTCGGTACTTATGTACGGTTCTGGTTCCATCAAATTGGCAGGAGGAGCGGAGTGTTTTGGTGGGGCAAGTAAGGCTAAACGTTTCGGGTATCCAAGAGCAAATTGTCGAGGTCTGGCTGTTGGATTTCCTCCATACTGTGGTTCTCGATATCCCATTTGGACATATCGTTGTTAAATTATCCGAGGATTGAAGTTGCAAAAAGCAGTCTCATGATTAGGCGAATTACACAAATGGCATACACTGATTTCCATTCATTTTTTCAATTGAGGACACTCATTCATTGTGTGATTTTCTATACAAATAGAACTCTAGACATTTTCCCTAGTAGGAAAAGTCTTTGCAAACTTTTCAGGTTCCTTGTTCTCTTTTCCGTGAAAATCTTCCAATGCTTTGATCTTCTCATCAAATTGCGACTGCAACTTTTCCATATGTTTCTACTGTTTCTTTCCAAGTTTCTCAAACTCATTGAGCATCATTTCTACAGTAGCGTTGGCATTCATTGATGCAATAGTGGTGGATGTCGTAGTAGTCTGTCCTGCTGTATAAGACAACATACTGATATTTGGCTCATCATCTTAATCTTCGTCCTCCTCGTGAATTGCATTGTCCATAGCATTTTACAAGAGTGCATACTCATTATGGCGTTTCAGCTCACGTCTAATTCGTTTAGGTAAACCTGATAAAAACCACATAATCATGGCATTTTCATTAATCAGCTCAGGTTCGCACTCAGATCTGAGGCGTTTCACCCGTTCAATGTAATCTCGAACCATTTTTTGCTTTCCTATAAAGTTTCGCGGGTTGAATCGTGTGATAAGGGCTCTTTTAACAACCTCCAAATATGTACGCTCAGTTTCATCTTGATTATAGTACCAATCTTGTGTTGTGCCTGTTAAGGCCATAGGAAATAGCTTAAGTTTATCTTGAGGAAAAATTTCGCCATAGACCTCACAGGATTCAACATAGATATGAAGAAATCTAACTGGATCTGTTAACCCATTGTATTTGGGTAGATCCGAACGGGGTGCTCTTCTAACAATAATCGGATTGACTTCTTGAGGAGCACCTCCCAGAATAGCTCCAGGGATAGCCATCTTTACAAATTCAAATCAAGCAGACAATGAGATTGGATCTAGATTTTTCAATCAAAGCTATTTCAGATCAGGTTTGCTAGATCTATTTCACTTTTCAAGGATATGATTCCTGTATCGTGAAAAAGATTTTGAAATTTAATCAATCGATACTTCTCAAAAATAAAAAATTTCTCAATATCCAAATCAGAATATATCAGATTTGATCCAAATTTTGACAGAGACTTGATGTAAAAAATCAGAATCTAAAAATAGGACTGGCGAAAGTTCCCTAGGCGAAGGTTGGCTTGGAGAAGGTTCAACAATGTTATTTTGTAAAAAAAACTCTCTGATCAATTTTTTTGACAATTTCTCAGGTAATAACCTTCGTCGAACTCTCCGCCAATGTCAGAGGGATAGAGGATGAACACGAAAATGAAGATTTTTGAGTCGTCTCCCATTCGAATGATGAATCAGACAAAGAAAGATTCGAGAGACAACTTGCCGCCGCAGTTCCTGTAAACCAAGATGGTTCCGGACCGAGCAGAGCAGACAAGGACAAATGCATAGCTATTCCGGGAGGATCTTCCAGAAGGTCGAGAAGACCATGAAGAGCGCCAATAAGATTTGTGCCAGGCAGCTCAGCTTCCACATCAGAAGAATTTTGCGGGTTTAGTGACGAACCACAGACATTCGAGGAGGTGATTGAAGGTCTGTAAAAGGACAAATGGATCCAAGCCATGAACGAAGAGATGGAGTCCATGAGGAAGAACCAGGTATGGACGTTAGAGCCGTTACCTCATAAGCGCAACATTGTCAAATGCAAATGGATTTTCAAACTCAAATATGGACCACGCGGGAGTGTGACAAAATACAAGGCAAGACTGGTAGCGAAGGGTTTCTCTCAGAGATACGGTATTGACTACTCTGAAACCTTCTCTTGTTGTCAAACATTCATCCCTACATCTGTCGTTTGCATATGCAGCAGCTTATGACCTCAGGATCCAAATTGTGGATGAGAAGACAGCCTTCTTGGATGGTGAATTAGACGAAGAGGTCTACATGGATCAACTCCCAGGATTTGTCTCGAATTCACTTCCTGACTATGTATGTAGAATGCATAGAAGCATCTACGGTCTGAAGCAATCAGCCCGACAATGGTACAAGAAGAAGGATCAGGCCTTGAAATCATTGGAATTCAAGCCTCTGTTGGCCGACTCCAATCTGTATGTCAGAGTTACAGATGGGTAGATCATCATAGTAGCTGTTTATGTGGACGACACTTTGATACTTTGCAAGAGTGAGCAGCTAATTACTGAAGTAAAGACAGACATCTTGAAATATTTCAAGATAGTAGATCTGGAGAAGCCAGGTGTTACCTAGACTTACAAATTGAAAGGGACTATGAGGGAGGTAGGTTATACCTTCACCAGTCCAGATACACCCAGAAGATCCTAGAGGACTTTGGGATGCTGAACTGCAAAGGAGCGAACACTCCAATTCTCGTAGGGACGGTGCTAACAAATGACGACTGTCCAAAGACTGAGGAAGAAAGAGAACAGATGCAGCTCACACCCTACAGGAGGCTGATAGGTTCACTGATGTACCTTGCAGACAACACATGTCCTGATATTGCTTATGCAGTATTCAGGATGAGCCAATTTTGCACGAATCTAGGCTCGACACATTGGAAGATTGCAAAACGAATTTTGCAATATCTTCAATTAATGGGAGATTATGGCTTGTGTTATTGTCGTGGTGCAGGTCTCAGGATACTTTCCTACAACGATGCTAACTGGGCATCTCTTAGGGACGACTGTAAAAGCATTTCAGGAGGATGCACCATCGCATCGAGAGCAGCAGTTCTCTGGGTCAGCAAAAAGCAGACCATTGTAGCCCAGTCATATTGTGAAGCAGAGTACGTAGCAGTAGTGAAGATGGCCAATGAAATAATTTGGCTAAGGCAGTTCCTGGACGAATTGGGCGAAACAAGGAATGAGCCATTGGTCTTGCAGATGGACAACACCTCTGCGATACACCTGACGAAAGATCCTGTGTTCCACTCAAGAACGAAACACATTGCAATCAAGTATCACTTGATCAAGGATCTGATTGAAAGGAAGATGATGCATACCACCTTCATAAGAACGAAAGATATGGTTGCCAACATCTTCACTAAAGCTCTGGACAAAGGGCTCTTTGAGAGACAAAGGAGCAGTCTCAGGATCATAAAGCTACCATGCTTTGAGAGGGAGCTGAACAAACAAAGTGTTTCTAATTACAAAGCCTTGCTAGCTTTCAGCCCTTCACATGACGAAGATGTTTGCAAACTCGAACATCTGGAGACACGAAACACGAAGAGTTTTGCGAACACGAAAGTCAACGGAGACGAAGACGAACGGTTCACAAACACAAAGAATCCACGAATGAGATTCCTTTGCGGTCAAGCAAGAGAAAAAGGAAGACGAGGTAAACGAAACCAACGGTGTCCTCACGCTCTAAGGAGTACCCCCAGAGATAACGCAAGTACCCAGAAGTACAGAGATCTGACCTGATGGCATAAAGTCAGTAGATACTTCCTTGGTCATGGCTAATCTACCACTCTTGTAATTTCCTGATTAGTTGTAGATGCATAATCACTCTAATCTTAGGTTTACATAGAGAGACCGTATTTAATGGATAATACTTGACATATATCCGAACATAATACACAGTGTGTAACTAAGAGAAGAGACATTGAAGAAGTTTGATGCTAGTAAGCAATCAAGACGGACATAGACAGAAGCTCTGCCTATGTGCGAGAAGATAATTCTATATAGGATCAGAAGATTCAATTGTCTGCTAGTGAAGCGAGACTACTACTTGTGAGAGAACCGTGTTTCTCTCATGCCAACGCACTGTGTGGATTCGCATGCAGTGCCCTGAAGAAATCAGAGAAAATCAATATAGATTATTTTTTGGTTGTGTCTGATCTTGGATGTTGAGATTATGTTGTTTATTTCATATGTCTGAGTTTTCATGTTCCCTTTGAATTCCGCACCTTGGTTGAAATTAAGTCGAATGTTGTAACTGACTACTCTCTAGAGGATTGTAGGAGTGTTTCAACTGGCAATGCCCAGCGAACGCATCTGAACTCCATCCAAATCTTGAAAGAGAGTTGCATCTGTTTTTTAAATTTGATTCTCACAATTCTCATCACTTCTTGAATATATAGTGCCTCATTTGGCCATAATGAACATGGAAGCTAAATCTTGGTTTTGGTGCATTTTTTGAGTAATCTCTCCATTTGTCTTGTGATTTTATGCATTGATTGGGTTCTAAGCTTAGTATACTTTATTCTTAGCTTGTTGTCCGTACTTTGACAGGTTTTCACACGTGTGAAATTATCAAGTACAACTTTTGATCAATAATTATTGTTCTTGTTAGATTTTTTGATGTAGATGTGATCTAAATGCTATCTAATCTTGTGTAGATTGATAGATTGATCTAATCTAAAACCCAATCACACTTGTGGATCTAATTTAGATCCATTCTTGGTCCTTTTTGTTGTACTTTGACAATATTCAGTCAAGGGAAAAACTCAACATTAAATTATAACAAGACCTTTACCAATCTGTTGATTCAAACTATTACTTAGATTGACTAGAGGAATATCTTTGTAGGTGTCTAAGACAACCATGAAGAGAGCGAAACGGTTAGGCATCTAAGACAATCATGCTTCCTTCAAATGAAATATTCCGAATGACTCATGGAACGAGTATCAGTACACAAGAGAGGAGTTATTAGAAACCATTCGGCAGTGGAACACACATAAAGAAAATGAGAATTTGTATTAAGCTATTGTGAGTACAACAATCAGATCATGATCCTGTGAAATGGTTCACGGTAGTAGCGCACTATGTGTTGCAATCTTACTATGTTGGTTATAGATTGAATACTATCTCTACTTCTTGAATTACTTTCACTCTCACTAGAATATCTGACCCCATGGAATCAGATAGTCTAATACAAGGGAGTTCATGGAGAAACTCTGATTCATGCTACCACTGATTATTGACTCAAGTATGGTATATAATATGTATATTCATCCTATTTTGTTACTGATTTATTGTATGTATATACACATCAATTACAGTGGTCATGAAGATTACAATGATGACGTAGTCTGCAGTGTACAAAGCATATGATGAGCTCCATTTTGACTAGTAATAGTCGACAATTGTCAAAGGTGTCGAATGAGTTGAGTCGACTTGCTCACCCTTGAGAAGATGTCAAAGTCAGAATGCCGATAGACTTTAGTCGAGTTGGTGAAGTCGACATCAATGAAGTCGAGTTGATCATGCTCTGCTTCAAGTAGATATATGTACAAACTATTTGACTTATGCGAGTAAGACTGCTATCGTTGTAGAGAGAGAATATTGTAGTGCTTAGGTTATGAATTTAGGTGAGCAGGAGTGAATATTAACTCCAACACTCCCCCTTAAGCTTAACTCCTAGGATCCTGAATGAAGCTTAATAAGTTGCGTAAATAAACATGCTTTTTCCTTGATAGAGGTTTAGTCATAGTATCAGCCAACATACTATCAATGTGACAAACTTAATTCGACAATCTTGTTCAAAACTTTCTCTTTAAGAAAATGAAATTGCCCTTCAATGTGTTTAGTTCTAGAGTGAGGACGTGGATTCAGAGATAGAGCTATGCAACTCTAATTGTTGCAATAGTGTATAGTTGGTCTGAGTTGAGGGAATATCAGATCCTGAAGCAATCTTCCGAGACAGATAATTGCCTTCACTATAGCATGTTTTGAGAAACTCAAACATATGGTTGTTTCAACTCCTGTTTTATAAATTGTAAATCCAGATTTATCTTACGTTGTACGAACTAACGCAAGTGATTCGATGATAGGAGCAATTTGTTTACAAAATGATAGATTGACAACATTTGAAAGAAAGAAACTTACCCGACCTCAGTTGCGTTATACAACTAAGGAGAAGGAGTTATTTGTTGTGATACATGCACTTAAAACCTAGAGGCATTACTTTTATGGTAGTCAGTTTATAGTGTATACAGAAACACTAGCCTCTAAAGTACTTTTTCAATCAACACGATTTGACATTAGAAGAGTTTTGAGCTCCAAAAACACCCTTTAAGAATTCGTGCAAGATGTAGTTTATATTATTAAAATATTATAACACTAATACTTTTGACTTGCCATAACTTTTTAATCGTAGCTCAAAAGTATGCATCTAACATATCATTGGAAAGTCCTTGTCGAGCGCTTTCCAATGCATTAAAGTTCGCTAAATTTGGACTTACCACTAAAAAGTTATGCCATTTTTAGTGTGGAATCAAAATGTGGACTCAAAAAGTTAAGTTACGTTGATTTCAAATTTGAGAGCTTTGATTGATCCATGTGTAAGAAACAATTGAGAAAAAATATAAAAAGAATCTTTACAAAGGGTCTTTTTGGGATTTAGAACTCCTGTAATGGAGGTCGTAAAGCTCGTTGGGTTGAGCTTATGTAGAAATTTGTTCATGATATTCATTATGTCAAGGGTAGCTCTAACCAAGTTGTTGATGCTCTTATTCAAATTAATGAATTAAATGAACTTTCATTCATCTAGATTTCCACTGATCTATATCTTTCATTGAGAGGAAAGTGTGAACCACATTCTCATTTTGATTGCATTTGAAAAATGGTTGAGATTGAGAAAAATGAGAATGAATAGAGATTAATTCATAGGCGTCTCAAGTTCCTAAGAAAGATAAGAAGATAATGGAAAAGTTCTCTATTCGAGGTGGATTGATATTTCGGAATGGAAAAGTTTGTGAATGGATGATTAGATAAATAAGAGAATTCTTTATGAATATCATAATGTACTCTGTGCAGGTCATCCAGGTATACACAGGACTTTGGACTTGGTTAGAAGAGAGTTTTATTGGCCAAAATCCAAGCCATTTGCCGAGTCTTATGTGGTTATATGTAAACCTTGTCAGATAGCCAAAGCAAAATGCTTAAAGGTTGGAGGGTTGTTACATCCCTTACATATCTCTCAAAAATGATGGAAAAGCATATCTAGGGATTTTGTAGTGGGACTTCCAAAGATCCAACATTAGAATAATTTATTTGGGTGGACATGTTAACTAAGTTAATTGCGTTCATACCAATAAAGTCAACTACAAAGGCTTCAGATTTAGCCTAGATTTTTGTGAAAAGATTATCCAGGATTTACGGATTGCCAAGTGATATTGTTAGTGAAAGAGATCCTAAATTTACAGGTCACTTTTGGTCAGCTATATTCTATAAGCTAGAAATCTTGCTTAGTTTTAATTCTACTAATCAACCTGATTCAGATGGGTAGACGGAAAGAACTAATGAGACTATGGAGGATATATCGAGGACTTACGTGTCTCAAGGGCAGTCTCAGTGGAAGGATTACATTCATTTAATTGCATTTGCTTACAATAGTCGAAAACATTCTGCTACAGGTTATAGTCCATTTATGCTGATGTACGGTTTTCAAGCTAGATCTCCGATAAACGTGGAGACAAAATCTGTTAAAATCCAAAAATTTGCAAATTTCCTACATGATATGCAAGAAATGTTGCAAGTGGCACGTGATAGTATCCATAGTGCTCAGGGTAGAGCTAAGCACTATGTCTATCTAAAGTTAATGACTAGGTATATCTTAGAATTCTAAAAGATTCTAGGACTATGCACACGAGGAAGCATTATAAGTTTTCTACCAGATATTGTGGACCGTTTTGGATTATAAGAAAAATTGGTTCTATAGTTTATGACCTTGGTATTTAAGATAAGTCGACTGCTCACCTAGTGTTTCATGTAAGCTAGTTAAAATTAAGTCTACATGAAGGTGATGTAGTTGGATCTGATGAAGATCTTACCCACTTGGAAGGATGATAATTCATGGGAAAGGGTTGAAAGCATAAAGAAGAACTTCCCTAGTTTTTACTTTTGAGGACAAAAGTGATTCAAGGGCAGAAGAACGTTATGTCCATGTCCCAATATGTGGGATTTGGAATAATTCTTGACATGGGTAGCCGGTACTCTAGTGTATAAGGTTGTTTTTTATGACACGTCATTCCAAACTTGGCCGGTAATCTTATGAGGGCCCAAGTGCTCTAATTGGACCTATGGAGCGTTTGCGTGGTGATTGACAACTTTTGTGATAGAATTGGAGGAATCCTAGAAAGAATATTCTCTTGCTTTTGGAGATTATATAACCCGTTGGAACTGGCCCATTTTCTCATTGTCTTTTCAGATTTTAAAAGCCAGGATCCCCTCCTCTCTGGTATTCAGTCACCTTGGCTTGGGGGTGAAGATTTTGACTAGCCATTTCCTATTAGTTGGGTGGTTCTACTGCACAAGTGTCCTTTTGGTTGCATGTAACAGGATTTAAAAAGATCCACTTGACAATCGTAATAAGGGTGAATACATTTTTTTTATATTTGTGAATATATGTTCTTACTCATGGAGGATTGTTATTTATAGATCCACACGTGTGAAATACAATAGCTTGTTATAAATTTATGGACATCAATAGTACTTTGTGTTTCGATTCATGTTTGATCAAGTTCTATTAGAGTTTGCATCTCATTTTTTGTGTAGATGCTGATTTTTCTACATGGGCAAGATTGGTGGAGTTGATTGTTTTCTAACTAAAAATCAAGGGTTATTTTGAATCTTAGTAATCTAAAATCTTTCACATGGTATCAGAGCTTGTGTTTCAGGTTATGAAGGAGGCAATCACAATCTATCAACGATTTGAGAAAGATATCAATGGTAGAACATGCTAGATTGGATTCTACACCAAAATCAAGTTTCTTGCATTTGTAGTTTGGACTTTGTAGATCAAAACCCTATATAGAGTTATAACCTTAATCAATTCTGACTTCACACCATACATGTTGGATTTGGCCAATTTTTGGATCATTGGAATAGCCTAAGTGGTGGATAATATATTGCATATCAAGTTTTCAACATTTGCATGTAGATTTTGAGATAATCAATTTTTTGTGTGTGTAATTTTGTCAAAACCCTAATTTTGATTGGATATCTAGATAGTGAGGTTACTGAACTTCATTTGAGTGTCTTTCAATCTTAGGAAGGTGGCAAGAGTCATTAGATTGAGGATAGATCATAGGTTGATCAAGATTTCATGATTCTATGTGTTCATTTGCTTGGTATAAGTGTTAGAAGAGAATTGAGAATTTCATATCTTTGTGATTTCATTTTGAATTGTTTAAAGGAGTGCTTTGTGTATTGAAACAGCTTGAAAGAGAGAATTAGGTCATTGCTACATGGCTACATCAATTGGAGTCATGTTGGAAGCCAATGATAGGCTTATCTCAAGTAACTATTCATTGTGGAAAGTGAGGATGGAATCACTTCTTGAGATGAATGATGTTGTGGATACTGTTGTAGGTTTGGAAGAGAGGCCAACAACACAACAAGATCAATTGAGATATGACAAGAGGGCCAAGAAGGCTCTACACATGATAAAGATGAATGTTACTAATGAGATTCTCAACGAAGTTGGTAAGAGTAATTCATCAAAATATGCTTGGGATTCATTGAAGAAGCTCTATGTCTTATATAACCTACTTAATGTAGATTTGTAAGAATGGATTGCCTATGCATTTGTGAAAGCAAAGTAAGGCTAAGCAACAGTAAAAGCGCCCTACAAGCTAGCTATAATATGCAAAAACAGCAAAAGAAAGGTATCTAATGCTTCAAGCAAGAGCAGAAGCTTGAATATCTTCTGTTTTATGTGTACACTCTGTAAATAAATGAAAAATAGTAGTAGGCAGCCTCCAGAACCGCACTCCTCCTGCTGCATGCAGTGCGCCCTCCACTCATCTGGGGGGGGGGGCGCTGGTTGGAGTTTTTTTGCCAAGGAATTTTTGTTTCGTTTTTAGTTTCCATGGGCACTTCTTAGTAGTTATAGACTACAAAATTAATAAGCCAGTTAAGGTTGAATCGTAATGGCTTCGAAAGTTGTGTGAATTAGATTCTGATGCATATATTGGTTTTTTCGGCATATTTGTTGCACAAAATCCATTTTGCAATGATTATTGGTATAAATTCTATAAGCACGTTATGGTTCATTAAAAACTACGTTTTTTTGGGCATTGCTCTATTAGAAAAATTATACCTGCAATGAGTTCAACAGAATTTAAATTTTTTTAATTTTTCGGTTTTCATATGCAAATGGATAGAATGAAATTTTAGTAAGAGGGGGCAAATGAAAATTCGCCTGACATCACTTGACCGTGATGACCCCCTGACATGTTAAACACATGGTTGGTGTTGGAATTTCATCTAGGCAATAAACAGAAAAAACCAAATGCAAAATCTATTCAATCGATAATTAGCCATTAGGGTATACAACTTGGGCTAACAATCGGAAATTTTTTCCGACGATTAAAGCCCCAAAGTTGTCAATGACTGGATAAATCATTGGTCAAGCTACTTTAGCTTACACAACATCCCAGAATAAAAAAGCAAATTTCGTCGGTTTTTGTTGTTGCTTTGGGTAAGGCCTCATGGTAGTCAAGTTTGGATTCATTTAAAGGTTTATGTGCATAGAATACATGAGAACTTTTGGCCTTCACTTTTCTCGATTACTATTCCGGAAGACTCAGGTAGAGTTGGATAGTTGATGGTAGCCAAAAGTTAGAGCTTCACGTAATAGAGTTCTGGTGAATTTTAAGTTATTCTAGATTAGAACTTAAGAGAAAATTCTAGACGTATTCTAGATTGGACCCTAACTTTGGAATGACACTTTGTGCCATGGCTAAAATAAGGGCATTTTTGGATTACAATCCTGATATACGCACCGTATGTGAGTTGGAAAAGTCTGAAACTTTTCAGATGGAAGGACTTTTCGGAACAACACATGTGTCTTTTAAGAATTGTGATGCACTCTTATGATATGGTATGGTCTTCGGAATCTGGAGAGTTGGGATTGGTGAATCATAACTCAGACTCTAGGATATACCTGATCCATAAGAGAGGATTGTGTTCATAGTAAGATTATCCCGGATGAATAAACAGGATAGTGAATTTTGGTACGACTGATCATCTTACCAAATCGGCTATGTTTATTTGGGTAAAGATCTAGTAGTTATAGAGTGTCTGTTTAGGCTTTATGGATTACCAATTGACAGTATGAACATTCGCGGTTCGGTGTTCACTAGTCACTTTGGTCGGCCGTATTCGCTAAACTAGAGAGGACTCTGAGCTTAAAGTTCTTCTGATTATTGGTAGTTACCTATGTTAGTTTATCACGTTCTTTTATTGAGTATAGGACAAGAATCCGATAAATTATGATTGACGAATCATAGTTCAGATTCTAGTTACACTTGATCATTTAAAAGAAGAATTACCTGCGTGATTAGAAGATCAAATGATATATGTATTTATATTTTGATAGCAATCTCCTCGGAGAGGAAGTTATCATTGACGGAGATTTAGTTACAGTAAGCATTTGACTACCGGTTATAGCCCGTGTGTGCTTATATACAGTTTTAAACCTATATCACTCATTTTGGTAGAGACTCGTACGATCAGGTTTCAGAAGGTAGCAGATTTCCTACATGATATCTAGGAAGTGCTACGGATAGTCCGTGAAAATGTCTAGTGTGCCTAAGATTGGGACCAACATTTTGCTAATCTGAAATGATTACCTCGAGACTTTCAAGTGGGAGATTGGGTATATTTGAGAATCCCAAAGGATTCTAGTGTAATGCGTACCGGCAAGCATTACAAATTGTTCCCTAGATACAGAGGACCGTATTAGATCTTGTAGAAGATCAGATTCTTAGCTTACCAATTGGAACTCCCGGAAGGATCACAAGTGCATCTGGTATTTCACGTAAGCTGACTAAAGATGAATCTACGTGAAGGAGAGCATCTTGGATCTGGAGATCAATTGGACATGCTGGATGAATCATCGGGTGTATCTCGACCTGAACCCGAAAGATCTTGGATACAAGAACTAAACGATTAAGGAATCGTATAGTTACCGAGCATCTGGTTCGATGGAAGGGATGTACAGACGATGATGATTCCTGGGAACATGTAGGAAGCTTAAGGAAAGAACTTCTACAGTTTTAAGTTCTGAGGACAGAACTTGAATAAGGGAGGAAGAATGTCATGCCCACAATTGGCCTCGAGTAGCGTGTCCACGCTAGGGATCAGTAGACTAACGACTCGTAAGTTAATTGTGACTTATGTGCAAGGTCATAATTAATGGTTGTAGGCCTAAAGTCATGATGATGGATTTGTACGGGTCTATTAGTGAATCATTGGGGAACTGGATGACGTGGCCCAGATAGGCTGCACAGGTGTCACAGTGAACTACTAGTGGTGCATGGGCCTTGGAGGGTATAAGTATACCTATTGGGCTCTCACTAGTGTATGCTTGATTGCATGACTAGTAGACATATGCTGCTGGTGTGATGCCTCATTCCTCTTTGTGATTGATCTATAGCTTGGGGGCTAGATCTGTTCGATCTAGGTTTGGTTGGGTTGGTTTGTCCACCATCCGTTTCCCTTGTGTTGCTTGTGATTGGCATGCTTAGAATAGGATTCTTGGTTTAGGACTTTACATATACGATAGCGGGTGGGTCGAACAAAGAGGGAAGGTGGACTTGTCGTTGGGGAGAAGGAGAGGTAGAGCGTAGAGTGATCAGCGAGGACCAGGGTAGAGATGGTGAAGGATGCCAGGCGGGGCAATAAAGCAGGAGATGCAATGAAATAGTCCACTACGCTGTGACCACCACCAAATGGGTGGCAAGTATATGCAGAGGAGGATGGTCATTGAAGAAGACCGTTAAGGATAATGAGACCGTGTTCTTGAGCCAATCTCAGAAGCTGTTCTCCAAAAAGCGTAACCGTCGCTGATGAGTCCTGAGAATAACGGGCATAAGAGGTATCCAACGGATGAAGAGAGAGTGTGTCAGCATAGAACTCAGTCTGGCGAGCAGCTGTGCGTGCACTAAAGTCCCTCTCAAATCCATAAACACTGAAGTATGGGGAGCAAAGTAGCACACTGCAACAAACAAGTCCTGGTCCAGCCCCAAGAAGGATGCAGTAATCTGAAGCCACAAGTAACAGCCATAAGTATCCTAAGACACCAACCAAATAGAAGGAGTATACACCGACTTGTACAAACATGCAACTCCACCAGAGGCCCGAAGTATCCTGCCCTGTAGCATAGGTTGTGGAGCAGAAATCAACTGAAAACCATAAATGTGAGGAAGTGGGTGTGTGGAAGAGTCATATGTCTCTACAAAAAGTAAAATATCAGCCTAACACAGATAGGTGTCAAGATCAGCCGCTGTAGAAGAGGTGGAGAGACTGCCACAATTCCAAAAACCGAATGTGACGCTAGCCGGGGCTTTCGGACTGCTCCCATGCCCGAGTACCCCAACTTTCTATTGATGCTTGGAGAAAAAGCGAGGGTTGCCATTTGTGAATACCACCCGCTGTTGTTTTGTCCTTGCCACCTGAATAATAGTTTGACGTTGTAACCATTTGTACTAAGTAAGGTCATCATCGGAGAGTACGACGCGCACGAAGAATTGTCTGCCGGTCGTCCATAGTTTTGAATTTGACAAATAATACCTTCGGATCATGCTGGAGGCGCCAAGCATACTGGATACCTGGAACTGAGAGCCCAATGCGTGAAGTAAACAAAGAGGTAACTTTGTCTAGTGCTATGCCCTCAGTAGGAAGACCCCGGAATCTTAAGTTGAGCTTTTTGTCATCTCGGCGCTGTTGTTCTGCCAAGACGCCTTGTACCGTGGTGTCTAAGGAGGGTGCTATAGAGGACGAAGAGGTGGTAGATGATCTCAGGATAGAAGCCCGTGATTTGGTCTCACATACTACTTGCTCGAGAGTAGGTACCTTCTGTACATGTTCCATCGTCTCATGAAGCCGTTGTTCAAGAATGGGGGGGAGAGAGAGAGAGAGAGAGAGAGAGAGAGAGGGGGGGGGGGGGGGGGGGGGGAGCGTGGTTTCCCCCTTGTCTTCACCATGGTAGGAGGAGGAGAGAAGCGGGGGCGATGGAGCTAGGGGAGAGAGAGAGAGAGAGAGAGAGAGAGAGAGAGAGAGAGAGAGAGAGAGAGAGAGAGAGAGAGAGAGAGAGAGAGAGAGAGAGAGAGAGAGAGAGAGAGAGAGAGAGAGTATGTATGTGATACCAAACGTATATACTCAAAGAGTACATTCGAAGTATGGTCTAATTTAGGGAGCATGGAACATCTTCGAGCAATAGACTCCAACTAAGAGCATAGATTAGTAGACACAATCACTTGTAGATCATTTGTGAGTTGCTGCATTTATACTAGTATCGAGATCCCGAAGGGGAGTCATTTAGAAATCTATTGGTAGGTTTAGTGAGAATGTCCCTCGCTTCCTAGTCTGGCGAGTATACAAAATATTGGATAAGAAGCATCATATGAGAAACACTTATTGAAGCTTGTTTTGTTTTGTTTTGGGCGAAAGAGACATTTTGGGTCCGTTGACCCCTTATTGGGGGCTTGGGGCCTACTAAAAATCTGTTTAAAATTTGGATGTTTTAAATTGATGCACAACATAAACAACTAAGAACGAGTTAGAATTTATAGAATTTTGTTTTTGGAGGGTGATCAAAGATATGAGATCAAGATATGTGGAATTCTGGAATAGACTGGATTGTTGGCATGGTTTTCCAAAGAAGAAGAATAAGAAGAAAACAATCTCTCTCCATTGCCATAAGATTCAGGTGCCACCTTCTAACCTTATACATACTACATAGTAGCATTCAAACATATTTGAAACATCGAGGTTTCAAATGAGTTTAATGCTACATTGTACAACAATTGTTGCTTTACTCGTGAAAGTGTTAGACAAGTACTTTTCCATTTTGGGCCATGTTAATGGGGAAAACCATGGAGGTTTCCCATGGATATGGTTACTAGGTATTAGAGTTCATGATAATTGTTTATGGCTCTATAAGCAATCAATTTCTTACAGATGAATTTGTTTCTATTGATTATTTCTCAATGAGTTCATTATTTAAAAATTGTACACTTGGGTTTCCATGTGTGCTTTCATTATATGCCTCGATGGTCATGGTTCCCGATGTGCACAGGTCAGATATGAGATGGCAACGGTGTTAAATGTTCTTGAGACTGAGCACACTTACGGAGATTTGATGCTTCTTACAAAGGCGTCAGAGCTGAAGCTGGTGAGATTATAATATGCCTGAATATGTTCAAGATACAAAACTTTCAGATAGACAAACTGACATTCTCCATCTTGTTGCTAGTCTCTTGCTAATCTTGTATTCCTTGGATCATCCATATTTTCTGCTTCACACCATGAAAAAAAAGACTTTCATTGCAAAAGAGGCTCTAGGTTTAGAAGCCATCACATGTCTGTGAAGTAGGTCATGTTGCTACCTCTACACCTATGAATAAGGAATCTACAGAAACCTGGAAGTTAATAACTACTGACCAGCCCACATTTGAAGTTTGCATGCCTCTGTCACAACTCCTAGACGTTGACCTAGATAAATGTGAAAAGTTGAAACTGATTATTGTTTACATTGGAGATGGGAAAGTTTGGGGCTTTAGTTGGACTTTGTCACATGTGGTAGTTCCCAACATATAGCATTTGAAGTTGAACCTGTGCTGAAAGAGGTTCAGCTAAAATTCTGCTCATACCTTAGACGAAAATGTGCTTGCTTGGTGGTGCAGAGAATCTTGTTGCATCTGCTAATGCTTTCTGCACAAGTGAGTACTTGCATACGACAGTGCCACACAACAAGCACACGTACAACCCTCCAACAAGTATCATGGGCTTCTACAAGAAAGTCACATTTCTTTTCAGAAGTAGTTTCGTAGAAATATTGTACATGATTATAGAGTGTCTGGAGAAGAGACTTCTTGCAAAGTCTGCTATGATTGTATGCGGAAAAACAAAAAAGCATGTAATGGGTATCCAAAATGATCACCTATGGAAAATCGAGCCATGAAGAAAGGCTTGGCCTCTCTCATCAATCAATGCAGGGTGGGTTTGCTTGAAACTAATAGCTCAATCTCCTATTTTTGTGACCAAATTTAGTGACTAGTTTTTGAAAGTCAAGGTAAATCCGTTTTTCAACTCACATATATGTAAGGCTCCCAAGCAAGGTTCCAGTCCACGTTCCGGAATGCGTTCCGGATCGCGATCCGGGATTTCCCATTAGGGTTTCCCGGAACGCATTTTTTTTTTTTGTATAGTTGCCAATATGGGTATCATGTGAAAGGATATCAAAAAAGCAATTGTTATGCAGATCTGTTGCTTGGTTTCAGATGGCTGCAGGCTACATTGATTAGAAAACTGGACATCAGTAGATGGTTTAAGAAAACTAGCTGCATTATTAGGTTAAAAAAGAAAATATTAATATATTAAATATTAAAAAATATTATATAATAAAAAATAATATATATTGTGGTACCGTGGATCAGTATGGATTCGCGGTACCACACTGGATCCGCGATACCGGAATCCGCGGATCCTGGTACCGCTGGATCTATGAACTAGTTTATAGAATCAAATAATGTATTTTAGAATATTTTCAATATCAAGAAAAATATTATTGCAATCGTTGTAATTGAGCTCACCACATTCTGATTTGTATAAATCAGTTATATGAAGTGGTTGGCCAACTATTTTGAACATTCTGTCATTATTATAATTTCTTGTTAATCTTACTTGATATGGACGAGGAAGATAAGTTTTCTTCACTATCACTTGAGAAATATTCTAAAAAAAGTAGAATATGCATTTATGTTAACTCCAAAATCATCACATGCATCTTGTATCACATTTTCATCCAAGTATGTTTGAACCTTATTCAAAATAGTTTCAACAATTTTTTTTTCATTTTTTCAAACCGAGTATTTTTCATCATTGCCTTTGCTAACTTTCTTGGTAAAACATGACTTAAAGATTTTCCAATGCAGTTTGCTCATAATCTGAAGCCATGGATGCTTCAGCTTCAATCCTATATCATTATGTACTTCATCTACTTCGATTGGAGCAAATGCAGATGCTTCAATCAAGGGAACAACAAAAGATTCAACAGACTCATCATCTGGAATTTCTACAGAGATATAAAAGACAAACGTCATACCTTTGATAACAAGGCGACATTTTCTCTTGTGGATATCGTTGAATACCAAATCAGACAAAAGAGGATGAAGTTTCTCGGCACTGTCATGAATATTGCCAAATGGAATGCATTCTGCCTAGTAAATCCCTAGAAAGGGTACCCAATGCTTTGTAGGAGTTACAAAAGCTTTCAAAAACTTACACAGGTGAAGTCCCTTTCTAGATTTGTAGTGTTATACTATATGTTGTTGACCCTTGGTGGACATCTGAAAGGTAGGATAAAAGACAAGGGTAAAACAAATAAATCACTTTTGCAGTAATGTTGTAAATTTATTCCAACTAAACCTTATGTGATTGAAATAGATGCCATTGATGTTATTTTGCTCCAAATAGAGGCTTTATTGAGTAAAGTGTCTATTGATGCACAAAACATATGCTTTTAAAGAAGAGGAAGACTATATAGTTCATGCTAAGGAAGTTTGGAATATGGGTTTGTTGTTTTGCTGAGTAAACCATCATCGAAAGAGCAATGTTTTTATTCTGACTTAGGTGGTCAATAAGCAAGATAGTCAGAACTCATGTTAGCGTTTCATTTGGAGGTTTAGTAGTATTGGAGTTTAATATAGAAAAGTATCAACTATCATAGTGGTTGAAGCACTTAATTGGAAAGGCTGAAGTGAGTCAGATGTATCATATAGAGACCCAATGTGATCTTTGCCTTTACTTGGAAGATCTGGGCATGATCCATTTCTCCTTTGACCATTTTGGTCATAAGGATCGGGGCCCCAAAAGAATGTCTTGGAAAATTCAAGACTAATATAAGAGAGAATGCGACAGAAATTATTATGTAGCTTGTGAAAAGTTGCCCATCCAACAAGGAAGATGCATGTGCAAATAAATATGATTTTGAATGTCATGACAACCTACGTGCAGGTATGAACATGGATACACTTAGCATATAACCTTTTTTTGGCCTTAAATGAAGACATGTAGTAGGGGCTGTCCTTCGAGCTGCAATAATGCCAATACAGTTTGTCAAGCACTTTAAAGCGATTAGACTGTTGAATCCTGCATTACAATTGGAGAGGAATCTCCACTTGTTGGATGGTTAGCTAAGACCAGTAGATATACAAGATCAAGCCAACCAAAGTCACATATGAGGTCTCATAACATTCTCAATTGAGAAGTCTTTTGTTTTAAGCCATCTCACATGTATTTGTCCATCTTAACATATGGAAATGAACAATGAAAATGGATTTGAGTCTCAGTCTTGTGGAGTGGAATAGTTGGCTAAACTTAGAGAAATGATCAAAATTTACAAAGGAGACATGTACTTTAGAATTCCTTTCGAAAAAGATTTCCAGTAAAGATTTCTCACAGTAACATTAGGTGTTTGTCTACATGTTTTGTACCAAGATTAAAACATGATCTCAACCTAGGGTTTCAACTCAAGCTCATAGGAATGGATTGCTTTATATAGAGCTACAATAGATCATTGACTTTTGTCAATAACTACAATTGGTACATATTTCTCCGGAAAACATCCATCGGAGAACTCCTACCAAGAACGTATATTGTGTGTACAGGGGTAGGAAATTTCTGATGCCATCAATATCAAAATTGGTAGGTGGAGTGTGCATGATTCCAGGACGACACTCACCTATTAGAACTAGTGATAGACAAGCAATGGACATCGATGGTATCAGACACCACTATTTCTTAAACCTTGATCATAATTCAAGGTAGCTGGTTGCACACCTGCTATACCTAGTGCATGAAAAGCGATGGGTGCTGGTGATGTGGATACCACTTCTGATGTTGAGTGTAGG
The DNA here is from genome assembly GCA_029204225.1 of Diphasiastrum complanatum. Taxonomy (NCBI): domain Eukaryota; kingdom Viridiplantae; phylum Streptophyta; class Lycopodiopsida; order Lycopodiales; family Lycopodiaceae; genus Diphasiastrum; species Diphasiastrum complanatum. Next base: position 39,706,306 of record CM055111.1, on the reverse strand, counting down.
TGGAATGTGAACAGCACAATGGATGTGTGACTCTCCATTGAGTTTGGAAGACTCCAATTTCCTATTGTGGTAGAGACGGATTCTGGCACAAAGAACTTGGAAAGGTAGATGATATGTTGAGAAATGTATCCTCGATGGCCTAAATTTTATAGGGACCTTGGTTGAGTTTAAAAACATCTTTTTGATTTGGCCTATTGAAGCAAACTCAAATTGTCATCAATGCAACCAAGCACATAGAGTATCCTCTATGTGGCAAAGGGCCCCTCTCACCTCGGGTGCCACATGGTGACAACTCAAGCTAGATCTTAAAGGTCGTAAGGCCTTTTTCTAGATGTGAATCAATGTTTTTTGGTATCCGGGTATATAGGTGTCCGATTGATATGAACACAAATGTTGACCTGGTTATCAAAAAAATCTACCCTAGTACATGATTCTTTGATATTGTGGTCAATACCCAACTACGGCTAGTTTTAGCCAAGTCAATGCTCATCTTGATGCCCGGATTAGGGGCAAAAGGATCAATTTTGTCATAAAATGCATCTTACCATCAAAAAAAGTGTGATTTTAGGAAAAACAATTTATATATTTATACTCAGGTTATACTTGGCTGGTATCACCCTCACAATACCCAAGCCAGTTGATACTAGCCACCAATTGTACATATGCTTATATTCATACCGACCTGGAACCGGTTTCTTTTAAAGTGTAATACAAGGACCCGATTGTTATTGACAATTTCAATACTCGCCCAACATTGGTACTATCAACTTGTGGGATCAAAGAGAATCAAATCTAAGTGGGCGAGCCCAAGTCAATGACAATACACCAACTCACCATGTGGGGAAAGATCTTGTGGAACAATGGCAATGCTCCATTCTTAGTGAAGGATGTGAAGTACTCCCCAACCTAAACCATGAGTCAAAGCATTCGTGCTACACAAACACCTAAGCAAGAGTTGAGGCATGTTCTAGAATCAATCCACAACGATGTCAAAAAACCCAAGCCTTTGCAACTTTCAATTTGGTGGATACATCACTTTATTTTAATTGCATGTTCTATTTTGTAGCATACGTTTGGAGTCTTCATAGACATGCCACTCATTGGAGGGAGCTTCATGTTTTAGCATTTTTAACATATGGAAAATAGATTGTTAAGTGACTTTTCCACCAGATAAAAGGGCCATAAAATAAGGGCCAAGCCAGTAGTTCAAGCCATGACTAAAAGCTCATTGAAACTAGTGGAACAATAACTAAAAATCAGTGTTTGGGAAAGCCAGCATAGTTCAAGAATGGAACCGGCATCTTTTCCCAAAAATCGGCATGGCAAAAATTGTACAGCATTTTTATGTCATAAATCTTGGGTTTTTATAAAGGAAAACCGGCAAGTAAGAACTTGTCACTCAATTAAGGCCGAAGAACTTTTTCACATATCGATTTTTGGAGGGAAACCTCAAAAAGGTTTCTCGAACACTGCCTAAAAATGATATCTCGATTTCCAAGCTCAAAATATTAACAAAGAACTCTGATGTATGGCTAAATGTATTATGTTCCATAAACTTTAAACTTTTTGTTTGATGTAATGTCTTTTTCCAACTTCTTTGTATATGTTTGATAGTCCATAAAGTTACGCTTTTAAGATTTCTAAGAACTTTAAAATTCATAATGTACCAATGTGTTGCTTAGAAGTCCTGAACTTTTAAAGTACATAATGTACTAGAATGTCATCTTTAGAAGAAAGACAAGGCAAGGGAACAAAATTCATCAAACATCGTTATACAAGCATTTCAGCTTGTAAATTTGTAACCACGTTTCTCAGAAGCTATCACGCTCAAAAACAATTCATGTGGTAATAATGTAAAGAAGAGACTTAGCAAGATCCTTGCCATGAAAGGAGACACAAATTGAAACCCTATTCGTATTACGACGATGCACAAGGTGAACATTATCATGAGAAGCCACTCATCACCCCCATAGAGGCTAATATTTTAGATTACATGGCTAAATAGTCAAATCTTGGGATATTTTCTATTGTTACACCTAATGAAGACGTCCACCACATCTTGAAAGGGCTAGTAGCACTAGCCAAATCACTTCCCATAAAATATGAGGCTATCAACAATAAACAATGCACATTCATTATTATAAGTTAACAACAAACAAGGACTGGGTGACAACCCTAGTGGATGGACCAAAAGGCTAGAGAGAATTAGGATACTTAGAACTTCTAATTTCAAACTCTTTTAAGTAAAATATAAAGACAACATTGACTAATCCTACAAAAGCTAGTGTTGAAAGACATTTCCATCTCATATTTAAGCCCATCACCACAAAGTATATCATCCCCAATGACATAATATTATTGGATTGAGGGACTTTGCAAATTTGAGGACTGAGAAGGATGCTTACACTATGAAATATATGGACAAAAGGAATACCTATACAAAGAAAGAATTATTATCAAATGTGAATCAATTGGTATAGTTTTTGAGAGATTGTTTAATTTTGTTTTTTTTTAAAATCCTAATGTGTTAATACATCATTGGTTTCTAGGTTTTGCTCATGCAAATGATCTACTTTCTTACATATATGGCTTTGTATCACCTCAATAGTAAAAGTAAATCCTTAGAGAGAGAAATTGAAAGGAATTAGAAATTTTTGCAAAATATAATGCACTTCATCTTGTACTAGATTGTGATGGGTTTTTTATGAAGCTATCATGAAAAAAAAAATTTATTTTAAGCATTGTTTAATTCTCTAGCCACTTTCTACTTTTTTATAAAAGCTTTGAAAAAATTGAAGCATTATTCAATTCTCTAGCTATCTTCTACTTTTATTGTGCAAGCTTTGGTTTTTCAAGCTACAACTCTCCCTTCAATGTCACTTGCTTTCTTTGAAAGCTACTTATTTGGGAGATTGACCTTGCTTTCATTTTGTGGCCCTTGAAGACATATTTATTTGCTTTATAATTTACGGATTTAAACTTGTTTTTCAATCTACAAGTTGCATTGCTCTTCAAGGACATCTTTGCTTTCTTCTACAATCAAGATTTTACAGGTTGGGGGATTGACCTTTCAAGGTACAACAACTCTATATTATGGTGAAGTTTTGAAAGTATGACAAGGCCATTATCTAGTGACCTATCTCCCAAGTAAAGCTAATGAAATTCTTGATGAGGTGGTTTGCAAAGGAATTAAGTTTTTTAAGGACATTTAGAGAGAGCCATTTCTAGGTGGTTCTTAGCATTGGATCTATGAAATTGTACCTCTCTTTGAATATGATCTACAAATAGAAATAATGATCTGATGTTAATAATAACTTGACAAATGCAAAAGAGAAAAGCCACTTTGTGAGTAGGAATTGTGACCAGTTGATTTACAAGTGATTTTTGTGGTTTGTGAATAGTGTTTTGTTGTTGGTTGTTATTGATTCAAAATTTGGTTCTATAACCCCAATTATTTTTTGCAGACTGAATGATATGGGACCACTGGATTGATCTTGGGATTTTTGACTACCTCACTAGCTTTAAGTACTAAGTGAGATGGTGCACTTGTTATATTAGGGAGTTGGAAGTACTTGTGGGTTTGTAAAGATCATGGTTGCTCTTAATTCCACAAGCATATTTTATTGTTTTATAGAATTTCACGTAACATAACTCTTAATGGAAAAGAGCCATAACTCTTAGTGGAAAAGGGCCATGATATTTCATGAGAATATCACTACCCATAAAACTGTGACCGTTCAAAATATTTCAATTGTAGAAAGGTCATCCTTGTCATCCCTTTAGCTTAGAAAATATTTTTTGTGACCTTTCAACCATGTTCAGTAGTTGTTTATTTACAATATGGATCGACACCCTCGCCATAGATTCAATGCCGATAGTGGACAATCGACAATCGACAATCGACAGTGTTGATTGTCGATAGAGACGACATTGCCAATAATGTCGATTGTGTTGATTCTTGATGTTAGTTTGATAGGTTGACTTCGAACTCGAATGTGGAGTCGCAGCTCAACCAACTTCACGAAGAGTTAGTGACCCAATTACATCGGTAATGGTTGTCACAAGAGCTCAAAAGCATAAAGAGGTTGCCATTGATCTGACGCCTACAAAATCTGTACCAGTCAATGATCAACCTTCCATATCTGGGGTCTATCTGAACCTTCAGTTTGAGAAGAAGAAATATCATAATATGAGGTAGTGGATTAAAGACCTTCAAGAGGAAGAAGCACTAGAAAATGCTAGAGTTGTTGTTGAGAATTCTTCTGTTCCAGTTGTGCCAATGAATCTTCCTGATCCTTTGCAAAGATCTCATCAAAAAACTAATGTGAATACTCACTTACATCAACTCAAAGAACCATTCAAGGTGACGGAACTAGAGATCTCACAAACAGAGCTGATTATGAATATCCTTTCAAGTAAGATGGATATAAATCTGGGAGAGTTCTTGTGGTTGGTACATCAGATCAATTAACCAAGACCGAGACCAACATCCAACGTGAAGCATTCTATTGTGTAGGATTTGAAGAGTCAAATGAAGTTCTATGTATGGGTCACGTGGGAAAATGAGCAACGAAATATCACCTTGTTGATTCAACATAAACACTTTGATTGAGAGGTAGTCATGATAGATGGAGGATCTAGAGTCAATCTAATTTCTTTAAAATTGTGTGCAAAATGGGGACTTACAAAGCTGAAACCTTCAAATTTTGCAATCAAGTTGGTAGATCAGTTGAGCGCCAGGCCTAAGGGCATAGTGGAGGACATACCAGTCAAAATTTTTGGTGTACAATTTGTCATTATTTTTGTAGTAATGGACTTATCAGAAGCACCATCAATCTACTAGGTTTTATTGAGACAACCTTGGTTATGAGTTGCGCAAGTAATTCAAAACTAGGGAATCAGCAAAATCACTTTTGAGAATCGTGAACAAGCAGTCAACGTTGATCCATTAACTTGGACGATCAAGCCAACTATAAAAAAAAAGTGACGATGACTCTTCGACAATAGTTCATGTTGGGGAATGAATATTGAATTGGATGGGTGGTGGACCGCCGACAAGTCAAACAATCAGATCGAAATGATTCTACTACCGCACAACAATGGTGGTCGACTGATTCCCTCGGTCATGCACTACTACAACAGTAGATGAACACAAAATAGAGTTTGATTGCGCAATTGTTTGCGGAAGTGAAAGATATACCGATCATCAACCTTTGTTAATTTTAGTGAACAAGACACACAATATTGGACGTATTGCAAGATGGTTACTCTTATTATCAGAGTTTGATTTTTGTGTTGTGGTATGGAAAGGTAAACAACATTACATTGTCGAGGATACAATTTGCACCAGTTAATACATAAGTGGATGATGAACTACCAGATGCTGCATTATTTTATGTGGAAGCAATACTTGAATGGGCAACAAATATTGTTGAGTATTTGATGATGGACCAACCCAATGAATCATTGTCCAAAGTTCAAGGCACATCAATTGATCGTAGGACAGTTGTATCGAAGAGGATCTAATGATATTCTTTGAAGGTGTACTCTGCCACATGAAGTACCAGATTTATACATGTTATCACATGATGAATGGGAGGAGATCATTTTGCAATTGATATTACCTAACACAAGGTTTTACCATCAAGATATGGGTGGCCTTCAATTCCAAGGATATAGAAAAGTATATTCAACCTTGTGATGTTTGTCAGCATGCATGTTGACTGTCAAAATAAAATTATGAACCATTACATCCAATGTTAGCACAAGTATCGCTTGAGAAGTGGGGACTTGACTATGTTGGTCCGATACATCCAGCGACACAAGGTACTCAAGCATGATACATCATTCTAGTGACAGATTATATGACCAAATGGATTGAAGCAAGAGTTGTGCGGGTTGTTGATGCGAAATCCATTGCAAAGTTTTTGTACGAGAACATCATTGTCCGAATCGGATGTCCTATTGGGATCGTGAGCGATCGTGGTACCAATTTTGTCAATGCAATGATCAAGTGCTTAGTGGAAGAGTTTTTTGTAATCTAAAGTCATCAGATTAGAAAACCACAAAGGAAAATATTTTCAAGAAAGATTTTTCAAAGCAAAAATGAGTCAAAAATCACTATTAGGGCTAGATTTTGATTCAGTTAGTCAAACCAACTCTCGTTGAGCTCCCTGGTGATTTATCACAGTCAGATTTAGCTACAGTGAACTAGGAAAAGGTTAGTTTGCAACAAAAGTATCAATTTTATGATAGGCAAGGTTTCTCTCTTATGCGAACTTGAAAATCTTCACCGAGCATCAAAGAGTTATTATGGACTTTCGCTGGGACTTTTGCCGACCCAATAGATGGATTTAGAACATCAAAATCAAGTTGAGTGAGAGTTGAGACCCTGAAAAAAATCATTAAATGTAGTACATGGGTAAGAGATCAAGCTAGGTTGGAGTTCCTTAGCCATACCTACAGAACCTTCGCCAGACTTCACCATTAGTCAAGAACCTTCGCCAACTTTTTTGGAAGCTATTTTTACAGTACTGAAGAGGTCTGTCGATTTTTTATTTCAAAATTGACCTGCCAAAACCGCACTTTGTTTAATAGACCCTTCAAAATTGCCTATATAAGGGCCAAAATTGATTCATTTCTCACCAATGCTAGCGGAGCCCTTGCAAAAAATTTCATGACAACTCTTTCCTATAACTTCCTACCAGCTTTCTATTATACAGTCCTGCCTACTTTCCTACCTACAATCATGTCGTCCACCGAATCTGATACCTCTGGTTCTCCCAAATCATTGATCAAGAGGGACATCCCTGTTGAACAAGATATTATGGCTCTAGCTAGCACTGGACAGTAGCTGAATGGTTAATCCTTGCCAAGCCTCTGCTCAAGGCGATTGGGCATTCATGCTACTAAAGTTAATATGGAGATTATCATTATGGCTTTTGGGACTTGGGATGAAGCCAAAGTCAAGTTGTACGTGAAGTACCAAGATGTCATGCACAAGGTGCTATGCATTTCTGAGGCCGCCCTCGCTGCACGAAAAATAGTTTCTAGCACTAAGTCTAACCCCTCACATAAGGTTTCCCATAATGTCGTTTAGGCTTCTTAGATACCCGTACACCTTAGCTGCAAACTAATGATGGTTACCTTATAGAAGCCATCTGAGATCATGTAGTCCAGGTAGCTTTCACTAGCAACATCAATTTTTATGAGGCAAAGTTCACGGGTTCTATGTAGAGAATGTACTAGCCATGTAGTCACCAATATCAGTCAAGACTTCCCAACAAGGAAGCTCATCCCAGAGTCATCGACAAGTCTGCAACAAGACAGTTGCACATAGCTCACCTTCTGAGGCTCGTCAACATACTTAGCCACCATTGCTAGATGCTGCTTCACCTCTTGCTACAATCCGCACTGGACTTTCCAATCCTCTTCCTCTGCCAGCACTCTTGTTGGAGATTAAGCTCATAGTCTCCTCCTTGGTGATTCAATTTCAGATTCAAGATTCTTCCTGCACATCTTTTATCCTTGAATTAATCATTGATCTATGGTCAAATGCAACCTCTTTGGTTTTTTTTAATGTCTTCCCATATGATACCTGCAGGAATCATGATTTTTTGTTTTGCTATTCTGCATATTTAGTCATTTTTCTTAACACAGACCAAAGTACCTGCAAAACTACTTTCATTTTGTGTGCAAAATAACGCTTGGTAAATTACACGGATTTTTGTGTAGTAGTTTGACACCTACGACTACACAGAATCGAATCAGCCAAACTATTCGCAGGATGACTACATTGACCTTCCGACTAAATCCTCAACTCCGGAACAAAGGCCATCCATTCCCGTCAATCTCTACATTCGAATGTCATTTCAATCCATTTGAAGATAATCGAAGACCTGGCCATCTCCGACTACTTCAACCCTCAAGTGTCCGATGACCAACCGAACTGTCCGAAGTAACCGAAGTATCCAAAGTGTTCGACTCATTTGACCACTTCAACGATCAACTCATCCAACTACTTTGATGATTGTGTCACCCGACTACTTTGACGATCGAGTGGCCTGACTGCTTCGACGATCAACTCGTTCGACTTCTTCGACTCATCGAGTCACCCATCTCGTCTGACTGACATATACATTGTACAAATGTCATTGTACATCAAATATCTATAAAGTACATTCACGACCAGATATTGGGGTACACTAAATTAATCTTGTAATTACAGGTTAGTTAAGTGATTCATGTAGTCACAAGGATGTCGTGTATATATACACATCCAGCTCATCTTCGCCATAGGTGCAACAGAGCGGAAGATTCAGCATCTAAGTTACGCCAATTAGGCTGTAACCATTTGTGTTGTTCATGCTCCATATTGAGAAAATGCTCTCATGTTAAGCATTCAGTGTGTAATATCAACAACACCTTCCACTATCACCGTCTAATCCCAATATGTGTGTGTTGTAATTGATTATATTCTCCTCAATTGCTTTTCTCAACTTGTTTACTCGGGCTGATCGAATCATGGACATCTTCAACTCCTAAGAATTCAATCAGACGACTACTGTCATTGATGCTTGAGGAACAAACGCTATCTGCACCACTACATTGTATTCTAGATTGAACTTCACTTTCAAACTGATTGATAGTAATTTTATCCTATTTCAATTACTATCAGTTCAATATGTCTCTCACTAGTAACACTTCATCTTCCTCATCATCCAACAAAGTCAGGATCATCGACAAATTCAACGGTTCAAACTTTTATATCTGAAAGTTGCAACTTAGAATGATGCTTATAGATAGAGATATTTGGGATGTCGTAGATGGGTCTGACTCGAAACCAGATGACATTGATTTTGAATTAGCTAAGGCATGGAAGATCAAGGATCAGAAGGTCCTAGCATCAATCAACACTGAATCTGACTAATTTCCAAATATCTCACATTACCACTTGCAAATCCTCTAAGGAAGCATTAGATTTGCTGTCAAATCTCTATGAGACTTAAGATGTGACCACTAGGTTATACCTTAGGAAGAAGTTCTTTACTCTCAGAATGTCTAATTTAATAGCCATCACTACCCTCATCAACAGCTTTAAATCTTTACTAGATCAATTGTCAGTTATAGGATGTGCTATATAGGATAACGATGCTATAATGATCTTACTTTCTTCTTTACCAAATTCTTATGAGCAGTTTGTTGTGATGATCTCCACTCAACGCGATCTGATTCTTCAGAAGATCATCGGTCATCTTCTTGAAGAATGTTGGAGGGTTTGCGGATCCCAAGGCAACCCTAACCCTAGCTAATAAGTGAGAGGGATTTGGCACCCTACGTGTGTAAGTCCAACCCGATGATCACATAGTTATTTGATTAGTTACAAGTCAATAAAAGGACTTTAGGCCTTTTTGCGGGACTTTTAATGTTGTAGGGCCTAGATGTCAAGTTAGTGAATAAAGTTGGGTTTCCCTCCAATTTGGATGGTTCCCACTCTTTTTTAAATTTGAATAATTAGGGAGGCATAAATGGAACAATAGGATTCAGAGGCCAAGGTCCTCCTCTCTACTATAAAAAGGGACCAACTCGAGTTTCCTACACATGTACATATCTTCATTTCAATAAAGCAGATTGGTTCTCTTGTGAAATGGATTTACAAATGTCCTTGTTATCTATCACTTTTCCTCCATCTCTCATGCTCATTGTTGGATCTGATTGTTATTGGGATTGCATGTTTCTATACTTTTTATGAGAGAGAAAGGGAGAGAGAGAAAGAGTAAGCAATCTTCATTGTGGATCTAGTGTTAATGGATGTAATGTTAATACTTAGGGTTAGTGGATGGTAGAGTTAGATGTGAATCTTCCATTCATGCTGAAATCTAAACTATGTCATCGCTCTCATGGGAATGAATCTACGCATGACAACTAACTTCATCTCCTTGATGCTAGATTGATTAGATCTTGGGTTGAGGATAGGCAAGGAAAGAAACCCACTACAATTTTGGCGCCGTTGTCGGGGAGCTACACCAATTTTTCAGTTTGTAGCATGTTTGTTGGATGGTTAGCTTGCATTATGCATCTTGTTGTGGCACGAATAGTGTTAAATTTGGATTTAGGGTTAGTTTGGGAGTGATTTTGCCTGATTTGAGTGAATTTGCTTGTTTGAAATCTAATCTGATTGTGGAACAGAGAAAGCTATTCAAATCACCAATCTTAAGATCCATTTGGATCTGAGATATCAGAAAAAAACAATAAAAATCGGTCAAATCTGTCAGATTTTGGTCAAAAGGAGACAAAAATCGTCATCAGAGATGATAACTTTTTGCCCTCTTTCAAAAAACGTTCGTCGAGTTTCAGGCACCTTCAGTTTTGATCACAGAACCTTCAGTTTGAAGGGCAAACCCCCTTCCCAGCAAATTTCCAGAAACATCAGATATTTTTGTCAAAAAAGTCTTTTTTTTTGCAAAAATACCAGTATTACTTTTGATTCTTTGCCAGAACCTTCGTTGACTTTCCAAATCATTTTAAATTACTATTTTTGAGTACGACGAACATTCATCCTATCCAGATCATATAAAATCTTTATTTTTACCCTCGTCAAACTACAAATACTATGTTTTTGTGTGTCAAAAACCTTCGCCAGTTCTATTCTAGCTTTATTTGTGTTAGATTCTGAGTCTGAGAGTTCGACGAAGGTTATTTTCGAAGAATTTGTCAGAAAAGTCTAATTAGAGAGTTTTTTTTTTTTCAAAAATAGCACCGTTGAACCTTCACCGAGTGAATCTTCGCCTAGGAAACCTTCGCCAGGTCTATTTTTAGGTTCCAATTTTCTAGATCAAGTCTCTGTCAAATTTTGGATCAAATTTGATACAGTCTGATTTTGATTCTGAGAATTTTTTTCAGTTTTGAGAAGTATCGATTGGTTGAATTTTAGAATCTTTTTCACGATATAGGAATTTGATTCTTCTCAAGTGGAAGAGATCTAGAATATTTGATTTAAGATAGTTTTGATTGAAAATCTAGATCCAATCTCATTGTCTGCTTGATTTAATCTGTAAAGATGGCTGCTCTTGGAGGTGCTCCTCAAGAAGTCAATCCAATCATTGTTAGAAGAGCACCTCGTTTGGATCTACCTAAATACAATGGATTAACAGATCCAGTTAGATTTCTTCATATCTATTATGAATCTTGTGAAGTCTATGGCAAAAAATTTTCCCAAGATAAACTTAAGCTTTTTCCTATGGCCTTAAGAGGCGCAGCACAAGATTGGTAGTATAATCAAGATGAAACTGAGCGTATAGATTGGGAGACTGTTAAACGAGCCCTTATCACACGGTTCAAACCTCGGAAATTTATGGAAGACCCTTTTCTACATTTAAGTAAAATTAAAATGAGAAAGCGGGAAATGGTTCGAGATTACATTGAACGGGTAAAACGCCTCAGATCTAAGTGCGAACCTAAGTTGATTAACAAAAATGTCATGATTATGTGGTTTTTGTCAGGTTTACCTAAAAGGATCAGACATGAGCTGAAATGCCATAATGAGTACGCACTTTTGCAAATTGCTTCTTGCATTGGTGTGCATCATCCTACACTCTTCAGCCACTAATACACTATGAAGCTTTTCTAAAGTGGGCAAAGTGTCTTGGATTGCAAAGCTTTAGACCAAATTTGAAAAGCCACTCCCTAGACCATAAGGAAAATTTGTACAAGCTCTCGATCTTGAATCTTCTCTCGAATGGAAGCCAACTCCCTATTTAGAGACTTGATTCTAAGCACATAATCTTGTGCATTCTCCTCTCTTCTGATTTTTCTAACATTTCAGATCCAAATGGATCTTAAGATAGTGATTCGAGTAGATTTCCATGTTCCACAATCAGATTGGATTTCTAACAAGCAAATCCACTCAAATCAAGCAAAATCACTCCCAAACTAATCCTAAATGCAGATTTAACACTATTCCTGCCACGACAAGATGTCTAATGCAAGCTAACCATCCAACAAACATGCTGAAAACTAAAAAATTGGCGTAGCTCCCCGGCAACGGCGCCAAAATTGCAGTGGATTTCTTTCCTTGCCTGTCCTCAACCCAAAATCTAATCAATCTAGCATCGAGGAGATGAATTTAGTTGTCATGTGTAGATTCGTTTCCATGAGAGCGATAGCATAGTTCAAATTTCAGCATGAATGGAAGATTCACATCTAACTCTACCATCTACTAACCCTAAGAACTAACACTACATTCATTAACAATAGATCCACAATGAAGATAGCTTACTCTTTCTCTCTCTCCCTTTCTCTCTCATAAAAAGTATAGAAACATGCAATCCCAATAACAATTAGATCCAACAATTAGCAAAACACAATAAAAGCATGTGAGATGGAGGAAAAGTGATAGAGAGCAAGGACATTCATAAATCCATTTCACAAGAGAACCAATGTGATTTATTGAAATGAAGATATATACATATGTAGGAAACTCGAGTTGGTCCCTGTTTATAGTAGAGAGGAGGACCCTGACCTCTGAATCCTATTGGTCCATTTTTGCCTTCCTAACTATTTAGATTTAAAAAAGAGTGAGAACCATCCAAATTGGAGGGAAACCCAATTTTATTTGCTAACTTGACATTTAGGCCCTACGACATTAAAAGTCCCGCAAAAAGGCCTAAAGTCCTTTTATTAACTTTCTAATTATTCAAATCTCTATGTAATCATCGGGTTGGACTTACACACGCAGGGTGCAAAATCCCTCTCACTTATTAACTAGGGTTAGGATTGTCTTGGGATCTGCAAACCCTCCAGTAGTGTGTGTGTGTGTGTGTGTGTGTGTGTGTGTGTGTGTATGTGTGTGTGTGAAAAAACCTTAAGTTTTCTAAGTGTCAAAGCCTTACTATTTTTTTTTGTTTTCCTTGTATTTTCCAGACTGCTGCAATTTTGAACTAAGTTACGCACAGTCTACAGTTTTGAACTACAAGTCGCCACAGAGGTAGATCATCAAACTCGAAGACTTCGGACACTTCGAAAGACTTCATAGTGCTTGGATCAGTGGATTGTCGAAGTCGTAGACTTTGGAGACTTTGGATGACTTGATCAATAGCTCGTCGAAGTCAATGACGTGGATCATCGAAGTCAAAGACCTCGGTCATGTTGGCGACATTGGTGAAGTCGGAGACTTCGGGTAAGTAGAATTCAGACACTTCGGACAGTACAAGCCGCCAAAATATGACTTAGAATTTTTTCCACCAACAAAACTCAACCTTAAGTCCAAAATGACTTAGAACGTATTTTGCACATACCTTCAGCTTTTTCGCATTTTTGAATTCTGTGACAGCTCGTTCATTGCATTTTTTGCAAAATGGAACCAGGGCGTGAACACACAAAAAATGGCTAAGGCATGAAAGGAAGTGATGTGCAACCAAAATCAGTTAAAATTAGCTTAATGCATTCTTATGATTAATGCAGATTAGATTTTTCATGTTTCTCAGTTCCTATATACAAGATCATCGTGAGAGACAATCTATGCATTTAGTAGAATGCATATAGCACAAAGTCGAAAAGACAGTCATAGAGAAGTAACGAGCAGTAGCTAGTTACAAGATACAAAGAATTAGTAATAGCTCGTTTTTCTTGTAAGAGAGAATACCTCTCTTGCGCCAACGCGTTGATCTGGGAAATAGACAGCACTCGAAGTTCATGTTGTAAACTTGATTTTGATAATATATATAAGTTACAGCATTTTGTCAGTTGTGTATAATCTGTGAATGATTTGTGATGCTTGTTTTCAGTAGATATAATTTTCGTTGTTTTTTAGTCATTGATTGTTGATTAAACATTATCTACTATTTTTACATCAATATCAGATCTGTAGTGTCAAATTGTGATTTTAGAAGATGTTTGATCATAGTATAAAGCAATAGCTACAACTACATAGATTGACTCTATCTGAGCTTCCATCAGGAGGGACTTGTCTGATTTCCATCAATGGTGTCAAAATGAAGCGCATCATCAATCATCACCATCGATCCACAACAGTGGTATCAGAACGCAAATCGTATTTTTTCAATAGTGGTATCAGAGCCATTAAGGTTCTCAAAGTCTGCTTACTCATATTATGGCTTCCATAAGTAGTATCCAATCTAAGATATGCACAGTTCTTGAAAATTTCTTGGCCTGGAAAGTGAAGACTTACCTCTTCTTGAAAGGAGAAGTTTTATGGCCTCGGGTGGACAGCACAGAGGAGATGTCTGCCAACACAGACAAGGAACTTCGAGAGTGGAAAGAAAAGAATGAAAAAGCTATAGTTGTCATATCTTCCTCCATCGAAGATAGCATCACCCTTGATCTTGTTACTATCTCTAATGCAAGAGAGATGTGCATACACTCATCACCAAATTTCAGACCAAGTTACGCAATCAGATCATGCATCTGGAAAATCAACTTACCTATCTAAGATGGGATGTCAAAGATCTCACAAGCTTTATCAGAAAGGTGAAGAACCTGTTCCTATCTTTACACAATGCCGGAGCAAAATACGTAGTCTCACAAGAGAAGCAACTCACGTACCTGCTACACTCCCTACCAAGATCGTTCTAGACAACCCGAACTCTACTGGCGAAAGATCCTGATATGACTTTCGAGAAGGCTATCATCGATATCAAAGAAGAGCTGGAGGCTTGAGAGCACTACAACGACAAGAACGAGTCAGATCAAGCATTAGAGGAGTTCTAAATCCCAAAAAGACCCTTTGTAAAGATTCTTTTATATTTTTTCTCAAATTTTTCTTACACATGGACCAATCAAAATACTCAAATTTGAAATCTACGTAACGTAACTTTTTGAGTTCACATTTTGATTCCATACTAAAAATGGCATAACTTTTTAGTGGTAAGTTCTAATTTAGCAGAGTTTGGTGCATTAGAAAGCACTCAACAAGGTGATTTGCTAATTGTTGGATCTGATTGTTATTGGGATTGCATGTTATTATACTTTTATGAGGGAGAAAGAGAGAGAGAAAAAGAGTAAGCTATCTTTGTTGTAGATCGTAGTGTTAATGGATCTTAGTGTTAATGAGTAGGGTTAATGGATGTAGAGTTAGATTTAGATCTTCCATTCATGCTAAAATCTGAAATAAACTATCGCTCTCTTGGAAACAAACCTACGCGTGACAACTAACTCTGTCTCTATGATGCTAGATTGACTAGATCTTGGATTCAGGTTAGGCAAGGAAAGAAACCCACTGTAACAAGAGAACAGTAACAGTTCGTCCTATGTCGAGAGGCCAGAGAGCTCAAAATGGATGAAGAGAGGTCGAACAGAAATTGTTCGACCGTCTACATTTGTGTAGATGTGTGTGCAACATCAACATCTGACACACAAGAGGTAATCCTAGCCTCAGGAGCTACCTCACACTTCGTAACATCAAGACGAATTATGTATGATTTTTGATGTGTTGATCTATCAAAATTCATTGTTCTTGGAGATGGATCCAAACACTAAGTGAATTGTATTGGTTCACTATGGCTCAACACGAATGGCAGAGACAGACGACTCGAAGATGTTCTGTTCGTGCCTACACTACAGCAGGACTTGCTTTCTATAACAAGAATAGCTGATGCAGGGATGCGTGTGACATTTTTTGACGAAGCATACAACATTGTTGATGCTAGTACCAGTACCCTAATCACTCAAGGTAGAAGAAAATGTAATCTATATCACCTGAAGGTACGCTTGCTTGCAAATCAAGTGCATCAGACTCATGATAATTCGCTAGACACTCTGTGGCACAGGAGACTATGCCATATGAATTTAATGGCACTTTACCAAACAAGCCATCATGGAGCAATAACATGGGTCAGCATCTTGAATGCGAAAAATTCGACCACTTGTGATGCATGTCTGAAGGGTAATATGTCTCACACTCCATTTGTTAAAAACTCCTACAGAACGACCAAGATTCTGGAGTTAGTGCATTTTGACATCTGTGGGCCTTTCAATGTGATCTCAGTAGGAGGCTTGAAATATTACATAACCTTCATTGATGATTATAATAAATTTGCCAAAGTGTATTTTATTCAGAATAAATCAGAAGCACTTGACAAATTCACAGAGTATGTGAATTGGACAGAGAGATGCACTGGCAACAAAGTAAATTAGATCAAGACAGATCGAGGTGGCAAATACATCTCGAATCGTTTCACTGACTTCTGCAATGATCGTGGTATCATTCACATAAGGACTGCAGCTTACACATCGCAGCACAACGGTGTTGCAGAAAGGAGAAATAGGACCTTGATGAAAGCTGCTAGATGCATGATGGCCTACTCGAACGCTCCAAGAGTACTGTGGGCTGAAGCAGTAGCTACAGGTGCATACATTCATAACAGGACAAGAAAGTCTAGTGTCCCTCACACGACACCACACGAATTATGGTGGGGTAGAAAGCCCAACCTGTCTCACATCAAAATCTTTGGCTGTGCAGCTTATGCACATATTCCTGATAAGCTTTGAAAGAAGCTTGATGAGAAAGCTGAACAGGGATATCTGGTAGGATATGACAACAATTAGTCATACTACAGAGTCTATATGCCAGACACGAACACTATGAAGACAGTAAAGATGTCAGATTTGATGAGAGCGGGACAATGGCCAACGATGATCATGTCAGTTATGAAGTTCTTGAAAGACAGTACTATGATCTGCCACCAGTGATAGAGGGAGCAGAAGACGAATACGAAAACGAAGATTTTCGAGTCGCTTTGCATTTGAGTGACGAATCAGTAGATGAAATATTCGAGAGACAGCCTACTGCTACAATACCTGTAAACCAAGATGGTTCCGGACCTAGCAGAGCAGACAAAGGCAAAGGCATTGTTGTCCCAGGATGATCTCCTAGAAGGTCGATAAGACAACAAAGAGCGCCAGCAATATACGTGCCAGACAGCTCTGCTTCTACATCAGAAGAGTTATGTGGATTCAATGGTGAACCACAGACTTTCGAAGAGGCAATTGAATGTCCAGAGAAGGACAAATGGATCCAAGCCATGAACGATGAGATGGAATCCATGAGGAAGGACCAAGTATGGACATTGCAGCCATTACCAGATAAGCGAAAGGCTATCAAATGCAAATGGGTTTACAAGCTCAAGTATGGACCAGATGGAGATGTCTCAAAATATAAGGCAAGACTGGGAGCGAAAGGATTCTCTCAGAGATATGGTACTGAGTTTATAAACTCTTATAAGTGTGGTTTACATGTGGTTTTACAGGTTGAATCAATATCTTAGTGAGTTGATCATATGTTGATCGTATGCTGAATCAATATCTTAGTGAGTTGATCATATGTTGATCAAGTTTGTTCAATTTCTAGGTATTCTTGGCAGCCTAGTCTTGTGTATTTTCTAAGAATGCAAGTAACTCTTCACACCATAACTTGATTTGATCACTTGGTGGAAAGTTTGAGAGCTTAAGCAAGAGTGTGTTCAGGTTGGTTTGAGTTTGTAATCCATTCTTAGTGTGTGCAAAGTGTTGCATGTGTTTCAATCTTCCTTTCTATGCTTGGAAACCAACCAGGTTCAAGATAGAAGTGTTTTAGGGTCCTAGATCTTCTGAGATCTCCTTACCCATCATTTTTTGAGAGAAAAGTGAGTGCTATGTGCACTAGGACAGAGCCTAAAAGTTGAAGAATCATTATATTCATGGCTCCTAATGGTGGGATCATGTTAGAAACTAATGATAGGTTGAGTTCATTAAACTACTCTACTTGGAAAGTAAGGATGAAATCCTTACTTGATCCCATGGACATAGTTGCAGGAATTGAAGAGAGACCACCCACAGTTCAAGAGCAACAAAGGTTTGATAAGAAGGCCACAAGGGCTCTTCATATCATTAAAATGAATGTTACCAATGAACTTCTCAAGGAAGTTGGTAAGAGTCAAAGTGCAAGTGAGGCATGGAATGTCTTGAAGAAGCTCTTTGAATCAAAGTCCACATCTAGAGTATTGACCCTAAGGAGGCAAATATTTTTTAGTAGGCAAAGTCAAAGGCAAAGGGAAATGCTCCAAAGGTGGTAACTCGGATCATGATGACCATTCTTTCTCATCTTCTTCTACTTCTTTTAAAAAGAAAGATAAGTCAAAGTTCAAGTGCTTTTATTGTGAGATAAAAGATCATTTTGCTAATGAATGTCATAAGAAGAAAAGAGAGCCAGGTTAGTCAGCTGCATGTTCCGATGATCCTAACACTTCTGAGTATGTGCTGAGGCTCGATGCTATGGCCACAATCTGTCATTGTCTTGTTACTTTCTGGTGATATGGCTGTGGTATTGAACTGCCTTTGATTTTAAGAATGCCATCCCTGGGTAGAATGCTGCATCTTTCTCTGGACTCTGAGAATTTTAGTTTCTGCAATGCTGCAACATGTTTATGCTCTGGGTTAAGAGTGATGCTGCATTGAATTCATGGATACTGCAACTAGACTGTTTTGATAGCTTCTGTGCATGATGTTATGCTGAGACTCCTTGGTATCATCAAGAAAATGCTGAGAATGTTTTGTTTCCAAGGATAAAATATTGAGTGTTTTGAGGACTGCTTCTCCTATGTACTACTGTTAAGTCAAAACCATTCCCACTTCTTCCTCTTTTGATCCACAAATGTTGTTTCCTTATCACTGAGCCATGTTCTATCTCACTTCTCATCAGTTGAGAAGAGTGCTATCATGTCATGAGAAAAGAAAAAGCTTGATTGTTGAAAAAGTGACACATTGATTACTGAGATTTACAGACCTCCCTTCCCCAGTTCATGAGTGTTGCATCTTGCAAGCCTCAGAATGTGAGAAATTAGTAAAGAATCATGAAATTTGAGAGAGTAAGGTTGCCCTTCTCATCCTCTGGAGAGCAAAGACACAGTGTGTGACTGATTGCCATTTCAACGACCTGTCAAACGGCGTTCTACATGTGTTCCCACTGGCCAGCGCACTATCATCAGCCCGTCAGTCAGCTAGAGTCAGAATGGGTCAACGCTGGTTCCTTCTTTGCATCCGAATTCAAGTTTTTGTTATGTTGCCAGAGAACTAGCGCCCTCTCTGATTGCCACATACAGCGGCCTCTTCACGGACCAGGCGTGGATTTTGGCCTCCTTGCTTCCTCCATCAGCGAGTTACGCTCTGTCCTTGAATACCTTATGTTTGCTGTGGATCAGCAGGGCGTTGTCTCTTCAAAAGTAGGGCACAACCCTCCCTCTTCTGGTGCGCAACCATCTCTGCCACAGGCAGGCTTCAAGCAACCCAAATGTGTTCAAACTCGACCTAGCGACCCCTGTCCAGCCAGCTAAGGAATTTCCAACGGGATACTACAGCCCTCCCATTTTCTCTCTCTTCGGGCCAAAGTGTTAAGAAGACAGTCAAATTTTCACACACATTTCCAAATCAAGGTTCTCTCGCATGATTGACAGCTGAGCCTCCTTTCCCCACTGACACAAGTCTGGAATAGTACTGAGGTAAATTCCTTCTTATCCTATTGAGACAGAATGCATATCTTTTAAGTTTGGGATGATTGAAGTCAGTAAGAAAACATCTTTGTGTAAAATCACTAGTCTATTTATACCATCTGAAGTTTCTATGGATGAGTGATATTGAAAGTAGAAGTTTTATGCAAGTGCTTTGGTTTTTCAACACGACTTATGAATAGATGTAGCCGGTTATTCATGGACTAATACTATGATAAAAAAAAAGGGAATGTCTATAAAGTTCAGTGCTTAGCCTAAATGTAAGCCCATTTGCTTCATCATGGAGCGTGCACTCTCCATAATAGTCATGTTTTTCCTTTCAGCTACACCATTACTATGCGGCGTGTGTGACTGTGTGAATTGTCTTTTGATGTCGTGTTCCTTGCAAAAGTCCTCAAAATCATCAGATTTGTATTCACCCCCTCTATCAGATCTTAGCACTTTGATGCGTGCATCCAGTTGGTTCTTTACCAAAGTCTTTAACTCCTTGAAGCGAGTAAAAGCATCAGATTTCTTCTTCAAGAAATAAATCCATGTCCTCCTAGAGTAATCATCTATGAAAGTCATAAAATAATATGTTTTCCCCAACGACATGGTCTTCATTGGGCCGCACAGGTCGCTGTGAATAAGTTTCAGCGGTTTCTTAGCTCTTGCAGCTCCACCTTTCTTGAATGTCTCCTTGTGATGCTTTTCCATGATGCATCCTTCACATATTGCACGATGATCATCTGGCAATGTCGGTAACTCTATTACCATCTTCAGCTTCGCCATCAATCTTTTGATGACGACTCTCCCTCGTCATCATCATCCTTGAATTTCTTAGGAATTCTTTTCCATCCTTTCTGCTTGCCTTTAGCAAGCAAGGCTTGATCCTCCTGTGGGGTTTGCCTTGACTTCACCACTTCACGATGCTGCTCTTCTTGCAACATGATTCCGTGGAAGTCTTCAAAAGTAGGCAATCTCTCCCTCGAAGCAATGCCGCTAAAACATCTGTAGCCCTTCCGAGACACCACTCGTTGTAGTATGTGTGAAAGATTTCAGATCCTTAAGATCCAATCTACTTGAATGATCTTTGGTTAGAAAGAGAAATACACTACCAATTTCACCAATGTAGAAAACTCAGCATCTACACACAATTTGAGATGCAAACACTAATAGAACCTGATCAAACTTGAATGAAATGATTATGTACTATTGCTGTCCATACAAAACCAGCAAGCTACTGTATTTCACACGTGTGGCTCCAAAAATAACAAATAGAGATCATTCTACACATAGAATTGCAAGCAATCACCAAGATAGTGCACCAATGGATAGTAGAACCCAAGAGAACCATGTATAAGCATGAAATAAGATAGAGAAGAGAGAAGATGACTCTCTCCACGAGTTACATCTTTTTATAACAGGTCCAAACCCTATTTGGCCACTTGGCTTTCCCACCAAAATGCTAACCCTACCAATTTTGGGTCTAGATTCAATGTACCCAACTTATTCAAATTGAATCTACTCAAACTCGCATTCTATCTTTCCCACACTTTCAAAAAGTGTTTATTCAAATGAAATTTAGACTAATGAACTTTGAAAAGTCAACCTCTAAGTCTAAAACAAGTTTTGGCCTCAATATGTCAAATATGAAAATATTGCAAAATGTGATGAAACTAGTTGAATCTTTCACACTCCCTCTTCAACTAGTTTCAGCATAGACTTTGATAATACTCCAAGTGAAGTCCTATGCTTCATGAACAAGTCTTTTCCCAATGCTTTGGTGAAGATATCAGCTACACATTCCCTTGAAGACACATGTTGAAGCTCCACCTCCTTTGCAATGACTCGCTCCCTCACAAAATGATATTGTATCTCAATATGCTTGCTCCTAGCATGAAAGATAGGATTGGATGCCATTCTTTGGGCTGATTGATTGTCACAAAAGATGATTGGGCTCTTTGAAAAATCCAACAAGTGAAGATCCTTGATCATCCTTTTGATCCATACCATCTCCTTTGTGCAATGTGTAAGAGCTTTGTACTCGGCCTCACTAGATGACAATGAGATAGTGGCCTGTTTCTTTGACATCCATGATATAGCTCCATCACCTATGAAAATACAATAAGAACTAATGGATTTCCTATCTATTACATCTCCAGCATAGTCCGAATCTGAAAATCCAAAAAGATTAGGTGATTATCCCTCATACAATATGCCAAAATCTCGAGTTCCAATGATGTACCTTAAAACTCGCTTTCCTAGCTTCCAATGCTCTTAGCATAGTTTTTGCCAATAGAACTTTGATCCATCATAAGAACGATCTTCTTCCTAAGAATAGATCTCCTTTCAATGATCATGTAATGCTCAAAATAGAAACAACCATAATTGATATAGAGAATAGTGTCCACTTGGGATGCTTCACTATTTCTTACATCAATTTTACATGTTATAGCCTTTCGTTTGGCCAAAATAGGCTAAAGGAGGTGAAAATAAGGGCAATTTGGGTTTTTGAACTGTTTCTTCAGTGTGAAGAAACTTCACCTTTCACAAACTTGGGACCCAACAATTATTTCAGTTTGAAGATTTTTAATGAAGTTGCAATGCACTTTGCACTTCAGACTCCTGCTTATGAAGTTCAAGTTGAAATCCAACAGATCCAATGGTCACCTAAAATCTGACTGCCTAGATCATTTCTTGGCCAATCAACTTTAACCATTGATCACAATAGTTCCGGATCCAATGGTCATGATCATTTAGGTGCATCAAGTTCTCTTCTTGAGAACACTTGTCCCTTTCACACGCTACAGGATAGTGCGGTTGACCGCGCATCCAGTCTCGCGACCTCCCTCACGCCATCTCTGAACTTCTTCACGCTGATTTCCAGCGATGGCTGCCCTGCTGATCACCGTTTCTCTTCCAATGCTCGACGGCCGCCCACGGCTTCTTACAGGTTGATTCTCCTTACTAGGGCGCCCTTCTCTAGCTCTTCACAGCCACAAAAACAGATTTGTATTGAGAGAAAAGAGCTTTTTTCCTTCTTGAAACCCTAGCTGTCAAAGAAGATGTTTTTGAACTTTATCTGATCTTCTTGAGAATCTATCTGAGCAGCTGCCTATCCCTTTGAGGTCGCCCTACAACAAGCAATATTCTGCTCCAAACCGCTCTTCAAACGGTGTTCGATTGGATTCAAACCAATCATAAATGCCAAGCAAACCTCCAAAAGAATTTCCAGCTTCACTTTTTGCTTGCCCTCTGATTCAGCTGACAATCCCCTGCCTCTGAATCTTCTTACAGTTTTTGAGCTATTCCACGAATCTCCACAGACTCGGTTTTGTGCTTCCTAGCCAACAAACCGTCGTGAATTCGCAGCTCTTTGTTCTTGTCCGGTGATTCAAGCCACCAAGGGGCTCTGATACCAAGTTAAGAAAACACAATTTAAACATCTGACCGGATCAATCACCACAGCACAACGTCAAGTGCAACAGGACAAGACAACAACATTGCTCTCCACAGACTGTATATTCAACTGATAAGTGAGTACAAAGATAAGTTGCTTAAAAGCACTCAAAGGGCTCGTAAAAGAAGCAGAATATCTTCTCGGGCCTAGGAATTGATTCTAAATCATTTTTTTTCTCATCTAGAAGACAATCCTTAGTGTGTCGTCGGAAAGCACTATAGGATTCACGGGCCCCTGAAACTTGGGTCCATGCACTAGCACGAGCACACTAGCCCACGGAAAACTAATTGATGAAAAAAGAAAAAGAAAAAGAAAAAAAAGAGAATCGTCTAAACCAAGATACAACATTGTTTCATTCAACAACACCAAAGCCCTTGACCTGCATTAGTAAAATTGGAAAGCATTGAAAGAAGGGGATAGAACAATGAAATGTTGAACTAAATCACAACATATACAAGCAATAATGTATTTGGAAGGGAGGGATGTGTATAAAGGGTGTAATTGAAAGGGGCTAACAGTGTCATCATCATGCACTAAGGAAAAAATAATTTTTCTAGGAAGCACGAGAAAGAAAACATGACATAATACATGGGGACTTTTCATAAGAAGAGGTTTGTCTAGGCATTGTACCTACAAGCTAAAGGGACTTAAGGAATACCAACCGTTGGAAACTCATTTAGGGTCTGTGATATCAATTTGAGGGCCCTATACTGCATTATTTTAATGCTCACCTTAAGCTGGTCATGCTTGAAATACCACTCTAATGTGTTGTGATTGAACTCCAAGAGAGATATAAATTTGGGATAAACATCGAAAAAAGTCACATTTCAACAACAAATGCTATCATTAGTCGTCTCAAGAAAATGGTTATGAACAAAAACTGTGAGTGTGTCATCAACCTTTGTAGACTCTCTTATCATCAAGAAGCGATAATGGATTCTCATATGTAGGTCATGTGCGACATACATGACAAGCAAACTCTAGATGAAAGGAATACACACCTTCTAGAATTATTCTGGGAAATGAAGGACCACAACAGTGACGATTTATGAACAAGACCACACCCACTCCACAAGAAAATAGCATATACACCCTTCATAGAAAAGTGTCATTAATAGGAGTCATTACTAGTTAAGCATGTGTGTTTAGGGATCAAGAGACATACACATAAAACTCTAAGATATCAGTTGTAGAGATGAGTGAATAGGAGAGAGTGGAATGTTCTAAAAGTTCAATATCTAGGTCTTATTAAATTTATGACAAATATGAGACTTGATTAGGACAAGACCCATGTGAAAGATTTTAGATCACTAAGATCTAAAATATCCCTTGATTTTTGGTTAGAAAACAATCAACTCCACCAATCTTGCCAATGTAGAAAAATCAGCATCTACACAAAAAATGGGATGCAATATCTATTAGAACTTGATCAAACATGAATCAAAACATAAAGTATTGTTGTTGTCCATACATTTATAGCAAGCTACTGTATTTCACACATTTGGATCTATAAATAGAAATTATTGATCATTCTACACATAGAATTGCAAGATATCACAAGTATAGTGCACCAATGGATAATAGAACCCAAGAGAACCATGTATAAGCATGAATGAGATAAGAGAGAGAGAGAGAGAAAGAAAACTTTCTTTTCCCATGAGTTACATCCTTTCATAAAGGTCCTAAACCTAATTTTCCACTTGTTTTCCCTCCAAAATGTAAACCCTACTATTTTTGGAACTAGATTCAATGTACCCTACATTCAAATTTGACTCTACTCAAACTCAACTTCCTCATTTCCCACACTTTCCAAAAGTGTTTATTCAAATGCAATTTAGACTAATATAACTTTGAAAATTCAAACTCTAAATCTAATATGAAATTGGCCTCAAATGCCATATAAACAAATGTAGCAAATATGACTAAACTAGTTGAATCTTTCACACTCTCTCTTTAACTAGTTTTAGCATAGACTTTGATAACACTCCAAGTGAAGTCATATGCTTCATGAACAAGTCCTTTTCCAATGCTTTGGTGAAGTTATCAGCTACCATTCCCTTGAAGACACATGTTGAAGCTCCACCTCCTTTTCCATGACTTGCTCCCTCACAAAATGATATGTGATGCAAATAGAACATGAAGAATCACATAGAATATAAATGAGATGATTTCTCCATGTTTCAAACTTTGAACTCTCTGAAAAAATACATCAAACAAACAATAAATGTGAGTGATCAACATTTTCTTGCATGTCTCTTCTCTCTTTGTCCTTTGTTGCCATGTATCCACCATGACACTCCATGAATGAGCCTCCATCTTCATCTTGCCACAAGAAACCATCAAGCCTTGGAAATCCATGTGTAAGTAAGTACATCCATGGTACTAAAGCATAACTACATGACTCCATAAACCAAAAAAGTTTTACTAGCACATCTTCAAGATCTACTTGACACAAGAAAATGACCATGAATTTACCAAAAATTGACAGTTTCCAAACATTGGCAGTAAGTAGCTCAACACTTGAGAACTTAGCCATGGATGAGTGATATAATGGGCCTCCAATAAATTAATTCCATCAACAAAACCAACCAAGATTGTTAGTAGAAATCCAACATCAAAATGATGCTCACCAATGTAGCTAGTTTTACCATATCTCGACAATTTGCACACATCCACATGAAAATGCTCAAACATGAGATAGAACAAGCAAAGTAAACTTGAACAACACTTTATCGCTGCTCCTTTGACCTGAGTCTTCAATAACCTGCAAAACCATATCCAAAACATCTTTGCCAATTGACACTCTTGACTAGGTCCAAATTGCCATCTCTCCTTTTGCCTTGTTGAAGCCCTTTGAGATCAACCTCTTAATCATCAACTTGAGCATCAAATTCATCGAACAAAATTTGTTTTCCGGATCTATTACTTGTTATAAAAACATGAAAACATCCATCTACTTGCATAGCATCATCTACACAATGTAGTGAGTTTCTTTCCTAGCCTAACCTCAACCCAAGATTCAAGCAATCTAGCATCAGGAGAAGAAGTCAGTTGTCACACGTAGGTTCGTTCCCATTATAGTGATAGCATATCTCAGATTTCAGCATGAATGGAAGATCCACATCTAGTTCTAACATCCATTAACCCTAAGCATTAACACTACAACCATTAACACTACGATCCACAATGAAGTTAGCTTACTCTTTCTCTCTCTCTCTTTCTCTCACAAAAAGCATAAGAACATGCAATCCCAATAATATTCAGATCCAACAATTAGCAAAATACAACAAAAGCATGAGAGATAGAGGAAAAGAGTTAGAGAGCAAGGACATTCACAAGTCCATTCCATAAGAGAACTAATCTGCTTGTATTGAAATGAAGATCTGAACATGATTTCCAAACTCGAGTTTGACACTATTTATAGTGGAGAGGAGGGCCTTGGCATCAAAATCCTATTGGCCCATTTCTACCTCCATATCGCTAACTATTCAAACTTAAAAAAGAATGGAATGTTGGCTGATTTTGACGAATCCCCAAGATACTCGGACAGAGCAACTCAAGAGCACCTCTCACCTTAGACCGAGGAGGTCTATGAGAAGACGAGACTAACGAAGACTGAGAGCAGAGTATGAGAGCCAAGGAATACTAGTCAAGTAGGAACTGTGTAAGCCTCATGGTGAATCCTGAAAGATGGAATGACCAAGTAGGAACTAGTATTTCTAGACTAATGTAATAAATGCAAGTAGACCTCTCTTAAAGAAAGTAGAGTGAGCCACCTTTTGATGGTGATCTCTAGTGGAGAGTATTATTCCACTTGTAATTTGTAAAATGTGAAAATTCCACTAGGATGCCACCTAAGGAGCTCTATTGCTTATTTAAGAGACTCCTTCTTTGTGAAGAGGAGCTTTTTGCATTGTATCTACTCCATGCTTAATAAGAAGATTTTCCATGAGTTTGATGCTGCACTAAGCTCCTTGATCATGATGGTTTTTTTGAGTGATGCCCCTATGATCATGCCCTTCCATTCATATTGTGTGTGGTTGTGAACCTTAGAGTGGATTAGTTTTCTTGCTTTCCTAGTTGTGGATTGGTTTTCATTTCTTGTTTGTGGATTAGTATAGGAACCAGCATTCAAGTAAACTAAATAGGCTAGAAATGTGGTAACAATCTTGCATATCCTCCAACATTCTAGTTCTTGATGTGCTTGGGATGTCCAAGAATCAAAAGACTGGTTGGTTTCTTGATTCTTGGACTTCTAAAATGTTGTAGCTTAGTTCTTGTTTCAGCTTTGTGGATTAATCCAGGTGTAGCTCAGTTTTAGTAATGTGTAGGATCTGATTCAGCTTGTTTTTAGAGTAGGTAACTATAGAAACTATTGAATGATCATGATCGTGTACGACTGTTTTCGATGACCATGATCGCTAAGGCACGTGATTGGTTTTTCAACCTTGATCGTGAAGATAAGACAGACTGGTCAATTTTGAAAGAGTCCTTTATCAAGCGTTTTAAGCCCTTTCACTTGATCGAAAGCCCTTTTGTCAAATTGAGTAACATCAAGATGACAAAAGATGAACGTGTACGAGACTATACCTTCCAAGATGGATTAGATGCGAGCTTAAATCCAATGACGAATATATGAGTCTCAAACTAGCTATGTCTGATGCCATCAAGGAGGAACATGAAGGATCAGATGTTGACTAATCCAGGGAAAGGAGAGCACCACGTGCTCCTATCCATGAGTCGAAGTCGATTGAGGATACCCAAGATCAGCTTTGGAAATCCCAGTTGGAGTTGCTTACTAAGCAACATCAATTACAGATGGAGAAACTCACCAATGAGTTTCAAACTACCCTACAGTCTATCCAAAGTCGTATGTCTGGTCAGCCAAACCCTACACAGGTATCTTATACACGAAAAACAATATGGTGCCCACACTATCGGGCTACGCATCTTGTTGATGCTTGTCCTTCATATCAGCCTATCCAAACACATGCCATCCAACGATATAAAGAACAACCGTCACCATCTGGACATTCCTTGACTTATCATGAATATTCATCTGAAAGTCCAAAACCATTAGCCATACAAGATGGCTATGTTGCTATACAAGGGTCATTGAACAACAGATGTTTCATCTGTGGTGAAACTGGCCACTTCATGGTTGATTGTCCAGTCAAGACAAGGTACCACGCTGAATGTCCCGAATGTGTTAGAAAACACAGTTTCAAAGACTGTCCAAAACAACCCAACAAGATCCTACCTATCCGACACGTTAGTTATGACTCCCGATAGGATCATCACGACAACACAACACGAGCACCATAGCACCCAGTCGCTCAACCTGCTGCTCTCTCGAGAAGTTTCTTGCAAACTACTACATTACCAAGCAATTCACCAACTCCATAATCCAAAAAGACACTAATATGACATGAGTCCTTCTAGGAGGAAAGTGAAACCGATATTCAGTCATCTGCTACAATGTCCAACCAAGAGCAACCTCCACAAAGAATTGATAGTTTTTTCTCTCCTTCTGCAACCTCAAATCTCTTTGTCTTTTCACATGCTGATAAAATTTCCATTGTGCCAATACACAATAAGTCTACGAATCGGAAATCCATAATTTGATAGAGATTCAGTTCTGAATCTCTTGCTTAGAGAGGTCCTCAAAACATGGTACCTCAACCATAACTGCATCTCAAGCTATATCTTACAACATCTACTATCAACGATGGTAGATTCAGTGTCACTATTCATGTCTTGTTTTTGACAAGGGCTTATGAGAGTACTTTTATTACTCTAAAAGATCAATAGAAACATGAAATTATCCAGGTGAATTATACATATTGATAAATGACTTTTTGTTTGACCAGTGCTCTACGTCTTTCACTCTCTATAACATTGGTATCTTCCTTGTTTATTTTTTTTGTCATTTTTTGATTTAGTAATTTCTTCTAATGGCATATCTTTTTTCTATATTTGTTTTTAGTTCATCAAGGATAGCCATTCCACAAGAGACATCATGTAGCATATCTCAAGAATAACTTGTCATTCCTCTATCAGTCTTCAAATCACCTTATACCGAGTTTCGGATTTTTTGAGCATATTCCAAATCTGTGTAGTATAGATCATGTCAGAGCTGATTCTTATATCTCATTGCCATATTACTCTTTGAATCAACTATAGCAAGATCGAAACAAATTTAGTTAAAATTTGTTCAATCTTTAGTCTAGTCGCATGTCCAACGTGTTTCAACTACGTGTTAAATACACCGGTCCAATCTTGAGCATGAACGGTTACCAGTAACAACATTCCCACCAGCAGATTTTTTTTTTTTTTTTTTTGGGGGGGGGGGGAGAGAGTGGATCTGCTTGGATCCACTAGGGCAGTTACGCTACCAGCAACAACACCAGCAAGGTCGACAGCCAAGGTCACAAACCCAAAGTCGACAGCAATAAGGCTAAGAAGACAGATGGGCAATCCAAAATGACTCAATCAGAAGAAATATCCCAGTCACGACGAAGATAGAAAAGGGAAACACAAGCATTGGAAAATCACTCTCCTTCTGCAACCGGCCTCTTGCCATACTTATGTGCCCATTCTCATGCCTATCGTTCACACCACCTACCGATGTCACCACCTCCACCCTACCTTCCATCTATTTGTTTATCATCAGCTCACTGTTCTTATGAGAAATCTCTAGTTTTTTATAGTCTTACCGAAGCAGCTGATAGATCATTGCAAATGTCCTGCGGAGACTAACTGCCACCTACAATGGTTGATCAGCCAAACGAAGATCTAGAAGCAGGCGAAGCAGCTAGAAAACATAAGAAATTAAGCAAAGAAGCTGAGGAGGAAAGGACAAAACTTAAGCAACAGGTGAGTCAGACCAATCTTGATCAAAAGAAACTCTTTGGAGCAATGATAGTTGAATCCCCTCTTATGAAGCCCAAAGAGATCCAAAAGTAATGGATCAAAAGAAAGAGCTGTAGAAAAAGAAAAAAATGAAGACAACCGTGAACCTGCAAAATAAAGCTAGCTCCTCATCCAGCAAGTGGTGGTCGAAGCTCGGCATTGCAAGGGTCCAAGACTGCAACTGTCGAACTATCAGTTTTTTCACTCTGCCACCAAGCCTTCATCATGTTTACTTATCGTTACCAAACCGTCCATCCAAACCTGTTCCTACCACCAAATTTTTTATGATGAGTCCATCTCCTTGAGACTGATAATCGAAATTTGTGCAACCTGCATATCGAAGGTTTTTCTTAAGACTGGGACCTCAACTGGACGAAGAACTGCGGAAACACCAAGAAGCAAAATGGAGGATACAACCTCCCAGAAGTAGTACCTTCCAAGAAACCAGAGCTGAAACCGTCAATGGAAGATACAAGTGATAAAAGAGAAGACAAGTGGGAAGCACTCAGCCATGCAAGTTGTGAAGCTGCTGGGAACTCTCCAATTTTGAGAATGTCAACCACCTATAACAATAAGACATTCTGGTCGAATTGTGGCGATTTGTGAAAATCAGTTTTTGTGATAACGACAGGCGACAATAAACACTTGGTTTTATGCAAGCGAATGAGGATGTACGCTTTTCCAAGTGACGATCAAAGACGCCAATGCAGAAGCAGAGCGATATCGTCCAATATGAGTTGTAGTGGATCCTGCAACACATTAGGGGTGGGATGATGTTGGCTGATTCTGACGAATCCCCAAGATACTCGGACGGAGCAACTCAAGAGCACCTCTCACCTTAGACCGAGGAGGTCTCTGAGAAGATGAGACTAACGAAGACTGAGAGCCGAGTATGAGAGCCAAGGAATACTAGTCATGTAGGAATTGTGTAAGCCTCATGGTGAATCCCGAAAGATGGAATGACCATGTAGGAACTAGTATTTCTAGGCTAATGTAATAAATGCAAGTAGACCTCTCTTAAAGAAAGTAGAGTGAGCCACCTTTTGATGGTGATCTCTAGTGGAGAGTATTATTCCACTTGTAATTTGTAAAATGTGAAAATTCCACTAGGATGCCACCTAAGGAGCTCTATTGCTTATTTAAGAGACTCCTTCTTTGTGAAGAGGAGCTTTTTGCATTGTATCTACTCCATGCTTAATAAGAAGATTTTCCATGAGTTTGATGCTGCACTAAGCTCCTTGATCATGATGGTTTTCTTGAGTGATGCCCCTATGATTATGCCCTTCCATTCATATTGTGTGTGGTTGTGAACCTTAGAGTGGATTAGTTTTCTTGCTTTCCTAGTTGTGGATTAGTTTTCATTTCTTGTTTGTGGATTAATGTAGGAACCAACATTCAAGTAAACTAAATAGGCTAGAAATGTGGTAACAATCTTGCATATTCTCCAACATTCTAGTTCTTGATGTTTTTGGGATGTCCAAGAATTAAAAGACTGGTTGGTTTCTTGATTCTTGGACTTCTAAAATGTTGTAGGTTAGTTCTTGTTTCAGCTTTTTTTATTACTCCAGGTGTAGCTCAGTTTTAGTAATGTGTAGGATCTGATTCAGTTCGTTTTTAGAGTAGGTAGCTAAAAAAATTTAATGTTCATTTGGGCTGCTTGCTGATCTGTAAATGAATGTTCATGGCTTGCATCTCCGTTTGAATGTGAGTGCTTTCAAGAGAGAACGACCCTGAGCTGTCCTCTGATAGGCAGGACAAAATACTACAACGTTGATATGTTCCTTCTGCCTGATTTTGGGCCTTAACAAGAAAGAATAACTCAAGCAAAAGCCCATTGTCTCTGCTGACAGGCAGAAGAAGAAGTAAGCAAAAGAATCCTAGTAAACATATCCTCCCAAGCAGAGGATCTATCAACATGGAACCCATTTCAAAATTGGAGGGAACCAATTTGAAATTGAATTTGAACCAATTTTGGTGGGAGTCTCAACTTTATTCACTAATTTGACATTTAGGCCCTACGATTTTAAAAGTCCCGTAAAAAGGCCTAAAGTCCTTTTATTGACTTTCTAATTAATCAAATCTCTATGTGATCATCAGGTTGGACTTACACATATAGGGTGCCAAATATCTCACTTATTAACTAGGGTTAGGGTTGCGTTGGCATCCGCAAACCCTCCAACAGTATCTCCCACCAAAATTGGTGGCAGTCCCACGACAACTCGTGAGATTTATTCACTTGGGGCTCTGGTTTTGCTCGCGTCGTACCTTGATGAGATGGTATTGCACCTTCTCCATGAATTCCAGACGCTCCGTATTAAAATCATATTTTTGCAAAAAAAAAACACTTATTTGTTTCGGCAATCCAATTTGAAGTGGTGCAGGCCAAAAATCTTGATTCCCAAGTACCACCCAGCATTGATGCATGATAATATAATCTGGTGATTGGCAGTTGGTCATGGACTTTATCTGATGTCATGGGAACATTTAGATTGAATGCCAAAGGAGGTAGACAATCATTCCATCTGGTAACAGTGGATGCCAACTTGGACAAATCATAGGCAAATATTGTTGATTGTCGCACAGTTGGATCTGGCGAATTCCGGTACTCAGCACCATAAAACTGAAGTGCTCTATTAAAATCTATCGATATCTACCAATTGTAGATCTAGTGAATGATGGGCCAATTTGGGGTGTGGACATTGATTTGATCCAATGACACGCCCAAATCTTGCCATTTATTGCGTTGCGACATCGATATATATTAAGGATCTACCCACAATTGGCGAGGGCTGGCAACATAGCTCGTAGTAAAATCTGGGGCTTTCTTGAAAACTATTGTTCGCCAAGCCGGCTACTCTCCCAATGCTGGTAGTTTATCTAATTCTTTTCCTACCTCTATCCAGAGGTCTTGAACTTAATAATCCATCCACCTCTCGAGGACATATGCGGATGTTGATGCAAAATTTTTTGGATCTGGTCCTTGATGGTGATCGGTTTTTGAAACAGAATTTTGGTCCCTGATGAAGATGGACCGGCTTCAGCAGCATGGGAATCCATTGTATTTACGATTTTTGCTCCGTCCAATCCTATATCCATGCCTCCCTGATCCGGGTGTTGAGGGGAGAATTGCGGCATCATAGGAACTTGAATTTGAGGCCCGGCTTCCAACACTTGAGAGGCTGTCTTTTCATAATCTTTAATGATTGTTTTTGCCTTGCCAAGCTCAGTGGTTGCGTACGTTTGAGTTTGTCGAATTTCTCTTGAAATCCTGCCAGTGAAGTACGGTAGGTTTCAACTTTCTTGAATAAGTATCTGATTTCGTCCAGTGTGACTGGGCTATTAGGCACTTGTGTCTGCAAATAGCAATCGCATTCAAGGGTGGTCGCATCCAATTCACCTTGAAGATGGTCGCGTTCAAGCTGTGCTAGGTCTACTTGTCCTGCCAACAACAACACTTGTTGTTTTGAGTCCTGGACAACTTTGTCCACGTGGTCTTGCATCGTCGTTAGTGACTTTGAAGGCTCGCCACATAGTCTTTGAGGCGCTCAGCAGATTGGGTGGACTTCTACAATTCAGCTTCAGACTTTGCCTCGTGTTGTTTGGCAATCTTGAGCTCGCGGTTCACTGAATAACCTTTTGGCTAATCAGTGTGTTTTCGGTCTCCAGCTCTAATATGCGCTTATTCATATCCGTTTTTTCACCAATCATGGTCTGGATCACTTGCGCAAGGTTTGGAACTAGACCTAGTGTGTCACCAGAATTTACGATGATCGTAACAGCAGCGGCATGAGCAACATGAATAGCACCTATAGGGATTATGTTGGCTTGGCTTTGATGTCTAGCCGACTCTTCTTCTTCAAATAAGTCTTCTTCTTCAAAGCCTTCTGGCATCGTGGCATCGAACTGCTTTGGAGATGAAACAACGTGAGCAACCCTGATGGTGTCCAGTGCGGCTTCGGCTTGATCTTGCTGGTTAATCTGGAAGGAGTCATCAAAACCAGTAGAGGTATCATGGGATTGTTCGAATCCTCTTCCAGGGGATTGGAGATCAAAGGGTCCTGGACTTCTGGGCATCTCAAAGATTTCATCTGGGCCTAGCGGATTGGAATCATCGAACATATCCATGAATGAGGAAGCACAGGCGAGAGATGCATCAGTGAATTGGGGGATGGGTAGTTCAGTGCGAATCGTAGCAGGGGATGGAAGCACAATGGTGGTTGGTTGCCTAGTATGACGACATAATGTGGAAGGCAAGTCAAGAATGATGATCTCGCTACGTACACGATGACGACTATGTGAACTCGACGCTTGCTAAGAGGATTCAGCCGATGCTTCTTCATATATCGAAAGCACGACATTCATACTAAAGCCATGTATTTCATTATCAAGGTGGGAGGCTGCTAGGAGAGATAACAACTAACCAGCAGCAAACTGCTGCTTGGTATTGCTCTTGATAGCTTGTTTGAGCTCTCCAAACACATTCTTGAACCAATTATATGGTTCTAGAAGTGCTTTAACTAATTTGGCATGAGATTCAACTAACTATGTAGTATCTGAGAAGAGATGCACTCATTTCTGAGGTTTCCAACCATCAGGAAGTTATTGAGAAGCTGGGCAATGACATGGATGGTAGGATCTCTAATAGCCTCTAGCAGATAGCCGTCATTTGTCCAGCATAGGACATTGGTGGTATCAGTATATGGCTTTATGGCTTGTTTGGACTGTTTGTGATTTGGTGAGGCTTGAGTGCCAGATGAAATTCCTATGGCAACAAGGGTGGCTTCAGTTACGGGCGCCTTGTTCCGCAAGGGTCATCCACTAAGTGACCATGCTTGTGCTAGGAAGTATCATGATGTCCGTTGCAGATGGGACATCACGATGGATGGTGTAATGAGGCGAAAGAGAAGTGTCATTAGAAGACATGATGAAACAAGGTCAAAAACTGAAAGTATTTGGTGTGAGTGTACATCAGAAAGCAATATAGATGGTTTAGAAAGTTTTGGTCATTGGAAAAATCGGCAAGAGCTTCGCAAGTCGTTTTGATTGGGAACATAAGCTCTATGCGGCGTTATGGGCATTCAGAATCGCTTACAAAAGAAGTACGAATCGTTAGTAGAAGGAATGTAAACCTTGTAGGTTTTACTCACCTCACTATATCCAACAAAAATACCTTTCTTGGGTCCTCTTTTGTCCTATCATCAAGAGTAATGTTGACACAACATGTGCATCCAAAATTTCTTAGAAAGTTGACACTCCGCCTCCTCTTGACTAGCATCTCAAAAGGTGTCCTTCCATCCAAAATAGCACTCGGCCACCTATTGCACAAGAAATTGGCACACAACAAAGCTTTATCTTAACTGGTTTATCAAGATTAGCACTTAACCTGATGGCTTTAGCACTTTCACATAAAGTCATATTCTTCCTTTCAGTCACTCCATTTTGTTGTGAGGTCCTTGGTGTTGTATACTCTCTCTTGATCCCATGCTCATCACAAAAGGCCTTGAACCTGGTAGATATGTTCTCACCACCATTTTCACTCCTTAAGTACTTGATCCTTGTGGAAACTTGGTTCTCCCTTGCATTCTTGAGCTTAACAAAGACGTCATACACTTCATCTTTGCTCTTTAGTAGATAGATCCAACAAAATCTACTAAAACCATCAATGAAAGCTATATACATCTTAGCTCCACTATTGCTAATTATAATAATTCCATGAATATCCAAATATACAACTTGAAAAGGCTTTGTAAATCTAGATGTAGATCTAGTATAAGGTAGTCTATGTGACTTTGACAAAGCACAAGACTCACAAACATGATTGATGCTCTTTAGAGAACTTGGAAGACCTACCACAACCTTCTTCTTTGCCATTACCTCCAATGACTTGAAGTTGAGGTGTCCCATCCTTTTATGCCAAACCTTTTGAATAGGTATTTGATCTCTTGCAACACATTTAACTTGCTTAACAATAACACAAGCATCTAGTTTGAACAACTTCCCTTGTCTTTTACCTTTTGCAATCAAAATATCCTTCCTTTTGATCATATAATCATCTCCATCAAACACAACTTTGAGGCCTTTACTTAGCAATTGGTTCACACTAAGCAAATTCTTGGTAATAGATGGAATGAACAAAACATCCTCCAAATGAACATTCCTATTTGTAGAGACAAAAATAGAATTGTGCGAATCCCTTTGATTGCACACCCCTTGGATTGCACACTTACCATCATTGGCTGTGTAGATCACCCTCTTGTCATCTCCATATGCCAACAAAGAAGTGAAGTACTATTTGTGAAAGGTCATGTGTGAACTTGCTCCACTATCAATTCACCATGGATCTAGATTTCCATCATTAGCAAGCATACATGAAGACATCACAAAAGCATCATCATTTGCATCTTGAACATCCAAACCATCCTCATCAAGAGTAAGATTACCTTTCTTGTCTCCTTGATCTCTCTTCTTCTTGTAGCACTCACTTGTGAAGTGTCCTTTGATGCCACAATAGAAGCACTTGATTTTTTATTTGTCTTTTTTTTTACCATTTGAAGAAGCATTCAGTTGATCTTGCCCTTTAGACCACTTGCTTTTGTTTTTGCCCTTGATGAACATAGTCTCCTCTCCAACTTGAGATGTTGATGAAGATCCACCTCTTACTTGAAGCCTATATTCTTCATTGATTAAGATCTCTTGAAGATCAATCAAACTTGGAAAAGTTCTTTGAATAGAAAGACTTTGGACAATGTTAGCATGATCATCCAACAATCCATTAAGAATAACGTGAACAAGCTCTCCTTCCTTAATGCTCTCATCAATGCAAGCTAACTCATCATTCAATGCTTTCACCCTCAAAATAAAAGTATTTGGACTTTTTTCATTCTTTTGCAAACAAGAAAAGATTTGTCTTTTTAGAGTCAACACTCTAGAAGTAGACTTGGATTCATAGAGCTTCTTCAATGAATCCCAAGCAGCTTTTGATGAATTACTCTTACCAACTTCGTTGAGAAGCTCATTAGTAATATTCATCTTTATCATGTGTAGAGCCTTCTTGGCCCTCTTGTCATACCTCAATTGATCTTGTTGTGTTGTTGGCCTCTCTTCCAAACCTACAACAGTATCCACAACATCATTCCTCTTAAGAAGTGATTCCATCCTCACTTTCTACAATGAATAGTTACTTGAGATAAGCCTATCATTGGCTTCCAACATGACTCCACTTGATGTAGCCATGTAGCAATGACCTGATCCCCTCTTTCAACCTGTTTCAATACACAAAGCACTCCTTTGAATAACAACAAATGTTTTCAAAATGAAATCACAAAGATATGAAATTCTCAATTCTCTTCTAGCACTTATACCAAGCAAATCAATACATAGAATCATGAAATCTTGATCAACCTATGATCTATCCTCAATCTAATGACTCTTGACACCTTCCTAAGATTGAAACACACTCAAATGAAGTTCAGTAACTTCACTATCTAGATATCCAATCAAAATTAGGGTTTTGACAAAATTACAAAAAATTGATTATCTCAAAATCTACATGCAAATGCTGAAAACTTGATATGCAATATATTATCCACCACTTAGGCTATTCCAATGATCCAAAAATTGGCCAAATCCAACATGTATGGTGTGAAGTGAGAATTGATCAAGATTATAACTCTATTTAGGGTTTTGATCTACAAAAGATCCAAACTACAAATGCAAGAAACTCGATTTTGGTGTAGAATTCAATCTAGCATGTTCTAGCATTGATATCTTCTCCAAATCATTGATAGATTGTGATTGCCTCCTTCATAACCTGAAACACAAGCTCTGATACCATGTGAAAGATTTTAGATTACTAAGATTCAAAATATCCCTTGATCTTTAGTTAGAAAACAATCAACTCCACCAATCTTGCCCATGTAGAAAAATCAGCATCTACACAAAAAATGAGCTGCAAACTTTAATAGAACTTGATCAAACATGAATCAAAACATAAAGTACTATTGATGTCCATAAATTTATAACAAGCTACTGTATTTCACATGTGTGGATCTATAAGTAACAATTATTAATCATTCTACACATAGAATTGCAAGATACTCACAAGTATAGTGCACAAATGGATAGTAGAACCAAGAGAACCATGTATAAGCATGAATGAGAAGAGAGAGAGAGAGAGAGAGAGAGAGAGAGAGAGAGAGAGAGAGAGAGAGAGAGAGAGAGAGAGAGAGAGAGAGAGAGAGAGAGAGAGAGAGAGAGAGAGAGAGAGAGAGAGAGAGAATTTTTTTCCCACGAGTTACATCCTTTTATAACAGGTTCTAAACCTAAATTGCCACTTGGTTTTTCTCCAAAATGTAAACCCTACTATTTTTGGGACTAGATTCAATGTACCCTACATTCAAATTTGAATCTACTCAAATTCAACTTTCTCATCTCCCACACTTTTCAAAAGTGTTTATTCAAATTCAATTTAGACTAATATAACTTTGAAAAGTCAAACTCTAAGTCTAATATGAAATTGGCCTCAAACGCCATACAAACAAACGTAACAAATATGACTAAACTAGTTGAATCTTTCACAACCCACACCTTCTAGAGTTGTTGAGAGTCTTAAAACATCCACACATGCAGAGTAAGAGTCTTCGCCACTAGTACCCCTAGAACATTGCCACTACATAGCATCATACAGTGAGATAAAGGGCCTAATCGCAGCACAAACAAGACACGAAGGTCGAACAATTCGTGACAGTCAACATGACCTTGACTCGAAGCACGGACGATTCGCGAATCAATCGTGAATCCCAAACACACCTCTAGGACTGCAAAGCTGAAAAAGGGACGCGAAACGAAAACTACGAAAAGAATGAAAGCAAACGGGAGATTACGAAACAGACGAAGAAAAATTTTTCATGCTGCCAGGTGGCAGCCCATCGGGCTTCACGCCCAGCTGAAACGAGTAGCAACGACATAGACTAACTAACTAGTTGATTAGCGTTAACTAGTGATGTGATTCTATGTTTAGCTATCTTGTAAACTCCACATAGTGGAGGTATAAACGATCCTCTCTGGATCATAATAAAAAAAGTGAATACAGAAATCTGTAAGGGACAGAGAGAGACGTAACGAATAGAGTAAGAAAGAAAAGACACCATAGTTGTGCATGAAAGTCTGCCAACGAGCAGAACACAGCGAAAGAGTAGAATGTCATTCCGCCAACGAGCGTGACAATGACGAACTCACTCTAAACTAAAACTGATTTTCGTGCATCTTGTCTTGTGTTGTATATCATGATTGCTAGCATAGAATATGTCATGTGATGCGTAGTCGAGTGTCTGGGATCCTGTAAGGGCTTTCACACAAAAGAAAATTAAAAGACAGAAAATTGTTCGCGATAAAGAAGACGAAGTGAGGACGAACACAAATCAGTCCCACGCATGCGCTCCCGCGACATGATATCAGAGCCACCAGGTTGTCACTACTTATATCCTAGCAATGATTCTTCCAGACAACATAATATGTCTACGACAATCCAAACCAGAGTAGCAATCAGTCTCGATGGCGCAAATTACAGAATCTGGAAATTCAAAATCAAAACACTCTTGAAGGGCGAAGGCATCTAGTCGGTGACCGAGCTCTCAAAGGTGCAGCCTCCAGAGGGAGACTGGAGGAGAGCTGAATGGATTAGAAAGAATGAGCACACAATGGCGATCATCGTTTCGTCCATAAATGAAGATCTACTCATGCAGATTGAAGACTACGAAGGCAGCCATGCAGCATGAGAAAGATTAAAGCAGAAGTATGAAGTGAGGACTGCAGCTTCAGTTATGCACCTTCACAATCCGCTGCAATCAATACGGTGGAATGACAATCAGTTGGATCAGTACGTTGAGAAGATCAAAACGATCTTCGCTCAACTCGCTGCATCAAGATAGGAGCACTAGGTCCCAACACCACAACAACTAATGTACTTCATGAAATGTCTATCGACGTCCTATCAGTCGTTGAGAATATTCATACTGAGTCTACCAGATATGACATTTGACAAAGTAGTCAGTCTTGTTGCTGATGAGAGATGAAGGAGAGGGAAGCAGTGATCAAGCAGTGATCACGAATGGCAGGAAGAAGAACAAAAACAAGCCAAGATTCAAGAAGACGAAGTCCTCGAATCAACAATCTTCTTCATGTGATCACTGCCACAAACCAGGCCATACAGCCAACAAATGATGGTTCAATCCAGTAATACCTTGCATGCACTACAAGAAGAAAGGACATTCTGCATACGATTGCAGATTTAATCCAAAAAAAAAAAAAAACTGAAAAAACAAACGTTGCAGAGTCATCAAAAGATGTTGAAAGAGGTGACGAAGCTTTCACGATACTCGACGAAGCTTCGACAAGCTACTCTGAACACGACTACGATGTGGTCATCGATTCAGGAGAAACAACTCTCATAACCTGCAACAAAAAGATCTTGATCAACTTTCGTGAACTCGAAAACGACAAAGCGGTGATTCTAGGCGATGGAAGGAGACACGATGTCAAAGGCATCGGCTCTCTACAACTACGAACACTATCAGGCCAAGCAGAGCTACCAAGAGCACTCTATGTGCCCTCACTCAGAAAAGATCTGCTATCTATCTCCAAGATGACAGATCTAGGCATTCGAGTTTTGTTCGACAGCAACACTTGTCGTATGATCGAGAAGACGACAAACAATTTGCTGACGGTCGAATGCAGAGAAGGAAACCTCTACGAAGCCAAAATAATCAGCAACTCTGATATCATATTAAATGCTTCTGAAAATGAAGATCAGCTTTGGCATAGGAGATTGTATCATCTGAACATGCGGAGCCTGTACGACATGAGCACAAAGGACATGGTCACAGGTCTCAAAATATCAAGGCCCGAGGCTGAGTTTCGTGAAGCTTGTCAAAAAGGCAAGCAACATCGGAATCCATTTACACACGAAGGAAGAAGAGCCAAGGAAGTTCTTGAGCTTGTCCACTCTGATGTGTGTGGACCGATGAAAACATATTCGCTCTCAAGTTTGAATTTTTTTTTTTAACGTTCATAGATGATTATAGTCGAATGACCATGATCTACTACTTGAAGAAGAAATTCGACGTATTTGATTCTTTCAAGAAGTTCGTGGCATTCGTAGAGCGACACACCTCAAAAAGGATACAGATCCTTAGATCTGACAATGGAGGTGAATACAAAAGCACAGAATTCTCAAGATTCTGCGAAGAACAGGGGATTGAACACTAGTTCACTCCTGCATACACACAAGAATACAACGGTGTGGCAGAAAGAAAAAACAGAACGCTAGTCGAAGGATCCAGATGCATGATGGCACATGCTCAATTGCCAGGCCAATTCTAGGCCGAAGCAATAGCTGCAGCAGTACATCTGCAGAACAAATCAACAACAACAACGCTGGAGAACAAAACACCGT
Organism: Diphasiastrum complanatum; assembly: GCA_029204225.1. Classification (NCBI taxonomy): domain Eukaryota; kingdom Viridiplantae; phylum Streptophyta; class Lycopodiopsida; order Lycopodiales; family Lycopodiaceae; genus Diphasiastrum; species Diphasiastrum complanatum. The sequence goes on along the minus strand of CM055111.1, from coordinate 39,665,001 downwards.
ATGAGATGTGGACAGGCAGAAAGCCTGATCTGTCATATGCAAGAGTGTTTGGATGTGCAGCATACAAGCACATTCCAAAGGAAAAGAGAAGCAAGCTCGACGACAAATCCGAACAAACAATCATGGTTGGCTACTCGAACGGAACACATGTGTACAGACTCTACGATCCAACCACGAAGAAGGTTGTTTTGAGCAAAGATGTGAAGTTTCACGAGTCCACATTCCTTGGACTGAAAGATGAAAGAGGCCATGAGATCTTCACATTGTTGCCTATTCAAGAGGGAGATCGAGGACAGTCATCAAATAAGAATCCAGGACCCCAAACTCCAGAGGAGTGGGAAACAGAGGATTGATCCCACGAATAAGAAATGTTCGAACATCGATGAAATGGACCTGGAAGGTCAACCAGACAAAGAGTATAATCTGGAAATTCACCAGATTGACGTGAAAACAGTCTTTCTCCATGGAGATCTAGAGGAGGAAATTTTCATAAAGCAACTTGAAGGCTATGAAGACTCCGACAATAGACAATATGTCTGTCGATTGCAAAGATACATCTACGGTCTAAAACAGGCATCACGATCCTAGTACAAAAAGCTTGATGGTCTTCTGAAGTCTCTAGACTTCAATCCTACTCAACTAGACTATAATGTCTACATCAAAAGAGTAGGAAAGGAATTTGTGATACTGACCATTTTTGTGGATGATTCGTTGATCAAAGACACGAAGAGTCAGATTTCTGAAAACTACAAAATCACAGATCTTGGAGAAGCAACAAAATGCCTAGGGCTGGAGATGAGAAGAGATCGAACAAATGGCGAAATGCACTTGAGTCAGTCAGAGTACGCCAAAAAAGTGCTAAAGAAGTACCACATGATGGACTGTGAAGAGAAAGCCACACCAATGATAGTTGGAGCCAAGCTCACGAAACAAGATTGTCCAAAAACAGAAGAGAAAGAACAGAAGATGGCAGGTATACCTACTAGAACTTAATCGGTAGTCTGATATACTTAACAATTTGTACTAGACTCGATCTGGGCTTCTCTGTTTACACATTGAGCCAATTCTGTTCCAATTTTGGTCTAGCACATTGGAAAATGGCCAAACGAATCTTACAGTATCTGAAGGGTACCCAGAATGTTGGATTAACCTATAGAGCTAGAAACGAAGAGAAAGGATTCGAGCTGCATCACTACAGTGATGCGAACTGGGCGAGTTGCAAAGATGACAGCAAGTCCATTATTGGTGGATGTACGATAGCGTGCGGAACTGCAATCAGCTGGATATGCAAAAAGCAAACCTTGGTAGCTCAATCCTCTTGCGAAGCTAAGTATGTCGCAGTCTCAAAGTGGCGAATGAGGTAGTGTGGCTGCAAATGATGTTGGAGGCAATCAGGATACCACAAGAGGGGCCAAGCACGATGATGATGGACTCTTAGAGTGCCATCCATCTGTCCCAGGATCCTATCTTCCATTCAAAGACAAAGCACATTCCTTTGAAGTACCATCATATTCGAGATTCGATCTCAAAAGGAGAGCTCCAGGTCCAGTTCATAAAATCAGAAAATATGATTGCAGATCTCCTCACGAAACCGCTCGACAAGCCACTCTTTATCAAGCAAAGAGAGGCAATTGGATTAAACGAACAAAACTGCAAGGTTCAAGAGGGAGTGTCAGAAATGGTGAACTCCTACAACTTTGTCGCAGCACGAACAAGACACGAAGGTCGAACAATTCGCAACAGTCAACATGACCTTGACTCGAAGCACAAACGAGAATAATTCGCGACAGTCAACGTGTCTTTGACTCGAAGCACGAACGATTCACGAATCAATTGCGAATCGCAAACACACTGGTAGCTTAACGGGCTTCACGCCCAGCTGAAACGAGTAGCAACGACACAGACTAACTAACTAGTTGATTAGCGTTAACTAGTGATGTGATTCTATGTATCTTGTAAATTCCACACAGTGGAGGTATAAACGATCCTCTCTGTACCATAATAAAAAAAAGTGAATACAGACATTTGTAAGAGACAGAGAGAGACGTAGCGAATAGAGTAAGAAAGAAAAGACACCATAGTTGTGTATGAAAGTCTGCCAACGAGCAGAACACAACAAAAGAGTAGAATGTCATTCCGCCAACGAGCGTGACACTGACGAATTCACTCTAAACTAAAACTGATAATTCAGTCACTCTATTTTCGTGCATCTTGTCTTGTGCTGTACATCATGATTGCTAGCATAGAATATGTTCAGTGATGCATAGTCGATGTCTGAGATCCTGTAAGGGCTTTCGCACAAAAGAAAATAAAAGCCAGAAAATTGTTCGCGATAAAGAAGACGAAGTGAGGACGAACACAAATCAGTCCCACGCACGCGCTCCCGCGACAAAATCAAAGCATGACAGATGAGCGTCGACACGGCGATATTGTCCCATACTTCGCTTCACTGGCCTCTACGTGACCATCATAGGACTTGATACTATGGTACGTGGTCTTCGAACTAGAGATCTAGCACTTGAAGTCGATAATGAGGGATTTCGAGTAAGGGCCACACTATACATCAAGATAAATCAACAACGGGTATCAGTAATCACACAGACCTTACAATTACAACCAATTGAGCAAGTGTTAATCTCAATAGACTTCTCATGACAAATACGGCACTAGGTGACCTACCCCTACCAGGAAACTTCTGTCAGGTAGTACGACAAAGAGCAGCCTATTACCACTTTTATAGCCCTCATGTCTAGCGTTTTCTCATTCCAGGAGATCGATTGCTTTGAGTCAGACATAGAGCAAATGGAAAACACCTTAAGCGTGTATGAATTAGCAGCCAATCTAAGCTTGGTATGTGTAGGTTTAACAACCATTTGTTATACTGAAATAGTGATACCTCGCCGGCCTCCCCCTCCAGCTCCTATTGATGATGACCTTACTGCAATTCTCAAACGCATTGCCCAAACTCCAGAAGAGCCAGCCCCTACACTAGATGCCAATAAACATTCTTGATAGCTATAGCCTTGCAAACGCAGAATTATGTCATGAATGGAGAACATTTTGGTCCATGCAGATTCTGTTTGGTCTTACATGTTTTAGGGCCCGCCAATATAGATGTCATAGCATTTGACACCACAACTCGAGAGGTTTGTATTCATTCAATTCCATTTTTTTGTTATTACTAGAAAATATCTCAAAGAGAACATGACATCCATGGGTTCATATCTCTTGGAACATGGTGAGAGATTAACATTTTTCAACTATGCTATCTGGAAGATAAGAATGGAATCATTATTGGTTCTTCAAGATGTAATGGACATTGTGTTAGGAATTGAAGTAGAACCTGAAGGTCTCATGCCTTATGTAGGTACAAAAAGATCAATCTATACTGCAAATGATGTTGAGTGTAGAATTGAAGGGATAGGGAGTATTCCATTGAATGGAGCATCATCGAAAACTTTGTGTTTTCATGATGTACTTTGTGCCTAAACTAACCAAGAACCTCATTAGTGTAGGACAATTGTATAGTGGTTTAGATGTCAAATTTCATGTTGACACTTGAGGGAGAATGAGGTGATAGCTAGAGGATCTAGATTTGGAAAGCTTTACAAGTTAGATCCTAGAGAGAATGCTAACATATGTGATGTTGCTTATGAGACCAAGGTTCATCAAGAAGATCTATGGCATAAAAGGTTGAGAAAATATAATACTTTGTGAATGTGCAAAAGCCATTAGGCTAGAAGCATCTCTACCCAAGAAATTTTGGAGAGAAGCAGTCGCATGTGCCAATTATCTTTATAAGGCTAGCTAATACCCATTTTAAAGTTCTTTGAAAGTAAAAAATTTCACGTCATTATCTAAAAAATTAAAAAAACAAAAAATTCATGTTATCAATTTTTAATGATGGAGTGACATTTTACATGGATGTATATTCGGGTCTTTTGAAGATTGAATCACCACACCATTACACGTGGTCTAACGTCTCTCTTTCTCGCCATAGTTAGGCTGGCCATAGTTGTAAACTCCTGAAAGTTCAATATGGAAAAATCGCTAAAACTCTTTCAATTTGTGATGAGCTCATATTTTTGGCTTTGATCAGATATGGCCTGGCAGGTTGCAGAACCTGGGCTATGGCCGTAAATCGTGTTGTAATTTCTAAGAAGTACAACGATTTGCTTAAAAGATCAGCTTCGTAAGGTGCACATGTTCATCTCTACGTGTTGTGATACTGCTGCTCGGCAGAAATAAGTAGTAAATCGATCGCGCTTGTCTCAGGAACAACTTAACAAAATCCCAGGTCAGTCTTGAGAAGACATCGTTAAGAAAATCACAGGTTAGTCTTGAGAGGACATTGTTGACTCAGGTGATCAAATTGCTCATCCAAATTCTTGTGGAAAAAGGCAACAATCAGCAGCCTGACCTACCCAGATGTCGCAAAAATGAGCTTTTCAATATAGCTGCAAATCATTGAAATTGTACTCCCAAGCAGTTTGCTACGGCTGCACAATAGGAAAGGATGATCGAGCACTCCTCTGAAGCTTGTTTTATTTTAGTAAATAGATTTTGCCTTAAGCTCACCAAAAGTATAAATTTTTGGCCTTGCCTTCCAAAGGCCAAGGCCTCAAGTTTGTAGGGAAAATTTAGCAATGAGTCAAAGCTAAAGGAGGTGCCCAAAATTCGGAGACTTGTTTCCTTATACAAAAGCTACTCTAAGGCTTGTTCCATAGTTTTTTCTAGGATGTGTGTTGTTTTTACTTCAATTGTCATGAAAGCCTTGGTTTTTGTTCTACCCCTTCTCCTACTTCTTTGACATTTTATTAGGATTTTGATGTTTAAGCTATTTTGTTGGTTATTGTTTTGTTATTGCTCAAACCCACTTTTGGGGGTTAAATTTTTTCCTGAGCAACGAAAGCCATATATAATCAAAAGCGAGCTATGAGAGGGCAGTTCAAGAATATTGATCCAATCAAAAAACAAAAATTGATGATCTTACTCATTGAATCGACTCAACTATTGACTATCAACCATCTACTATCGACTCAGAATCGACTATCGACTCGACCATTGACTCAACTATCAACTGTCGACACCATAATCATAGTACCACTACAAATGGAGTATCTCATTTGCCGATCCGATGTAGACTACGTCACTGTTTGATTATGCTATTGTACGTAAATACTTATCATTGTCCACTTATTGACTATAGTTCATAATGCAAAAAGTACTTATCATATTAGTCTCTTCTTGTAAAGGCTCACTTATAGTTAAACACATCATTTACAATAATTGATTAGACAATAATTTATAAACTTTGCTATTTTGTATATATATAGACCGAGTATAGTATAGTACATAAGGTATAACGAACATTGCTTTTTATATTTCTATTATGAAATATGAAAACAATTTTCAACTTAACTTTATTGCACGATTTTCATGTTATCACAGAAGAAGATGTAGCATCAACAAGTGCTACAAAGGTAAATGAAACTTTGTTTATCTATTTCATTTTCAAAAGTTTACTCCTACGTAATTTTACAAAAACACACATTAGATAAATTGTTTGCACACCTCCACCAAAAAGAGCACGAAGAACATTCACATCTACGAGTTAGAATGCATCAAAAACAAAAAAAATTACATTGGACAAACAACATCGTTGACGAAAAAATATCACCAACACTGTGAAAACCTTCCTTCAAAAATGTTGGTTGAGGAATCTCTATATGTTCCTTTTAAAAATAAATTTATTATATCTACAATTTGTACTGCTTATGACAAAAGATTGCAAATAATTTAGAATCATTGTATATAGATCTGTTTGCTTCATGTGCCTCAAAAAGGTTATAACATATTAAAAAACAACCCAAGCAATTCCAAAAAATATTGCTACTTGAAAAGACATCAATACATATAAATATAATAAAGTTGATTGCCAACTATAGACTGTTAAAATATGTTTTCATTTAACATTACATAATTTCCAATAAAATTAATAGATTCACCAACACACGAAACATTGTAATGATGTCACATATTCGACCTTGCCAATTATATCATTCTGAAACTGTATTGGATGAAGCTACAAGAATAAAATACATGTTTAGTGCATTCTAGAACATTAGTACAAATTTGAAGTCTTCAAGTAATATTATAAAAAATACACACAAAATGACAATAATCATCTAGAAAACATACAACATCAATCTCATGTTTTTTTTTTTTAATGATATTTATATATAAACATGAATGTAATAGGTACAAGTTTCTAAGATAGATTCTGAATTTTGGTTTTCTACTTGAAATTATTGGAGTCACTAACATATGAAGCATTGCAAATGATGTTACATACACCTTGCCATTTATATCATACATTTCTTGGTGATCTGATAAACTATTGTATTATAATATTTTTTAAACTGGTTTTTTTTCAATTTGTATTGGATGAAGTTCCAAGATAATTACGTAATACGTAGATTCTAAAATATTGAACCTTAACTTAGATGTAAATGTCTATGAAGCTAGCCTTCGTTTCTAGTTATAACAGGCTTCCTAATCTTGCTATATAAGGAAGAACACCATATGAAATGTTGTACAAAGAAAAGCCTAAGGTAGGTCATCTTAGGGTCTTTGGTTGTTTATGCTATTTGCATGTTCCTTTAGAGACTAGGAAAAAGGATGATTATTAAAGGCATTTTTGTTGGATATGCATCTTCTAAGAAAGCATATAAAGTTTATGTTCCCTCTACTAACAAGAATGTTGTAAGTAGAGATGTGATCTTCCATGAAGATCAAAAGTATAACTTGGATGAGGCAAACGATAGAACATACGATTTGAGCATATGTCTCCCGATGACAAGGTCATTGGGAGAAGTATCTGGCTGATTGAGTTTGCCTACAATAGTAGTAAGTATTTGGCTACCGGTTATGGCATGTTTATGCTTATGTACGGCTCTGAGCCTAGATCACCTATTGTGGTCAAAACTTGATCGATCAAGTATCACAAAGTAGCAGATTTTATGCTCGATATGCAAGAAATGCTACAAATAGCACGTGAGAATGTCCAATGCACCCAGGATAGGGACATACATTTTGCTAATCTGAAAAGATCACCTAGAGATTTTCAAGTTGGGGATTGGGTGTATTTATGAATCTTGAAGTATTCAAACATAATGTGTACCGGCAGACATTACAAATTGTTTGCTAGGTATAGGGGACCATCCTAAAGAAGATAGTATCTTTGGCTTACGAATTGGACCTCCCAAATGAAAGGCAAGTACACCCAATATTTCACATAAGTCAAGTTAAGAAAAGTCTATGTGAAGGGAAACATTTTGGTTCTAGAGATTCATTGGACCTATTGGATGAAATATTGGGTGTGACTTGACTTAAACTTGAAAAGTTCTTGTTTACTAGAACTAAATGATTGCAAAATCATATAGTTACCAAGCATATGGTTCGATGGAAGGGTCACATAGACAATGATGACTTCTAGGAGCAAGAGGGTAGCTTGAAATGGAACTTCCCTAACTTTAAGTTCTAAGGACAGAACTTGAATAAGGGAAGGAGAATGTCATGCCCACTACTAGACTGATCTCCGATTATTATTTCGTTAGGAGGTCAGTACGCCGAACTCAACTCGTAAATTGATAATGGGTTGCCCTCATGGGTGTAAGGTCATGATTAATGGTTATAGGCCTAAAACTCAAGATGGTGGATTTTTCTGGGCCTATCAATGACTCATAGGAGAACTGGATGAGGTGGACCAATTAGGCTGTTGATGTGTCTAATGAGATGTCACAGTGCACTACTAGCGGTGTATGGGCCTTGGAGGGTATAAGTATACCCATTGGGCTCTTGATGATAGTAGCTACATGCTACTGGTGTGATTCCTCTCTCCTATTGAGTGATTAATCCATAGCTCCAACTGATCTAGATTTTATTGGATTTTGACAATCTACGAGTAAATTATTTGCAAGTTTTGCAAGTTTCATTCTACCCACGGTTCACCAATAATGTATCACATGGCGTGCCATGTAAATATTAACTGCATTCTATCTCTAACTGCAAGAAGATACTAACTAAATATAAAAATTTCAATGAATTTTAATGTGAACAAATACTTTTTTTGTGAGAACCTCAATTTGTAATAGAATGGTTGCTCACTCCCATACAATTTTGTACAAAATCTCTGGCTTTTAGAACATTTTCCAACATACAAAATAATGATTCAATTCAGATTTCATAAGTTGAAGCAAAGTACTAAAAATACTTTTGTTTTTTGCTCAAAAAATGAGTGAAAGGCTTACAATTTTTTTTGAAGGGCATTGGTAGGACTACGTTGGTCCTGCTAGTGCCCGTTGCAAAAAAATTGCAAGCTTTTTGCTCAAAAACAAGCACGTGATCTCTCAAAACGAAGAATAATGAATGGTCCAAATAGACTACAAAATTACATCATTTTAAAAGATCATCCCTCCCTTAGACCCCCCTGGTGATACAAGCCCCCCTCACAACCCCCCCATCAGGAACTCGATATCAAAAGCAACAAAACCAAGACGTCCAAAATAGGAATATAATCAAGCTCCACAACCAACACTAGCAGTAGTTATGTGTTAATTGCTTGACATAAATCGAACAAGTTTTTTGTTGACTTCTAATTAGCATCTATCTTACTATATTTGTCTTCTTTTGATAGGTTCTACCACCATGTCTAGCACACGCTACAATTTACGTTCCATTTGCAAAAGTAGTCAAGCAAGCTCCGCTTGTAGTGAAGAGACCATAGAAGGGAAAATAATAGATCCATTGCAGACCAACGTATCTTAGATAACCAAATTGCCACTCCCCATGGTTGTGGAGATTGTGAGTTTTTATCTATGTTGCTACTAAATGGGTGATGTTGGATTGATGTATACTTGCCCTGGATGTAGTCTAAATGGTGTCATCAGATGATTAGTCTAGTCTGCCACTAGAGGCACCTCCAATAGATTGCAAGACATATTTGGCATGTCCTTGTATAACTTAGATGATATATAATCAATAGATTGTTTTTGCACTCTAAATTTGTGAATTTTAACTCTCAATCTTTTAGTGAAAAAAAATTGATAATTGAATATCCTAATTCTTATCCATTATCTTTTTCGGAGAGATTTTAGAGATGCCCATGACACATGGTAGACATAAATGTGGACGTGAATTACAAGGCATTGGGAGGACTGGCAATGACACTATTTTGTGTGAGCCAACCACTACCACCTCAACCTAGTACTCATGATCACGTGGTGCCCACATGTTCATCACATGATGCAAGTTGAGTTATTATTATATCCACTCTTTCTATATAATGTGTTTGTGGCTCTTTACTCTGATTAGCCTTAGTTCATTGTATTAGAACTATCATATCAGAAATAATTCTCTTAATTTTATTGTATAATAGGTTTTATGGAGGTTAGTGATTAGTTTGCCTGATATTTTATCTAGTGGTCAAAGTTCCCACATCAGTAGCTCGCACATGTTGTGCTTTGACAAACATGCTAAATTGACCCACTTCATTGAGGAGTCTGTATTGAAAGCTACACCAACTAACCACCATATCAATATAATCTTAGGCAATCTTGAGTTGTTTGTGTCTAGTTAATTTTCACTTGTTCAACCAAATTGATGGTTTTAATTACGCGGCATCAACAAGTTTGGTGTTTGTTTTTTAGCTTTATGATCTGTGCAATCAATATGATAGCTAAATTGGGAAGACACAGACTTGCAAAAAAACAACTGAGAACGTAGTACATGAAATGTGCACAATCTGCCTGAGACTGCTCCACACGTTCCATTAAACTGACATGGTGAAATGTGAAGTTCCCGGAATCAGAAACTTGGTACCATAGTGTATACATTGATTCCAACAGTGAAGTACATATCTAAACATATCTTTGTACCTATCAAACTCCACTGATATTGAATTGTTCTATTCTCCTCTTTACATGATAGATCTATGAGTCAGCTAAGCTGTGTAGGTCTAAAAAATATGTACACACACAGATCAGTTTGTTATTCCCCGATTTCCTTGTAAGCTTGACCTCTGCAATAAAATTTCCTGGACCATCATGGTTCCAAAACAACTCTCTACATTCAAATGAAACACTGATTTCTGTTTATTCACCTTAACCTATTCTATCAAAGATCCGAATATCTTTTCTTCTTCCAAATCCTCGATCTACATTGTTTCAATAATTCATCATGGACCAAGTTTTTTTGAACATTTTTCAAAAGTTTGAGTCGACAATTCATTTAGATAATAATAGCACAACACTGAAGTAACATTTGAAGCATACTGTAGTTGTTTAGAGCGCTAAAATTATCTATCAAAACCATACATTTTCCAGCCAATAAATGAGATTCTCTCTCTCTCTCTCTCTCTCTCTCTCTCTCTCTCTCTCTCTCTCTCTCTCTCTCTCTCTCTCTCTCTCTCTCTCCCCCCCCCCCGAAAATCATGCTAAATTTAGATAGCTCCAAACATGCTCCATCTCTCCAAAATGTAGCCAATCGTGACAATAGAAGTCCTCCCCAGCATAGGCAACTATCTACCTTTCATGTCATGGATCACATGGGTGTCAGTGACTGGCCCCATTCCTTGATCTGGCAAGAAAGGTGTAGTGACAACTAATTGCCACCACCATACCTGGACATAACTTAGAGATCGATACACCACCCAGGCCTACTGCCGGCTAGCCCTGGTTACAGTTCCTAGACCTAACAGCCAGCCCCATGATGGTTATTCTCGACTCATAACCCTGGACAAATCCAACTTGCCTTAGGCTAGATGCCCACTGATCAACACTATCTCTCACAATTGATTGGCCCTCTGGTAACCAATGCTTCTGGAATCTGTGATCACACTTGATCTAACAGTGGACTTTATAACATTGGTAATCTATCAATATCTTCATTAAGGGATGATATCGTTGTTCGTATTTGAGAGGAGAGCAATTTCTGAAATTTCAGGATGCCAGTGTAAAATCAGGGAGAAACTTGCCAATGATCTGATCAAAAGAAAAATCAGAAGTTTCACATGGTGAACAATTTGCATAGCTTGCTTAGCAGATAGAAGCTAATGTGCTTGATGTCTACATTGAAGTATTGGATACCAAATTTGCTGTAACCTTTTGCTCTTATGATTGAGTACAAGACTCCCATGTGCCAGGAGAGCTCCCTTACTCTTTATACTGGCAAAGGTTATTTCAGACTTTTCCAATAGTGCCCACAAAATTGCAGTACTAGTTCACAAGGAATTCACATGAAGGTCTCATGGATTGCAATTCCATAAGCATAATTTAAAGCATGTGACACCGCCCCAAGATCTCAAAATTCTAGAAGTACAACTATTGGCATTGCAACAACCAACAACCGTGGTAATAAAGCAACTTCAACGTGTTACATGACATTGAAGCAGAACAGGTTTCACATTGGATGCACTTAGTAAATGAAGGATTTTTTCTGGAATTTTGCATATTCAAGAATTACAATTTTCTCATAATCAAGCAACAGTATGGCACATATCATACCAGCTGCTACAGAACCTGTGTGCCAGCTATCAGATCACCAATAATCATTACAAGAACAAAAACCATCTTTAAAATGATGAAAGCGGTTTGCATCCCTCACAAGGATTGCTCGGCCAACAATCTTTGAAATAAATCTAGTAGCAGTGTGACAGTCGCCACACACACGCAGATTCTTGAAAATGCGTAGGGGAGTACCAGGAGGTGTGCTAATGAGACCAAAAGCTATGGCAAGTTTCTCACTGTGATGCAATAATGAAGCTTCTTTCAACTCCTTCTCTACATCATGTAATACAAATTGCGTGTCAGGTACATATCCTATCTTCCTCATCTTCTCTGACAATGTCTTCAGCTCTGCCTTGATTCTTGATATTTGTGGATGATCTTTATCATTTACAACAAATGTGTGCAACTGATTGTTCACCTCAATCCAGGTGCAACCTGGCTCTTTACGCACACTCCTCTTCTTCCTCATGTGTTGAACTTTTGTTGAGCTATCCCACTTGCCAGAAGTAGCATATAAGTTGGACAAGAGCACATAGCCTGATGAGTTTTCTGGTTCCAGATCAAGTAGATGCTTAGCAGCACGCTCTCCCATTTGCACATTTCCATAAATTCTACAAGCACCAAGAAGGGCCCTCCACACCGAAAGATCAGGTTTGCAGGGCATACTATTTACAATGTCATCTGCTTCATTCAAACAACCGGAACGGCCAAGAAGGTCAACTATGCAGCTGTAGTGCTCCACCTTAGCTGCAAGGGCATATACTGGAGTCATACATTCAAAATAGTATTGGCCTTCATCTAGTAGGCCTGCATGACTACATGCAGAGAGAAGACAAAGAAATAGTGCACTATCCATCTCTGTGCCTTCTTGACACATTTTATCAAATAAATGGAGAGCATCTTTGCCAAGCCCATGCATGGCATATCCCATAGTCATTGCTCCCCACGAAAAAACATCGCGTGCTGGCATGTTATCGAAAACATTGCGTGCATCTTCTATGCTCCCACATTTAGCATACATGTCAATAAGACAATTTCCCACAATTAGGTCCGATTCCCATCCGCTTTGAATGACCTGTTCATGGACATATCTACCTTCTTCTAATGCCGCAACACTTGCACATGAGTTCAAGGCACCAACAAAGGTGACTCTCTCTGGATCCACTTGTTCCTGCTGCATTTTCCGGAAAAGTTTCAATGCCTTCTGCCCTTGCCCACACTTGACATATCCGACAATCATGGAACTCCAAGACACTACATCCCTTTCGGATAAGTTGTTGAACACTCGGCAAGCGTCATCTATGCTCCTGCATTTTGCATACATGTCTACAAGGCAATTCCCCACATAGACATTTAACTCCCATCCAGTTTGAATCACCTGTTTATGAACATGCCTGCCCTCTTCCAATGTTGCTAGGATAGAACATGCTTTTAGGACACCTGCAAAAGTGAAGTTGTGCGGTTCCACTTTGTCTTGCTGCATTTGCACATAAAGCTCCATTGATTTCTCTGCTTCATCACACCTGGCATAACCAAGAATCATGGCACTCCATGAAACCACATCACGTTCAAGCATGTTTTTAAACACCCTTCTGGCATCCTCCACTCTCCCACACTTGGTATACATATCAATAAGACAATTTTCAATAACCATATGTGTCGCGTATCCATTTCGAATGGCTAGTGCATGGACATACCTCCCCTCTTCCAATGAGGCAAGGCTAGCACATGCATTTAAGGCACCCATGAAGGTGACACCATCTGGCTCCACCCCTTGTTGCTGCATCATCCTGAACAAGTACAAAGCCTCGCCTGCCTGCCCACACTTAACATATGAAACAATCATGGTGCTCCAAGGGACAACAGATCTCATCGGCATGCCATCAAACACCTTGCGAGCATCCTCAATGCTCCCACATTTTGCATACATGTCAATCAGACAACTAGCAACCACAACGTTAGACTCACATCCACTTTGAATTATCTGTGTATGCACACACTTCCCATCTTCCAGTGCAGTTAAGCTAGCACATGCAGTTAGAGCAGCAACAAAGGTAGCATTGTCTGGCTCTATACCATTTTGCTGCATCTGTTTGAAAAGGTTCAAACCCTTTTCGCCCTGTCCACACTTGACATAGCCCATAATCATGGCATTCCAAGATACTCGATCGCGTTCAGCCATATCATCAAATACTCGACGCGCATCATCGATGCTCCCACATTTTGAGTACATGTCAATTAGACCATTCCCAACAAACACATCAAACTCAAACCCCCTGTCAATGATCTGAGAATGGACACTTCTACCCTCCTCTAGCACTGATAAATTAGCACAGGCCTTCAAAACAGGAACAAAAGTGAACTTATCTGGATCCACACCTTGTGCCTGCATTTTCTGATATTTTTCCAAGGCTTTCCTCTCTTCCCCATTCTGCACACACCTTCTAATATCTGCAGTCCAAGAAAACACACTTCTCTGTACTGTACCAGAGGCCATAGCAGACAATTTTGCTTTCACCCACTGGGGAGTGGACCATCGATCAATCCAAAGACCTTCCTGAGTCTCCTTGTGTTTGAAATCAGGGTATTTGGAATTCGCCTGGGAACATGAAATTCAAAAGAGGTAGGTAATTCTTTTTACCAATCATAATATACAATAGTTGGAAACTATCTTTATATTCTGTTACCTTATCAAATCTGTGATCCCACCACTGTGAAGTGTCTGAAAAAAACTGTTTCCAAAGTTTATTTTCACGTCTCTGCTGGCCTGCTGAGAAATATGCAATAATATATATTATCATTTGATAACAGTTCTTTTCCACAGCTTTTTGACAACCTCACTGACCTCCTATGAAGGTAGAACTTCCTCTTTTATCAAAGCAAGAGTAAATTCAGAAGTAAAAAATATGATAACTTAATCAGCTAGTCACAATGAGGCTTCAGGACCACTAGCAGATTATCGTCAGAAAAGTCTCATCCAGATGAAATATTATGCCTGTCCAGGTCTGAGTAAGCACTGGAGCCAATGCAACCCAGCTTCAAAAGCAAGGGACAAGACAGGCACGACGCCCAGCACTTCCCACACATCAGATTATCAATCATTTGTTTGATATGAATGGAACTAAATAAAAATCAGAAGCTAAAAACCACTCACATCATTTGTGATGTAACTTCCATCCAATGCAGTTGTTCAGCACAAGCACTGAATGTTGAGCCAACGCTTAAAAGGATGGAAAGTGGAGTAGAAACCTACTTGCACGGGGTCTCAAAAGCAGCAAAGCCCTCGGAAAATGCCATTGTAAACAGGAGCTACATCCTCGATTGCCATAAAACCTTGTCAATCCGTCACCTGTGACTTCAGTAAAGCTGGAGCTGAGTCCCCTTTTCATCATATCGTAACAAAATTTATAATGCCATTGAGAACACCCACCAAGACTACTCTTTGATTGATTGCATTTCTGTAAAAGCGTTACAGGAATTTCATCTGCAATGGAGCTGCTGCTTTAGTCCTAAAAGCTCTCAATTCGGAGTTAAAGTATAGCAGAATGGTGATTTTGGGCTTCTTAGCTGGTGAAGCTAGAACATTATGAGATACAAACAGTGAGATTTTTTCACTTGGGCTTCAAAATTTAGCAAAAACGCATGCTGTGGAGTCAGAATTGTTCTTCCAACAATTACAGAAACACCAACTAAGAGTGTTCGATGTAACGGTGCTTAAGCATTTGCGCCAAACCCTAGTTCTAGGAGTGTTCTTCTCGGCTACGACTAAAATGGATATGTATGTTTCTATGTAGCCTATTTGTCACCAATCCGACCTTAGCTCAGTTGGCAGAGCGGAGGACTGTAGTACTCAACAGAAATCCTTAGGTCGCTGGTTCGAATCCGGCAGGTCGGAAAACTTCTTTTATATATAACTTTTGTCACGCGCATCCATGAATGGAGCCTTAACACGAGTTTACTATTTCCTTTGTTCATGGATGGTGTAATGATTTTCATTGCCATTTTCTATTTTGTGTACATGTAAAGTAAGAGGGCTTTGGTGGACCACTCCACCAAATCTCTCCTCACCTCCACATGAGTGCCATTTTGCATAACACTTCTAATGGGGCACATGGAAAGGATCTTTTTCCTCCAGTTGTGGATCAAAAAAAAAGGGCCAATCGATTTTTGCATGTATCATTTTTACATGAACTAGTAGTATGTAAGATCCCCTTGGGACAAGCCAAAAAGGGAGCTCATGCCTTCAAATGATGATGACCAGGGTTTGAGCCTAGATGTCTATGACCACATTAACCTCTTATTCAAATCAACCCCAAGGTTTGACATGTATATGACCACGTTAGCCTCTTATCCAAAACAACCACGTGTAGGACATGTACTTTGGTGTTTATCTCAATTGCACGTTTTGATGTTCTTTTCCTCATACACTTAGAGCAATTCTTGGCCATGTAAATTTGGTTCCCTTTGCCTTGGCTTGCAAAGGCAAGAGGAATATGTGTTTAAGTGGTCTAAAGTTGAGCCAAGTCTCGTGTGCCAAGTTGCTAAAAGGGCCTCCCTATGTGTGAATTTTTTCTTCTTGGCTTGTAAGACAAAATTGTGTGGCATGATATAAGACTTAAGTTGACATCGTAACATCCATGTAAATTGTACTATCTATGGTGGAGAAATGCCAACAAAATTGATTCCATAAAGATAAAGGTAAGGACTATAAAGCTATCACGTGTGAATAATATTTACAATAGAAGTCGAAATCGATTGTACAAAGCTAACTGGCTGGATACAGACAAATTATGTACCATTGTGATGGCAAGTGGTGACTTGTTTAATCCTTTTTTTTTTTTTTCTAAGAGAGCATTTATTTTCACCTAGATGTTCTTCAGGGATTAGTGTAAAGTTAAAGATAAGAGGGCATTGTTAGTGTTCATGAAGGCATTGAACATTCCAAGGCTACCAGAAGAGAGCAGGATGACTACTTCCACCACTATATATATTGAGTAAGGAGAGCTAGTGAAATTCAGTAACAAAGGGCATATTTTCATTCTAGATAGGAAGAAACCTCCAATGTTGAGGGAAGGCTAAGCTTGCATGTGTGTCCAAGGCATCATACTTTTATGATCCTTTTATTTTGGTTGTTATCATGCATATTGTGGATGTTATGAAAATGCCAACTACATGCTTTGGCCCCCAACTTATTCTAGGGCCAAGAGCCATGAGTTGAGGCCTAGATATACATGTGAACATCTCTGGGGCCAATTGCCACAGTCATGATAACTTGGAAATTCAACCAATTATAGGGTTCATTGTTAAGGGGCCAAGTGGCTCAAAGTAGGTCGAGTGTGATGTAATTCGAGCCTCAAATATAGATAAATAGAATCATGTCATTTGTAAAGTTCTTTCTTTCAAGATAGTAGAGAGTATCATAAGTGGCGGTAATTCTGTGTACTCCATTTTGAGAGTTGTTATATCATATGTAGTCTTAGGCACTTCATGGTGAAACTTTCTCGTGGTATCAAAGATAAGGTTAGTTGTAATCCAAGTTCATATTGTTTGATTATTTCTATCAAGTCCTCACCAAGGATTCAAAGACTAAGCAAACCGCAACAAAGAAACAATAGGAAATCAGATGGTGGACAAGCCAACCCAACCAAATCAGGGCTTGGCATTTTGTGAGAAATTTTTTTGCTAGTTTTGTGAGTTTCTTTCTTGTCATGAGTCAATAAAAAGATAACACATGGTGTGCTACATTTTTATGCCACTGCTTCAATGTTTATCAATAATATTTGTGGTTTGGCACATAGTTAAAAATCCAATAATGAAATCCCAAAATAAGAAAAATTTGAAGTTAATTGTTTTTTTTAGCTTCCATATGCCATGTCGGTGTGCTAACAAAAAGAAATTTTCTTTCTGGTTGAATGCACGCCGGCGTGCTAGGTGATTCCGCCAATTTTTATTTTGTTTTACTTAGCAAGTCGGTGTACTATCTTTAAAGGTTGTAAAAGAAAAATTCTAGCTATTTTACGTAGCACGTCAGCGTGCTATATTGGAAGACTACAAAAAGTAATCTGAAATGACGTTTTATCTCAAAATTTGGTTCTCAAATGTGTCAAAATACCTTTTTTATTTTAGAATTTGAACTTTTCAACCTATTAAACATGTAACGAATTTCACAAATTTATGATTTAATATCATAAAAGTGGATATTATTTATGATGGTGATGGTTTGATACTTGAATTGTCATATAGACTACAGTTTCATACTTGCATTATCACATAGAGTTGAATGGTTGTGAATGATTCACATGATACATTGGCCCATGCTATGGCATCCAAGCCTTCTATGGTACTAGAAAATGAAAAGCTAATTTTAATATGTGACCAAAAAGAAAAAAAGAAAAGTGGACACAATACCATAGAAGAAAAATGTGCTAGAGATTGTCATGACACTGTTGTTGAATATTGGAAGTGTCAAGGAAGTTGGAAGTTCTCTCAGTGCCTCCACTACTAGTGACTTAGTAGGCGAACACAATATGAATTTAGAGCTTAATGCGCAGTGGTAGCGGAAGCAATGAGCACAATCAGACAAGTTAGTCAAATAGTCAGACAGAACGTAGAAAAGCATTACAATACTGACAAGAACCTCAACGCAGAACCAGACAATGGTTTAATCAGATTAAGTATAACAAGATACATGTCAGATAATGCAGGTGAGCACAAGACAATAGCGGATATGATCGCGTGCTTCACAAAACTGATCACAATAGTAAAAGTTATGAACTTATTACTGACAACCCGTCTGAAGAAAAAAGTCGATGCATGAAGGCACCTACTATGTTTGTCTCGATTGATGGGGCAAGGGAGATAGAAGAACGCGAACGGAGAAGAGAGCAGGAATACTGCGGAACAACTCTCCCGTTACAATCAGCTGCTAGATGCAAAAACAATCTAATAGAAAACTTATGCTAAATATAATCACAGCTTTAAGTGTTCTAATTGCCCAACAGGATCTTAAAAATTAGTTCAAATACTCACAAAAACGAGAGTACAGTCCACCGAAGATATTAGAAATGGTTTGTGTGTGTGTGTGGTATTACTAGAAATCATATTCAATATGAAGTTTAGTTTTGAAATAGATTGAAATAGCAGTGTGATAGCGTAAGTTCCTCGGGCGTCAAAGACAGCCATCGTCTGATCAGAAACTGAAAAGCCGTAGACGTCCGTGTTCTAATCAGAGTGAGTAAACAAGCGCGATCAAATAGCGATAAAGTGCATTCAATCACAACAAGCATTCATCTACGTTATACACAGATAGAAAAGCATGTTGTTTCTATATTACACTGAAGCACAATAAAATAGCAATTACAACCAAATGATGGCGTAACTAGGAGGCTCAAAATCATTCGTCTCATGGATGGAGCGTCTCATAATTCGTGCTGGGATGATCTATTTATAGATTGCATCCATGTACTAACGACATTAAATGTTTGTCGCCTAATTAGGTAAGTCGTTGTACTTGGAAGTATATGGCTTTTGTGACAACTATACATAGTATATACTGTCAACCCGTAGGGAAGGTTGACATGGACGAGGATGTCGAAAATTATCTCACTTCGCATTTTACGTGAAGTGGTTTTCTCTCACTTCACAAATTTCGGGAAGTGGCTGGGAACGTCTGTTCAGAATAGACGACCTTCGCTTTTTTTCTCTCTTTGGGTTTTTTCGCGAAAAAGCCGAAGGTGCCCTAAAATAGTTCAACTCTTGAAAGTAGATGACCTTCGAGAATTTTCTCTCTCTTCACGAACATTTCGTGAAAAAGCCGAAGGTGCCCTAAAATGGTTGAACTTTGAACTGTACCTAAGTGTCGCATTTCGAGGAAATGTGGAAAAGACGAAACTGTCACAAAATAGTTGAAATTGTTGAACTATGCTAGTTTCGCATTCTGGGGAAATGCGAAAAAGGCGACACTGTGGCGAACATAGTTCATTTCTGCAGACGGTCGCGACACTTAAAGTATTTGCTAGACTGTCACGAAAGTAATGTATTTCTGTAGACCTGTTCTAAATGCTAATTTCATGGAAGTCCTTGAAGATGGCCAAGTCTTCAATCACTATTGAGCTTAACATCTGAATTTGAAATTATGACAGGATTGGTTACTCTTTGCTGGAGATCAACCGAAAGCCCGTTGTAGACGTTCTTTAAATAAATTCGTTGTCTAAGTTTGTGATTCTTGTAGGTATCATATGAGCAGACGTAGAACCAAAGTTAGTTTACATGACCCTAGATCAATGATCAATAAACGTGTAGAAAGAATCATGAAATAGAAATTAGTCATTCACCAAGGAGACAACTGTGAGCTTAATTTCCAGCCGTCCCCCTTAAGGTCGCGGTTGGTGCCTTGGTATCTTCGTCAGGTTCAGCATGTTGAAGGACTTCTGATGCTTGATCCAAGAAAGTGCTTTGGTGAAGATGTCTGCGACCATTTCTGTTGTGGAGCAGTATTGAAGGATCACTTGCCTTGAGAAGACTTTCTCCCAAATGAAATGATACTGGATTTCTATGTGCCTGGATTTGCCATAAAATCTGGGATTCAGTGACAGTGAAATACAGCTCAAGTTGTCACACAGAATGGTGGTAGCATTGAACTGAGTGTGATGTAAGTCGTGAAGTAACAACATGATCCATACAGCTTCTTTTGAAGCTTGACATGCTGCGATGTACTCTGCCTCGGTCAAAGAAAGCGCAATTGATTTATGCTTCCTTGAGTTCCACAAAATCGGTCCCCCTGCCAGATAGAAACAGAACCCGGAGGAAGATTTTTTGGTAGAGACTGTTCCTCACCAATCTGAGTCGGCGTAGCCTTGCAGGTTGAGTGGGTCGATAACATTTCCATCATAACATAAAATGTGATCTAAACTTTCCTAAATATATCTCATCACTCTCTTTAATACTTTCCAATGAGAGATCCTAAGATTAGACATGAATTAACTTAACGTGCTAACAATGTATGCTAAATCTGGTCTAGTACACATCATTGCATACATCAAAGATCCTATTACTGAATGATAAGGGTACTTTGCTATGTCGAGTATCTCACTATCAGAATCAGCACAAGTAGGTTTAGTCAATACTATACTTGGATCCATTGGAGTATCAATTGGTTTGCAATCAAACATATGAAACTTTTCTAAAATGCCTTTTAGATATGTCTGCTGGCTAAGATAGATCTTCTTCTGAAGCCTATTTCAAGCAATGTGAATTCCTAGCAAAGAATTGACAACTCCTAAATCAGTCATGTCAAACTCCTTTGACAGATCACTCTTAGTAGTGTGCAGAAGAGAAGTGTCGTTAGACAAAATAAATGCATTGTCTACGTAAAGAGCTATGTGAACTGAATTGGTGCCTATATGCTTCAAATAAACATTACAGTCAGCTGAATTGTTTGCAAATCCCAATTGAATGAGATAAGAGTTGATTCTATCGAACCATGCTCTTGCGGCTTGTTTCAGACCGTAGATTGCTTTGTGCATGTTGGGGGTATTCCCAACAAAGTGTAAATAAATAAAATCATCCAATAAAATGTGTTGCGAGGGCATGGCATCATGCGTGTATAAGCCCATGGCCCAATGAGCACACAAAATAAAGTTGTAAATAAAATAAACATGACTTGGGCCTTGGAATTAAAATAAAACTAGAGGCGCAATGTCATTTTTAAACTTAGAGATACTTTTTAGAGTTGGGTCCAAATTGAGACTCACATGAATCTTGTGATTTCTAATGTACTTTTTGTGGACCCTTGGATCAAGTTGGGTCCAAGATGAATGGATAGGATCATTGTGAATATTAGCCACTAGGATTGAGGGGCAAGGGCCTTCCCCATTTTATAAAAAGGCACCACTTGTACACTATTTTCATGCTTAATGAGAAGGAGGAAACTCTACCAATTTTGGAAGAGAAGCATCCTCATTTGCAATTCAATGCTTGCTATTGCTCTTGTTGTTTTCAATTGCTTTCAAGTTCATGCTTTTTGGTTTCAATAGTTATGTTTCTCCTTTAGCAAGTATAATGTGCATTTAAGCTAACCTCCACCCTCACTCTCTATCTCTCTCTCTCTTTCTCTCTTCTCTTCTCAATCGCTTCTTTTCTATCCCTTCCCTTCACCCAAATCATGATGAATGTTAGTGTAGAGGAGTAGAGTTAAAGGAGAATAGTGCTAGTGGTGAGTAGAGTTAAGGGAGAAAGTAGGAAACTAACTAAAAGTAGCATCTATGCATAGTTAGGTATCTATCTAGTGATCTAACCCTTGTTGACAGGCGGGAGGGCTATACTACGTAAGATCTTCGACCCTACAATGGCGCCGTTGTCGGGGATAGGTTTCCACTAAGTAGTTTAGCTGCATTTTAGCTATTTTCTTGCTTTTTAGAGTAGTTTAGGTTTTTGGGAGTTTAGAGTTAGTTTTCTGTATTTTTTTTGTGTTTGGACTATTCACAGCTAGCGGAGGAGGTGTGAGAGGGTAGAGGAGGCCCTAAAGAGCCTCTAAGGGCTTGAAACCCAAACCAACCAGCCAAAAAACACACCAATATGTATTTTGGAGGGAAAAAGAGCTTAAAATCTCATCACATTTTTATATCTCTAGAATCAGTGAGAAATAACTCTTGCATGACTGGCAGCAGCTCCAGGGTACTGTCCCAGACCTGCATAGAAGCCTGCGAGAGTTAGTTCCAAGCATATTGTAAAAATCAGAGAAAAATCATAAAAAAAACTCAAAAAACCCTTGAAAAATTCTAAAAAAATTCAAATCTTCATAAGAACTCTTGCAGAGCCCTCTGAAGTTCCATCTCAGTGAGACCAGGACACAGAGAAGCTTGCGAGAGTTAGTTTGATATCTAAGTGCTTGTGTGAGAGTTCCCAGTGAAAAAAAGACGGGAAAGTACCAGTGAACCCTCGCAGACAGCAAAATTTTCAGTTCTAGTGGTCAAGAACTCTCGCAGAGGATTCTGAAGTTCCATCTCAGTGAGACCAGGATAGAGAAGAGCTTGCAAGAATTAGTTTGATTTCAGTGAGCAGAAAATTGGATTTAAGTGCAAAAAAGTCACTAAAAAGTGAAGATCCAGCAAATCCTTCCAGTAAGAACTCTCGCAGACCCTCTCAATTGATTCAGAATGTCAATTTACATCAGTGATGAAGCCTGCAAGAGTTAGTGTGAAGATCTGGTGAAGATCAAGCCAAAAAAGTGGTTTTGGACCCTCGTAGACAGTGAAATTTTCACTTCTTGCGAGAGTCAACTCTCGCAAAGAATTCTATAGTGAGATCTGACCCAGATCCAGCTACTGTGAACCTTGCGAGAGTTACTTCCCAGAGATCTGAAAGATATCAAGTTTTTTACCTGCAAAAATAGCTCAAGAACCCACGCACAACCAACCCTCACACAAGATAACCCTCGCAGACCAGATCAGTGGAGAGATCTGCATCAGATCCAGCTGCTGTCAAAATCTCAGGTCAATCAGTGCAAGGAGTAAAAAGTTGGCAATATGCTCTAACTTATAATAAGGAGATTGAGCTGATTGAACAGGTCCTACACCACATGGACCCAGATCATTACGGAATCAAGAAGGTACCAGCTCAACCACCACAAAAGTCTGCTATGGCGAAAGTCTCAGTGATCGATCCACCCAAGGCACCTACGAATAAGAAGAATCAGTTGATGCAACGCTACAACTAGGTGATCCGATGGAGTGACCTATCCAAAGAGGCGATAGCTACAGTAGACGCTGATATTCACAACCATGAGGCGAATGTCACGGTAGTTCCGAAGAAAGGAAACAAGGATGAACCCACCAAAATGAAAAAAAAGGGCAAAAAGAAGGTGTTGGATTCCTTAAAGTCAATCCAGTTGGACTCAGATACAGCGTCATCTTCTACACAGGTGACAGAAAATAAAAAAAATGACCAGTCGAGCCAAGATCAATATGTTGAAAGAGGAATCTCGACGAGCTCCAGTTCACGAGATGACTGATACTTTCAAGAATTATACTTTGGATGACGTGGTAATCATGATGCTGCAAGCCCAGCGAGAACCTGATCAAAGTCAGGCACCAAGGGAATAAGTCTTCGAGGGACCTGCGCGAACATAGCCGATGAATCTTGTGGAGCCAGGAGAAGAAAAAAAGATAGTGCATGTGAGAGAGCAGCTAACACCCACGCAGTTCAAGAGACTACGATCCTTGTTGGTGGAATATAAAGACTGTTTTGCCTGGAGCTATAGTGATCTAAAGGGCATTCCGCCAATAGTAGTCCAACATACCATACCCTTGGTGGACGAAGCAGTTCCCAAGGTGAGCCGTTACTACCGCTGCAACCCGAATTATACATAACTGATCAAGCAGGAGTTGCAAAAGCTGATGGACGCAGATTTCATTAACGAGATCGTGTACACAAAATGGGTATCGCCGATAGTTATAGTACCCAAGAAGAATGGCAAAATGCGGATCTGTGTGAATCTGAAGGCGCTAAATGTAGTCACCAAAAAGGACCATTTTCCTTTACCATTTACGGAAAGTGTTCTCGACAGGGTAGCTGGCGCCGAAGCCTACAATTTTCTGGACGGCTTCAGTAGCTACAACCAAGTGAAAATAGCCCCCCAGGTCCAGCACAAGACAGCATTTGCCACGGAATGGGGAACCTATGCCTATAAAGTGATGCCATTCGGACTTTGCAATGCCCCAAGTACTTTCCAGCGAGTCATGCAGGCGGCATTCAAAGATTATTTGCAAAAATTTCTGGAAATTTTCTTGGACGATCTGTGCGTGCATGGACCAGATTCAGAACACTTATCCAATTTGGAGAAGGTGTTACAAAAATGCCGCGAATACCAGATTTTCCTGAATCCAGAAAAATGTCAATTTTGGGCGACACATGGCTTGATTATCGGCCATATAGTGTCAAGACACGGGATCACCACAGATCTATCAAAGATCAAGATCATTATTGATCTACCACCACCGAGGACGATCCGCGAGGTCTACATTTTCATGGGTCATGCTAACTACTATAGGATCTTCATTCTTGATTTTGCGGAGTTAGCCAGACCAATCTACAAACTCACAACGGATCCACATTGGAATGAGGAGGCCCTAAAGGCTTTCGAAAAGCTTAAGGATGCATTGGTTTCAGCACCAATCTTACGCCCACCCAATTGGTCCATTGAGTTTCACGTGCATACGGACGCATTGAAGTATGCAGTTGGAGCAGTCTTAACCTAGCCAGGTGAACACAAAAAAGGATTCTCCAATCCGGTTTGCAAGCCGACAGCTCAGTGATATCAAAATGAACTATTCAATCACAAAGCGAGAAGCATTGGCAATGATCTATGCGGTTAAGAAATTTTCACATTAGTTGATGGCCACACATTTTGCTTTTTATATGGACCATCAACCCTTGGTCTATCTCGTTAATAAACCTTGCAACACCGGAAGAATCACCATATGGCTACTTTTATTATTGGAGTTTGATTTTCGGATAGTAGTTTGCAAGGGAAAACAACACTACATGGTAGATCATGTGTCACGAATCAAGGGAAAGGAGATTGCAACCCAACCCGACGATGAGTTGGCAGATGCTGTCTTATTTTACGTGGACACAGTACCAGAATGGGCTGCCGATATTGTTGAATACCTAATGCGGGGCCAACCAGACAAATCACTACCAAAGGCGGAACAGCAGAAATCGGTCTTGAAGGCTAGACCTTATCAGCTGATTGTCGGCCAGTTGTACCGAAGAGGTTTTGATGGAATTCTTCGACGGTGTATTCTTCCTCATGAGACCACCCAGATCATTTCGCTTTCACATGAAGGCATGGGTGGGGGTCATTTTGCATCTGACATTACAGTTCACAAGATCCTACAATTAGGATGTTGGTGGCCAACGATTCATAAAGATACGGAGGAATACTTGAAAAAGTGGAATTTGTGCCAAAGGGCAAGGAGACCAACGAGATTGAACTATGATCTACTACCCATAGTCTTAGCCCAAGCACCATTCAAAAAAAGGGGATTGGATCATATTGGTCCAATTCACCCTGCAGCAAGGAGTTCCTAGGCTCGATACATAATCGTAGCCACAGAATACCTCACCAAATGGGTCGAAGCCAAGGTGGTGAGAGTAGTTGATGCTAGGACCACTTCCAAGTTCCTTTATGAAAATATAATTGTGCACTTCGGATGCCCGGTGGAGCTAGTCAGTGATCGCGGAAGCCATTTCATCAACGAGACCATCAAGGTCCTGTTGGAGGAATTCTTCGTGATCTACAAAACCAGTACGTCTTATTATCCTCGTGGTAATGGGCAAGCAGAATCATCCTATAAGATCATATGTAGCGTGCTCACAAAAACAGTTGAAGCTAGCATATCAGATTGGGAATGGGCATTCAGGATAGCATATAAATGAAGCACTAATCAAATACCCTTCCAATTGGTATATGGTCAGGATGCTGTGATGTCAGTAGAGTTTTTAGTTCCTTCATTAAGGATTGCCACCGCGCAACGTCTTAATGAGTCCAAATCTCTACAGCTATGCCACGAATCTCTGCATAAACTCTGTGAAACATGCTTACTAGTTGTGCATGCACTGACAGCTGAAAAGGAAAGACGCAAAGCTTGGCATGATCGTAGATTACAAAAGAAGGATCTTCGTTCAGGAGATCTGGTTCTGATGTATAAAACCAAGGCGATCAAGGGAAAGTTAAAATTCACTGGCGAAGGTCCTTATAGGATCAAGGAAATTCTTAATCATGGAGCCGTGAACTTAGAAAAGCTAAATGGGACGCCATTCGACACACCCATCAATGGTAGCCAGTTGCACAAGTATTGGCCACCACAGTAAGACAGATCTAGATTGGGGGTGGCACGTTACAAAAAGCTAATCTACTATGGCATCACCACTGGATCTAAGGAGATCAAGCCAAATCAAACTAGCCAGATCTGGCAAGATCGAGGAAATCCATCAAAATCCAAGGAGGATCTAGATCCAAATAGGATAAAAAAAGAAGCTGATCATCATATTGACTAATCGATCTACTACCAAGAATCCATCAAAACTTTCAGAGAACCACCAACAGTCAGATCAAGCATGGATGAAGCTGATTACTAGTTTACAAAAGTTAAAAATTAGAAAATGTAGAGATCTCATCAAAAAACACTCTGAAAGAGCACTTTTTTCATGATTTTATGAGATCCCTTGGGAGATAGCTCTTGAAAATTGGACAGTCACCAGATTTGACCTAGATGCATCCATGAAAATCTTTGTGAGAGTTCCTGATGGAGGAATCATCATTTTTTAGTATATGCGAGAGTTTCTAGAAGTTGAATTTTCAGAACCCTCGCAGAGCATCAAGATCATCTTACCAACCCTTGCAAGGAGCCTAAATGGAATCAGAGCAGTAAAATTAGCTTGCCTACATGGTCTGATCTTGAAAATCCAATCACAGGAACAAGTTGTGCGAGAGATTACTTCCTGTGAGAGTTGAACCCTCGCAGACAGCCTGAACCCTCGCAGAACCTTTGCATAGTAGTCAAATCACCTTTTGAACTCTCGCAGACTTCCCTGAGGTCTTAGAATTTTGTGAAGAAGGTGCTTGCCACAATTTGGGTGGAACTGAGCAAGGGAAAGTGGATTTCACCTAATACGCACTCTAAATTCCTCTATATAAGGGCTGAATTTGAGTCATTTGTCACCTTTGCTAGCGAAGCTTTATCGAAATTTACTCTGAAATTACCAAGTTCTCCGTTTGCAACCAAACTTCCTACCAGCTGTCATCTGATTATACTGAACACCGATCTACGCTCTGAACTACACTCCTTATTATCCAACACTCGTTATTCACAGATTTCTGCCGTTTCCACACCCTTTTTCATTTTCCACCGTTTTTTCATTTTTTCGACCACTAATCATCACTGCCAACATGGCCTCCTCATCCTCTGAAGACTCTGGCACCAAACAGGTGATCCAGCGTGACATCCCAAGGCCACACAGATTTGGCCCCTACCCTCTGACGCTCTGATCCAACCATGGCTACAGACAGCCGGTCCACTTCTAGCGGCAATGCGTTTTTACCCGGTGCTCTTCCATTTTGAGATTAACATGGGCCTTGCCCTTCACGCTTACGCCACCTGAGATGAGAATAAGACTCGTTTCCACATCCTGTACCAAGGTACCACGTACAAGGTAAGGATTAACGCAGACTCGATGGTCACCGTTGGCATTATGTCCGGTGATCGTCAACCCATCTCCCATCGCCACGCCAAAGTTCTGATCAAACCGTTTGTCATCCAAACCACACCAAAAATTCCCATCCAAACTAACAATGGTTACCTGATAGAAGCTATCACGGAGCCCGTCATTCAGACGGCTGCGCATCTGTTGAATAGCTTTCTGGTTATTTCAACATTTTGCAAGGACAAAATCCAGTCTACGCTGCTGAGTCAGATAGTAGAATCCTTTCTGGAATTCCATGGTCCCTCCATTGTGCCATACGACTGGCATAGCTTCCTTATTCGAGAACTAACCAACTCCATCAAACCCAACAACTGTGAGCGAATCACAATAGGTCCCCTATTGTGTAACTTTGCCAATGCACTTCTCGAGGCGAAAGTGCGGGTTTCCAATGCTCATCCCTCATGTCTACCCTTGTGCCACATGCTAACCTTTATCAGCCATCTCAAGCATCTACCTCCTCCCAACCTGCAGTTATTAACACAATGGCCAGCAAACGAATGTGTGGCGCTGCCTCTACATCCACATCTCCACCTGTTACCCGAAGACGTGTCTCCACTACCACACTAACCACTCCATCAACCACCGCCACTTCCTCTTCTATGCAACCCCCCACTCCGATCTCTGTTGTCGCTACCTCTCTCCCTGCTCCATCCACATCTGTTTATGTGTCCATCCTCGTTTCATCTATTGATACCACTCCTATCTATGTTCCATTATCCACAACTCCATCCATTACCATCGCATCCTCCATCACTCCTGCCACCACCGTTGCTCCTCTCACATTCAATCCTTCTTATTCACAACTGTCCTCTGACACTCTGCCATGGATGCAAGTTGTCAATTTTTCACCCCCACGCCAGACACTTTATGCTCCATCCTCACCTTCTTCCATACTCCACACCATCCTCTAGTTTCTCTCTGTTCCTCCCATCCTCTCGTTCGGACAAACCGTCCTCACCCCTTGTTTCCACAGTTATTTCTCAAACCCCACCCGCTAACAGTGTAGCCCTCATCAGTTATCTTAGAGACTGATAATGGGTTCTTTGATAGTTGAGAAAGTGAAGGACGTTGGAAACACAAACAAATAGAATGATTGTTGAATGTGATCTTGACTGTTCCTTTTCCTTCCACGCGTATGGTGCCTGAATCTCTGAGGTAGATGAATTGATCTCTGCTATAAGCTGCATACTCTGTAAACCATTCCTTGCGAGAGATCATGTGTTGGGTAACGCCACTGTCCAGGTACCAGATATCACAATCTTTGTTGTTGTTGTTGTAAGCCATTAACAAATGCGTATCTTGATCCTTGAATTCTGCCATCTTGGAGGAGTCTAGCTGTTGTTGTTGTTGCTTCTTCGCCTCGTTGTAGATCCGGATACAACACTCCTTGATGTCGTGATTGGCTCTGTTGCAATATCTGCAAAAAAGCTTCTTTCGTGATCCACTATTCTCACCTTGAGTATGAGGCTTCTACTGTTGCTGCTGCAATTGATTCTTGTCCTTGGAGTAGTCTTTCTTCTTGGTGTATAGAGCCATGGATTTGTCTTTGATAGACAGGCTGCTAGTTTTTCTCCGCATTTCTTCTTGAAGAAGATGACCGATCACCTTTTGAAGAGTGAGGTTGGGTTGTGTGGAGATCATCACCACAAAGTGCTCATATGACTTTGGAAGAGAAGAAAGCAAGGTCGTGACGACATCATCATCTTGAATAGAACATCCTAAAGTTGATAATTGATCCAATAAAGACTTGAAGTTGTAGATGTGAGAAGTGATGGCAGTAGAATCAGACATGCTAAGAGTAAAAAACTTCCTTCTCATATGTAATCTAGTGGTTACATCATGAGTCTCATAGAGATTTGACAATAAATCTAATGCATCCTTAGAGGTTTTGCATGTGGTAACGTGGGATATTTGGGAGTCGGCCAGATTGAGTGTGTTACATGCTAAGGCCTTCTGATCTTTGATCTTCCATGCCTTTGCTTGATCACCATCTTCTGGTTCTAGGTTAGCACCTGCTACTACATCCCAAAGATCTCTATCTATCAACATCATCCGGAGTTTTAACTTCCAAATGTAGAAGTTAGAACCATTGAACTTGTCAATGATTCTAGGCTCGTTGGATGATGATGAAGAGTTACCTATAGGAGACATACTAACAGCAATACAAATAGAACACACTTGATCTCTCGATTTATATGAGCTATGCTCTAATACCAATTTGATGGGGCAAGGGATATAGAAGAACGCGAATGGAAAAGAGAGCAGGAATATTACGGAACAGCTCTCCCGTTACAATCAACTGCTAGATGCAAAAACAGTCTAATAGAAAGCTTATGCTAAATATAATTACAACTTTAAGTGTTCTAATTGCCCAACAGGATCTTAAAAATTAATTCATACTCAAAAAAATGAGAGTACAGTCCACCGAAGAGATTAGAAATGGTTTGTGTGTGTGTGGTATTACTGGAAATCAGATTCAATATGAAGTTTAGTATTGAAATAGATTGAAATGGCAGTATGATAGCGCTCAGGCGTCAAAGATAGCCATCATCTGATCAGAAATTGAGGAGTCGTAGACGTCCGTGTTTTGATCAGAGTGAGTAAACAAGCGCGATCAAACAACGATAAAGTGTATTCAATCACAACAAGCATTCATCTACGTTATACACAGATAGAAAAGCATGCTGCTGCTATATTACACTAAAGCACAATAAAATAGCAATTACAACCAAATGACGGCGTAACTAGGAGGCTCAAAATCATTCGTCTCATGGATGGAGCGTCTCATAATTTGTGCTGGGATGATCTATTTATAGATTGCATCCATGTACTAACGACATTAAATGTTTGTCACCTAATTAGGTAAGTCGTTGTACTTGGAAGTATATGGCTTTTGTGATAACTATACATAGTGTATACTGTCAACCCGTAGGGAAGGTTGACATGGACGAGGATGTCGAAAATTATCTCACTTCGCATTTTACGTGAAGTGGTTTTCTCTCACTTCGCAAATTTTGGGAAGTGGCTGGGAACGTCTGTCCAGAATAGACGACCTTCGTTTTTTTTTCTCTCTTTGGGTTTTTTCGCAAAAAAGCCGACGGTGCCCTAAAACAGTTCAACTCTTGAAAGTAGATGACCTTCGGGAATTTTCTCTCTCTTCGCAAACATTTCACGAAAAAGCCGAAGGTTCCCTAAAATGGTTGAACTTTGAACTTGCCTAAGTGTCGCATTTTGGAGAAGTGCGAAAAAGGCGAAACTGTCGCGAAATAGTTTAAACTGTTGAACTATGCTAGTTTTGCATTTCAAAGAAATGCGTAAAAGGTGACATTGTGACGAACATAGTTCATTTTTGCAGACTGTCGCGACACTTACAATATTTTTGCAGACTGTCAGGAAATTAATGTATTTCTGCATACTTGTTCTAAATGCAAATTTCATGGAAGTCCTTGAAGATGACCACGTCTTCAATGACTTCAAATTATTGAACTTAGCATCTGAACTTGAAATTATGACAAGATTGGTTACCCTTTGCTGGAGATCAGCCGGAAGCCCGTTGTAGAAGTTCTTCAAATAAATTGTCTCTCTAAGTTTGTGATTCCTGTAGGTATCAGATGAGCAGACGTAGAACCAAAGTTGGTTTCACCTGACCCTAGATCAATGATCAATAAACGTGTAGGAAGAATCATGAAATAGAAATTAGTCATTCACCAAGGAGACAACTGTGGGCTTAATTTCCAACATCGATGAATCATCATAATTGGACTGATTCATTATATACACAATTTACATTTGTGCAGATAAAAAAAAGTACAAGAGAGGCATGAAATGGTTGTGTCGTCTGTAGGAGATCATGGATGGTTGCTGTCATTGTCACATCTGTTTGCACAGTACGTAAAATGAGTGCGATGAGGCGATGACATCGGGCTTTGCCAAAATGTCGTTGGCAAAAGTGCGAACAATGCGACACCCTTCGGCCTTTCTTAGAAAGTACTTAGGTGAAAATGGGATTTTGTCGCAACCTTCATCTTTTTCGCATGTTCAAGTTTACTTGTGTTTATGCAGACTGTCCGACAACACAAGTAAAACTATAGCAACATGAATGGATGCAGATTAACATAGGATTTGCGAGAATAGGGGAGATAAATCCAACACCCCCTCTTAATCTGGATCCGTGAATGCCTTGATCTTCAGACTAAGTAATGCACAAAATTTGTTGTATGCATTAACACTTAATGCCTTTGTAAATATATCGGCAACCATGTCCTGCATTTGACAGTACGTTTAGCTTACCTCCTTGTTGAGAATCTTGCCCCTGATATAATGACATTGGATTTCAATGTGCTTACTCCTAGAGTGAAACCTAGGGTTGGCCGATAAGGCAATAACACTCTGATTTTCACATGATATGATTATTGGGTTGTACCGATACAAACTTATATCTACCACTAAATATCTCAACCAAAACACTTCTTTAATAGATTGAGAAGCAGCAATGTATTCTGCTTCTGTAGATAAAAGAGCGATAGAGGTTTGCTTACAAATGTTCCATGAGATAGGACCACCGTTGAGGAAGAATGTAAATCCAGATGTGGACTTACGATTATCTACATCTCCTCCCCAACTTACATCAGAATATCCATTGAGCTGATGAAGATTGTCATCGTTGACTTCTCGATAGCAGATGCACTGGTCCATGATAGCTTGAATATACCTCATGACTCTTATGAGAGCCTTCCAATGGGTAATGCCAGGATTAGCCATAAATTGGCTGAGTGAGATTACTACAAAAGAGATGTCAGGTCTTGTATAGACCATTGCGTACATGAGAGATCCAAGTATCAATCGATAAGGATACTCTCTCATTTGCTTATCTTCCTGCTTGTTCTGAGAACATTGGTCCTAGGTCTGGATCCATCGGTGAATGAGCTAATTTACAGTTAATCAGATTATATCTGACAAGAACGTTGTGGAAGATACCTTTGTTGAGTAATGTAGATCAGTGTCTCGCTTTGTCTCTGTGGATCTGAATGCCCAAACAGAAGTGAGCTTCATCCAGATCAGTCATGTCGAACTCAGAAAACAACTTTTGTTTAGCATCCTTAACCATATTGGTATTGTTGCTAAAAAAAAAACGTATCATCCACATATAAGATGATGATAATGAAGGATTGTTGCACTGACTTGGAATAAATGTTGTAATCGGCAGTGCTTGGTTGGAAGTCTTGTTTGATGAGAAA
This sequence comes from Diphasiastrum complanatum, assembly GCA_029204225.1. NCBI lineage: Eukaryota > Viridiplantae > Streptophyta > Lycopodiopsida > Lycopodiales > Lycopodiaceae > Diphasiastrum > Diphasiastrum complanatum. The sequence goes on along the minus strand of CM055111.1, from coordinate 39,631,931 downwards.
TGTGTTGATCCTCTAAAACCAAGCTCTGGCAGATTGCTTCAAGCCATAAAGTGCCTTATGGAGTTTACAAACATGATTTTTCATACCTTCTAGAATGCATCCTTCGGGTTGGATCATGTAGATGTCTTCTTCTATAACTCCATTTAAATAAGCTGTTTGCACATCAAGTTGATGCATTTCAAGGTTGTCTGCTGCAACGTACGATAGGAGGGCTCGGATTGATGAATGCTTGACTAGCGGACTGAAAGTCTCGTTGTAGTCAATGTCGGGGATCTGAACAAATCCTTGTGCTACTAATCTTGCCTTCATTCTATCAATCGGTCCATTGGCATTGTACTTGATCTTAAAGATCCATTTTCAATCAATAAGATTGCAGTCAACAGGAGCTTCGACTAATGACCATGTCTGGTTCTTGATCAGAGAGGAATACTCTCTGTCCATGGCTTCTCTCTAGAGATCAGAGTCTGGTTGGCTAGCTTCGACTATCGGTAGTTCATGTTTCAAAAGACAGGTAGACTCAGGAGTATACCTTATGGGCTATGTGCGCACTCGACTTGATCTTCTTGGAGGAACTATTGACTGATGATCCATTCCTGGGACTTTTTGTTGAGTAGTAGGAACATCTTCATCTGACTTGCTATTGAGTAGTGGATCGATGATGGACATGCTTGAGCCTGAAGCTCAGATTGGCATGTCAATGGCAGGCTTTGAAGGTTCTCCTAGAACAATGCCTTTGCCTTTGAAGTCGATGAACTGATCCTCGATAAAGACTGTATCCCGACTGAACAAGATCTTCTGGGTATTGGAGTCATACAACTTGTAGGTGTTGTCAGATGAAGTGTATTCAATCAGGATGGTCTTGAGACCCTTGGAAGTCAAATTTTTTCCTTGTCCCTTTTAGGATCTGCGCATAGGCGATGCATCTGAATACTCATAGGTTTTCCACATAAGGCTTAGAGCCTGTCCACACCTCATGGGGTGTTCTGCATGAGAGGGCCTTGGTCGAACATTTGTTCTGGAGATAAGTTGAAGTGGAGACAACTTCGGCCCAGAAGCTCTTGGCAATGATGCACATGTCACCATACATTTAGCTGATTCAACCAGGGTACGGTTCTCCCTCTCGGCTAAGATTGTTTGAGGGTGCTATGCAATTTACATCTACAATAGTTGATGATGCTGGGTTGGTCATCTCAATTGTCGATGTGTAGAAAATTTTGCTACTGGTTAGGGTTGCCAAGTTGATAAGGTCGAATTTGGACCTACTCTAAAGTAGAGATGCTTTGAATCTAGTCATGTTAGATCTAGGATTTGGAAGAGATCTAGAACCTTCCATAAGTTGATAAGCTTTAGTAAGAGCATACAAATAGGGAAAGAGGATGCTATAAATAGGCATACAAGTGTGGGAGAAATTCATCTCTCATTCATTGTTATGGAAGATATCTCTTTGGGGTTCTACATCCATTTTTGCATTTTGGTGATGATATAGTGGATTCTTGTGTATAGAATGCTATTTTTCTTATATGTATGAGTTCCTATGTGTGAGGCTGTCTTCTCGTCCACAATGTGGATCCTGAGGTCATAAGCTGCTGCATATGCAAACAACAAATGTAGGGATGAATGTTTGATGACAGGAGAGAAGGTTTCAGAGTAGTCAATACCGTATCTTTGAGAGAAACCCTTCGCTACTAGTCTTGCCTTGTATTTCGTCACACTCCCGTCTGGTCCATATTTTAGTTTGAAAACCCATTTGCATTTGACAGTCTTGCGCTTACAAGGTAATGGCTCCAACCTCCATACCTGGTTCTTCCTCATGAACTCCATCTCTTTGTTCATGGCTTGGATCCATTTGTCCTTTTTTGGACCTTCAATCACCTCCTCGAATGTCTGTGGTTCGCCACTGAACCTACAGAATTCTTCTGATGTGGAAGTTGAGCTGCCTGGCACAAATCTTGCTGGTGCTCTTCGTGGTCTTGTCGACCTTCTAGGAGATCCTTCCGGAATAGCTATGCCTTTGCCCTTGTCTCCTCTGCTCAGTCCGGAACCATCTTGGTTTACAGAAACTACGGCGGCAGGTTGCCTCTCGAATCTTTCTTCGTCTGATTCGTCGCTCGAATGGGAGACGAATCGAAAATCTTCGTTTTCGTGTTTGTCCTCTGCTCCCTCTGACATTGGCGACAGGTCATAGTACTGTCTTTCCAAAACTTCATAGCTAACAGGGTCTTCATTGGCCATTGTCCTGCTCTCGTCGAATTTGACATCCCTCACTGTTTTCACCATGTTCGTGTCTGGCATGTAGATTCTGTAGTATGACGAATTATTGTCATAACCTACCAGAATCTTTGCTCGGCTTTCTCATCAAACTTCTTGCTAAGCTTATCAGGAATATGTGCATATACTGCACAGCCAAATCTTCTAACGTGAGACAGGTTGGATTTTCTACCCCACCATAGCTCATGTGGTGTCGTGTGAGGAACAACAGATTCACATGTCCTATTCTGGATGTATGCGGCTATAGCTACTGCTTTAACCCACAGTGCCCTTGGAGCCTTCGAGTATGCTATTATGCATCTGGCTGCTTCCATCAGGGTCATGTTCTTTCGTTCAGCAACACCATTGTGCTGTGTTGTGTAGGCTGCAGTTCTTCTGTGAATGATGCCACGATGATTGCAGAAGTCAATGAAGTGATTCGAGATTTATTCACCACCTCGATCTGTTCTGATCTGCTTCACCTTGTTGCATGTGCATCTCTCAGCCCAATTCACATATTCTATGAATTTATCAAGTGCTTCAGATTTACACAGAATAAAATACACTCTGGAAAACTTGCTATAATCATCAATGAAGGTTATATAATATTTTGAACCTCCTACTGAGATCACGTTGAATGGACCGCAGATGTCAAAGTGCACCAGCTCCAGAATCTTTGTCGTTCTGTAGGAGTCTTTGACGAATGGTGTGTGTGACATCTTGTCTTTCAAACATACATCATAGGTGGTCGAACTGGTTGCATTCGAGATGCTGACCCCTGTTATTGCTCCATGATGACTTGCCTGGTAGAGTGCCATTGAATTCATGTGGCAGAGTCTTTTGTGCCACAGAGTCATCATGGGTCTGATGCATCTGATCTTCAGGTAGGCGCATCTTTAGATGATATAGATTGCCCTTCCTGTTGCCTTGAGCAATGAGAGTGCTGGTGCTAGCATCAATCACGTTGCATGCTTCATTAGAAAACGTCACACGCATCCCTGCATCTGCTATTCTTGCTACAGAGAGCAAGTCTTGCTGCAAAGTTGGCACGAACAGAACGTCTTCGAGTTGTCTGTCTCTGTCGTTTGTGTTGAGACATAGTGAACCAATATCGTTCACTTGATGTCTGGATCCATCTCCAAGAACTTTGAATCTTGAGGGATCTACACTTCTGAAATCAGACATGATTCGTCTTGATGTCACAAAGTGCGAGGTGGCTCCTGAATCCAGGATCACCTCGTGTGTGTCAAACATTGATGCTGCACACACATCTTCACAGATGTAGGTGGTCGAACAATTTTTGTTCGTTCTTTCTTTGCCCATCTTCGAGCTCTCAGGCTCCTCGACATAGGAAGAACTATTATTGTTCTCCTGTCTTTTCTGTGCTGATCTGTTTCTTGGGTTCTGGCTGCATGACCCTTCTTATGACAATGGATACACTCAATCTTGGGATTGAGCCAGCAGGTATCTACTGTATGCCCATCTCTTCTGCATCTCGTGCAGGTCTTCTTGTCTGCATCTTGTCATTTCAACCTCCCTTTGCTCTTCCAGTTGCTTTTGATGGTCCCCTCTGCTTGCTGGTCACAATCCTGCCTCTGATTCGACTCCCTCTTAGGCTTGAACTGTTTCTTTGATTTTTTTCTATTGTCGTAGAGTGCCTGGTCAGAACCATCTTTGTGATCAAGATGCTCTCTGGCCTTGACTTCCTCTCGAATCTTGACAATCGCCTGTTCGAGGTTCATGGTAGGATCTTTCGCGAGCAGGGTTTGTGTCATCTGGAAAGATCTGGGTAAGGCTCTCAACAGATATGTGAGCTGCTTCTCAGCTGATACTGCATTCTCTGCTCCTGAGTTGTGTAGTGATAGAAATAGATCCTTCATCTTTCTCACAAAAGAGGTGAGGTCTTTTCCATCCCACTGCAGATTCGTCAGCTGATCTTCCAGCATCATAATCTGACTTCTTGATTTTGTCTGAAATCTTGTGAGCAGTGCACCCCACATCTCCTTAGCTTTGGAGAGTGTAGCCAGGTCAAGTGTAAGGCTATCTTCAATGGAAGATAGTAGCAAGGCTACTGCCTTGTCGTTTTTCTCCCTCCATTCATGTAGCTCCTTGCCTGTTGTCGTAGGCATTTCTTTTGTGCCATCCACCCAGGGGAAGAGTCCTTCGTCCTTGAGTATCAAAGATGTCTTAACTTTCCAAGCTAGAAAGCTAGATCTTGAATAATTAAGTATAGTGCAGATCTTGCTCTGCATGCTGCTGATTGAAGCCATTGCTTATTGAAGTCTGTTTTCTTGTTGATGGTTGATTGTCTGAATGCTTGGCCTCTTGGATCTACTAGCTTCTTGGCTATGTCAGAATATGGCAGGGTGGCTCTGATACCACTGATGAGAGTCGTGAGATGCTCTGATACCACTGATGAATCTAGGGGAGAAAATTTACAAAACAGTCGCGACTCTCTTTCAAGATTCGGATGGAGTTCAGATGCGTTCGCTGGGCACTGCCAACTGAAACACTCCTACAATCCTCCAGAGAGTAGTCAGTTACTACTGATCTACGTTCATAAAACTAATACAGCATTCGACTTAATTTCAACCAAGGTGCGGAATTCAAAGAGAACAAGAAAACTCAGACATATGAAATAAACAGCATAAGCATTCAACATCCAAGATCAGACGCAACTAGAAAATAATCTATATTGATTTTCTCTGATTTTTTCAGGGCACTGCATGCGAATCCACGCAGTGCGTTGGCGTGAGAAAAGCACGGCTCTCACGAGTAGTAGTCTCACTTCACTAGCAGACAATTAGATCTTCTGATCCTAGACAGAATTATCTTCTCGCACGCAGGCGGAGCTTCTGTCTATGTTCATCTTGATTGCTTACTAGCATTAGACTTCTGTTAAAGTATTGTGTCATGCTATTCTTTGAGGCATAGATAAATTTGGAGCGAGTGTGACAAGTATCCAGGTATGTATATGTTCATTTTTGTAATGGTTATAATGATTTGTTTATATATTTATCATACTTGTATTAGTACTTGAGAGTTTGACCAATGTCTTGAGGATGTGTACATGCTATGTGTTTACATATTCTGTCACATAGATGCCTCATCATAATTGCCTATGGGTGATTATGATTTAATTGACCCTTCCGGGCGTTGGCATGCCAAGGTAGGCGCCTGGACAACATTCCAGCAAGGGGAGCTGAGACTTGGTTGGAGCTCGGCAACCTGCATCCCCCTATAGTTCTGGTGGGATTCGCCACCTCCCCTCATACCAAGTGCTCTGCCCAAGCTGGTAAAGCGTGTTTTCTCTCTCTAATATTTTCTCTCTCTATAAAGTCATGTTCTCTCTCTAGAATGTATTGATCCTCAGGCTTCCTTTAATCGTGCCTAGATCGTGTGAGGTGATTGCACATCAATCCGAGCTCTCCAAGTCATCAAGTGATGATGGCATCTTATTGCAAGATGGGGATGGAGGCTCATTCATGGAGTGTCATAGTGGATACATGGCAACAAAGGACAATGCATTTGTTTATTTGGCAATTGAGGACAATTTCAAATTAGACTTAGACATTTACTTTTTATAGTCATATTATTCTAAATGCATTTGAAATTACTCATTTTAGAGTTGGAGGGAAATCTAGAAAGTCGAGTTACTACTAGATTCAAATTTGAATAAGGTTCATGGAACCTAGTCACTCTATGTTAGGGTTTGTTGGCTGATTCTGACGAATCCCCAAGATACTCGGATAGAGCAACTCAAGAGCACCTCTCACCTTAGACCGAGGAGGTCTCTAAGAAGACGAGACTAATGAAGACTGAGAGCCGAGAAATACTAGCTAGGAAAAACAAGTAAGAACTGTGTAAGCCTCATGGTGAATTCCGGAAGATGGAATGACCATGTAGGAACTAGTATTTCTAAGCAAATGCAATAAATGCAAATAGACCCCTCTTAAAGAAAGTAGAGTGAGTCACCTTTTGATGGTGACCCCTAGTGGAGAGCAATATTCCACTTCTAATTTGTGAAATGTGGAAATTCCACTAGGATGCCACCTAAGGAGCTCTCTTGCTTATTTAAGAGACTCCCTCTTTGTGAAGAGGAGCTTTTTGCATTGTATCTACTCCATGCTTAATAAGAAGACTTTTCATGAGTTTGATGCTACACTAAGCTCCTTGATCATGATGGTTTTCTTGAGTGATGCCCCTATGATCATGCCCTTCCATTTATATTGTGTGTGGTTGTGGATTTAGAGTGGATTAGTTTTCTTGCTTTCCTAGTTGTGGATTAGATTTTTTGTTTTCTTGTGGATTAATGTAGGAGCCAGCATTCAAGTAAACTAAATAGGCTGGATATGTGGTGTGATTCTCGCATATCTCTGTACAATCAAATTCTTGATGTTCTTGGGATGTCCAAGAATCAAAAGGCTGGTTGGTTTCTTGATTCTTGGACTTCTAACATGCTGTAGATTAGTTTCTTGTTTCTTGTTTTGTCAATTTATGCAAGGTAGTTTAGTGTTAATGTAGTGTAGACTCTGATTTTAGTCCGTTTTAAGTGTAGGTAGCTGTAGAACATTCATTGGTTTGTATGCTGATCTGTGAATGAGCATTCTTGGCTTGCATCCATGTAGAATGTAAGTGCGTTCAAGAGTGACGTGTCTGAGTTGTCCTCTGACAGATAGGACATAAAGAAAATACTACAACGAAATTTTGTTTCCTTCTGCCTGGGTTGGCATGGTAAAATCAATCAAGAAACCATCTAACGACTGCCATGAAGCCTGATAACAGGCAGAAATGGTTCTATAAGCAAGAAGCAGAAAAGTAAACAACAGGTCCTCTAGAGCAGGGGATCTGTCAACATTTGACCCGTTGCCGCTTGCATTACTCACATTCTGAAACGACATATGCTACAAGACTATCTTTGATCGGACCCATGCACGCAATCTGAAATGTCTCCAGCTTTGTTCATAGCTCAGAATGACCTGCACACACCATCTCAACACCCGACATACATCCTCAGCTCCTTCTACATCATCCTCTACCCATAGCTTACCCATCGTCTCCACCTCCCTCCGTCACCATCTCAGCCGAGTACCCTGTCTCACATCTCAACCGAACACCCTCTCTTCCATCTCAACCGAGCACCCTGTCTCACGTCTCAATCGAATACCCTCTCTTCCATCTCAACCGAGCACCCTGTCTCACGTCTCAACATAATACCCTCTCTTCCATCTCAGCGTGCCTCTCTCTCTTACCATCTTGACCGACGCAACGCAGGTGCATCAAAAACAAAAACAAAAAAAAATTTATTTTACAACCGGAGCTCACGCTCGCATCTCAACCGGAGTGCTCAGTTAAATCTCAACTGACACAGTGCATTCCATCTCAGCCGGAGCCTTCCTTTGAAATCTCGACCGAAGCACTTCTTTGAAATCTCGACCAAAGCGTTCGCTGAAATCTCAACCGAAGTGCCCCCTGGAATCTCAGCCGAAGTGGTCGTTGAGATCTCGATCGAAGTGCTCCCTGAAATCTCAACCGAAGCGCTCGTTGGAATCTCAGCCGAAGTGTTCACTGAAATCTCGACCGAAGTGTTCGCTGAAATCTCGACCGAGGCGCTCGCTGGAATCTCGATCGAAGCGTCCGTTGAAGTCTCGACCGAAGTGTTCGCTGAAGTCTCAGCCGAAGTGCCCGCTCAGATCTCAATCTAAGCCAAAGTGCTCGTTCAGATCTCGACCGAAGCCGAAGTGCCGACTCAGATCTCGACCGAAGCCGAAGTGCCCGTTCGAATCTCGACCGGAGCCGAAGCGCCCTCTTAAATCTCAACCGGAGCCAAAGGTAGTAATCAAATCTCGACCGAAGGGATTCGATCAGTTCTCAACTGAAGCAATCAGGTCAAAGCTCGACCGGAGCAAGTAACACCCATCTCTACCGGACCATAACTTTTGATCAACACCTCTGATTGCCATTTCGACCGAACCACCATCTTCACAATACCCTTGAGCCTGAAAAAAAAAAAAGGCACGAACACCAAAAAAATTTCAAAAAATAAAACTCATACCAATTGAAAGCCCTTTTTATACTGAGTCTCCACCTTCACTTCCTTTAATACCCTAAAAAATCCAAAAATACCAAAAACCCTATAAAATCCAAAAACACCAGAAACACATACCCAACACAAAAATGACACAACAATACCCAATGGCCGACAATACAGATCCTGACATCCCAGAAGATTATCCATACGAGATCAGGTCCCCTATTGCTGAACAAATCCGACGTCATAGATTCTACCGAATGCGGTCCCAACCCTACAAGCCATCCACAAACCCATTCGAAGGACAAGAACATGATAGAGCCGAGTCCTTGCGAGCTAGAACCCATGTTCATAGTGTCAAAACATCCCATGCCAGAACCAACCTCAATGGAGTCTCTGCTACCCACAATGCTCATCATGAGAGACGTACAACCAAACTAGATCTACCAAAGTTTGACGGTAGTTCGAACCCTCAAAGATTTTTGCAAATCTTTGAGAATGCATGTGATGTATATGGCGAGACATCATCCGATGCCATGATTCAACTCTTCTCGATGACCATGATCGATCGAGCACGAGAATAGTTTTTTAACCTTGATCGTGAGGATAAACATGACTGGTCACTCTTGAAGGAGGCCTTTATCAAACGCTTCAAGCCATTTCGCTTGATAGAAAGCCCTTTTGTCAAGGTAAGTAATATCAAAATGACAAAAGACGAACGACTACGAGACTATATTGAGCGTTTCAAATGACTCAAAAGTCAAGTACAAGAACAACCCTCTGAACAGATGCTCCTCATCTGGTTCGGTCTTCCAAGATGGATTAGACACGAGCTTAAATCCAATGATGAATATACGAGCCTAAAGTTAGCTATGTCTAATGCCATCAAGGAAGAAGATGAAGGATCAGATATTGACGAATCTAAGGAAAGGCAAGCACCACATGCTCTTGTCCATGAGTCGAAGCCGATTGAGGACACCCGAGATCAGCTTTGGAAATCACAGTTGGTGTTGCTTAATAAGCAACACCAGCTTCTGATGGAGAAACTCACCAATGAGTTTCAAGCTACCCTGAAGTCTATCCAAGGCAGTATGCCTGGTCAGTCAAACCCTGCACAGGTACCTTATAGACGAAAAACAATATGGTGCCCACACTGCCGGGCTACGCATCATGTTGATGCTTGTCCTTCATATCGACCTATCCAAGCACATACAGCTCAACAATATGAAGAACACACATCACAATCTGGAAATGCCTTGCTTTATCAAGAATATCCATCAGAAAGTCCAGAACCATTAGCCATACAAGATGGCTATGCCGTTATACAAGGGCCATTGCACACCAGATGTTTCATCTGTGGTGAAACTGGCCACTTCATGGTTGATTGTCCAGTCAAGACCAAGTACCATCCTTAGTGTCCTGACTGTATCAGGAGACACAGTTTCAAAGACTGTCCAAAACAACCAACCAAGATCCTACCTGCACGTCACGAATCACAATAGGATCCTCACGACAACACAACACGAGCACCATAGCAACCCAATAGTTAAACTTGCTGCCCAATCGAGAAGTTTCTTGTGAACTTCTACTACATCACCGTCCAATACACCAGCTCCATAATGAAAAAACACAATATGAAATGAGTCCTTGTCGAAAGAAAGTAAAACTGATATTCCGTCATCTGCTACAATGTCCAACCAAGAGCAACCTCCATAGGGGATTGCCAGTTTTTCTCCCCTTCCACAACCTCAAATCTATTTGTCTTTTCACATGCTGATAAGATTTCGAATGTGCCAATACACAATATTTCTCGGATTCAGAAATCCAGATAGAGATTCGGTTATGAATCTCTTGTTCAAAGAGGTCCTCAGGACATAGTACCTCACCCATACTGCATCTCACGTTATATCTTACAACATCTGTTATCCATGATGATAGATTTTAGTGTCACCAACCCTGTCTTGTTTTGACAAGGGCATGTCAGAGTAAGTCACATTACTCTACAAAACAACTGAAATATTGCAACTATCAAGGTACATTATCAATGTTGATGAATGCAAGTTTTGTTCAACAAGTGCTATACAGTTCTTACTCTCTGTAACATTTGTTTATTTTTTTGTTTCTCTTCACCTATTTTGTGTGATTGATTTTTGCATGAGGAATAGCTACTGCACGAGAGTCTTCTATAGAAGATCTCCAGAACACATTTTCATTCATCTATCCATCTTCAGATTCCCTTGTACATCAGTTTCAAATTTTTGAGAAATATGAGAAATCCATGACAAGTTAGAGTTGATTCATGCACCTCATTGCCATATTATTCTTTGAGTCAACTATAACAAGATCGAAACAAATTTAGTTAAAATTTGTTCAATCTTTAGTCCAGACGCATGTTCAACGAGTTTCAACTATGTGTTCCACACGTCGATCCAATCCTGAGCATGAACAGTCACCAGCAACAACATCCCCACCAACAGATTTTTTTTGGGGGGGAAGGGAGGGGGGGAGAGTGGATCTGCCTGGATCCACTGGAGCAGTTATGCTGCAAGCAACAACACCAGCAAGATCGAAAACCAAGGTCACAAACCCAAAGTCGACAACGACAAGGCTAAGAAGACAGATGGACAATCCAAAGCGACTCGATCAAAAGAAGTATCCCAGTCACGACGAAGATCCTTTAGAAAGAGAAACACAAGCATTGGAAAATCAGTCTCCTTCTTTAACCAACCTCTTGCCATACTTCTGCGCCCATTCTCATGTCTATCGTCCACACCATCTACCGTTGTCACCACTACCCTCCCGTCCATTTGTTCGTTTATCATCAGAAACTGTTCTTCTGAGAAATTCCCAGTTTTTGATAGTCTTACCGAAGCAGCTGATAGATCATTGCAAGTGTCTTGTGGAGACCAACTACCACCTATATTGGTTGTTCAATCGAAGAAGATCTACAAAAGCAGGCGAAGTAGCTCGAAGAAATAAAAAATAATAATGCAAAGAAACTGAGGAGGAAAGGACAAAACTTAAACAACAGATGAGTTAGATCGATCTTGATCAAAAGAAACTCTCTGGAGTAATGGTAGTTGAATCCCCTCTTATGAAGCCCAAAGAGATCCAAAAGTAACAGATCAAAAGAAAGAGCTGCAGAAAATGAAAGATGAAGACATCCGTGAACCTGCAAATAAAGCAAGCTCCTCACCCAACAAGTGGTGGTCGAAGCTCGTTGCAAGGGTCCAAGGCTGCAATTGTAGAACTATCAGTTCCTTCACCTTGTCACTAAGCCTTCATCATGTTTCCTCACTGTTACCAAACCGTCCATCCAAAATTGTTTCTACCACCAAACTTTTGATGATGAGTCCATCCCCTTGAGACTAATAAGCAAGATTTGTGCTACCTATCAGAAAAGAGCATCGACAAGACTGGAACTTCGACTGAGAAAAGAACCACGGAAATACCCAAAAGAAAATGGAGGATACAGACCTCCCAGAAGTTAGAATCTGCCAAGAAACCAAAGATGAAACCGTCAATGGCAGATACAAGTGACAAAACAAGGAGACACATGGAAAGCACTTGAGCATGCAAGTTATGAAGTTGTTGAGAGCTCTCCGATTTTGAGAATGTCAACCACCTATAGCAATAAGACATTCTGATTCAATTGAAGCAATTCGTGAAAGATAGTTTTTTGTGATAAAGACTAGCGACAATAAGCAACTGGTTTTATGTAAGTGAACTAGGATCTACGCTTTTCCAAGTGACGATCGAAGATGCCAATGCAAAGCGGAGCGACATCGTCCAATATGAGTTGCAGTAGGTCCTGCAACACATTAGGGGTGGGATGATGTTGGCTGATTCTGACGAATCCCCAAGATATTCGGACAAAGCAACTCAAGAGGACCTCTCACCTTAGACCGAGGAGGTCTCTGAGAAGACGAGACTAATGAAGACTGAGAGACGAGTATGAGAGTCGAGAAATACTAGCTAGGAAAAACAAGTAAGAACTGTGTAAGCCTCATGGTGAATCCCGAAAGATGGAATGACCATGTAGGAACTAGTATTTCTAAGCAAATGCAATAAACACAAGTAGATCCCTCTTAAAGAAAGTAGAGTGAGCCACCTTTGATGTTGACCCCTAGTGGAGAGCAATATTCCACTTGTAATTTGTGAAATGTGGAAATTTCACTAGGATGCCACCTAAGGAGCTCTCTTGCTTATTTAAGAGACTCCCTCTTTGTGAAGAGGAGCTTTTTGCATTGTATCTACTCCATGCTTAATAAGAAGATTTTCCATGAGTTTGATGCTACCCTAAGCTCCTTGATCATGATGGTTTTCTTGAGTGATGCCCCTATGATCATGCCCTTCCATTCATATTGTGTGTGGTTGTGGATTTAGAGTGGATTAGTTTTCTTGCTTTCCTACTTGTGGATTAATGTAGGAGCCAACATTCAAGTAAACTAAATAGGCTGGATCTATGGTGTGATTCTTCCATATCTCTGTACAATCCAATTCTTGATGTTCTTGGGATGTTCAAGAATCAAAAGGCTGGTTGGTTTCTTGATTCTTGGACTTCTAACATGCTGTAGATTAGTTTCTTGTTTCTTGTTTTGTCAATTTATGCAAGGTAGTTAAGTGTTAATGTAGTGTAGGCTCTGATTTCAGTCCATTTTAAGTGTAGGTAGCTGTAGAATCTGTAGAACGTTCATTGGTTTGTATGCTGATATGTGAATGAGCGTTCTTGGCTTGCATCCATGTAGAATGTAAGTGCGTTCAAGAGTGACGTCTCTGAGTTGTCCTCTGACAGACATGACATAAAGAAAGTACTACAACGAAACTTTGTTTCCTTCTGCCTGGGTTGGCATCGTAAAATCAATCAAGTTGTGTCGCTAGATGTATCGGACCAACATAGTCAAGTCCCCACTTCTCAAACGATACTTGTGCTAACATTGGATGTAATGGTTCATAATTTTATTTTGTCCGTCAACGTGCATGTTGACAAACATCACAAGATTGAATATACTTTTCTATATCCTTGGAATTGAAGTCCACCCATATCTTGATTGTAAAACCTTGTGACAGGTAATATGAATTGCAAAATGATCTCCTCCCATTCATCATGTGATAACATGTATAAATCTGGTACTTCGTGTGGCAGAGTACACCTTCAAAGAATATCATTAGATCCTCTTAGATACAACTGTCCTACAATCAATTGACGTGCCTTGAACTTTGGACAATGATTCATTGGGTTGGTCCATCATCAAATACTCAACAATATTCGTTGCCCATTCAAGTACTGCTTCCACATAAAATAATGCAGCATCTGGTAGTTCATCATCCACTTATGTATTAACTGGTGCAAATTGTATCCTCAATGTAATGTTGTTTACCTTTCCATACCACAACACAAAAATCAAAGTCTGATAATAAGAGTAACCATCTTGCAATACGTCCAGTATTGTGTGTCTCGTTCACTAAAATTAACAAAGGTTGATGATCGGTATATCTTTCACTTCCGCAAACAATTGCGCAATCAAACTCTATTTTGTGTTCGTCTACTGTTGTAGTAGTGCACGACCGAGGGAATCAATCGACCACCATTGTCGTGCGGTAGTAGGATCGTTTCGATCCGATTGTTTGACTTGTCGGCGGTCCACCACCCATCCAATTCAATATTCATTCCCCAACATGATCTATTGTGGAAGAGTCATCATCACTTTTTTTTTATAGTTGGCTTGATTGTCCAAGTTAATGGATCAATGTTGACTGCTTCTTCACGATTCTCAAAAGTGATTTTGCTGATTTCCCAGTTATGAATTACTTGCGCAACTCATAACCAAGGTTGTCCCAATAAAACCTGGTAGATTGATGGTGCTTCTGGTAAGTCCATTACTACAAAAATAATGACAAATTGTACACCAAAAATTTTGACTGGTATGTCCTCCACTATGCCCATAGGCCTGGTGCTCAACTGATCTACCAACTTGATTGCAAAATTTGAAAGTTTCAGCTTTGTAAGTCCCCATTTTGCACACAATTTTAAAGAAATTAGATTGACTCTAGATCCTCCATCTATCACGACTACCTCTCAATCAAAGTGTTTATGTTGAATCAACAAGGTGATATTTCGTTGCTCATTTTCCCACGCGGCCCATACATAGAACTTCATTTGACTCTTCAAATCCTACAGAATATAATGCTTCATGTTGGATGTTGGTCTCGGTCTTGGTTAATTGATCTAATGTACCAACCACAAGAACTCTTCCAGATTTATATCCATCTTACTTGAAAGAATATTCATAATCAGCTCTGTTTGTTGAGATCTCTAGTTCCCTCACCTTGAATGGTTCTTTACGTTGATGTAAGTGAGTATTCACATTAGTTTCTTGATGAGATATTTGCAAAGGATCAGGAAGATTCATTGGCACAACTGGAACATAAGAATTCTCAACAGCAACTCTAGCATTTTCTAGTGCTTCTTCCTCTTAAAGGTCTTTAATTCACTACCTCATATTATAATATTTCTTCTTCTCAGACTGAAGGTTCAGATAGACCCTAGATATGGAAGGTTGATCATTGACTGGTATGGATTTTGTAGGTGTCGGATCAAAGGCAACCTTTTTATGCTTTTGAGCTCTTGTGACAACCATTACCGATGTAATTGGTTCACTAACTCTTCGTGAAGGTGGTTGAACTGCTTGTCTTGGTCTAATGGAAATTAGGTTCACTGGAGCAATTATAGGTGGTGGTTTTGGTCTGGCTGGATAGTCGTTATAGCAATGCCCATATTCTCATTCTTGACAAAAAGGCGTGAATTTTTTCTTGTTCAAACATTGTGCTATATAATGATTTTCTCCACACCCAAAACATCTTAGGGGTGCTCTTGCCCATTGTCTGGACTGTTGTTGTTGTGCAGTATCATAGATTGCATATTTCTCATGTCGTACATGATCTTGTTGTGGAGCATGTAAAGCTAATTGTTCTAGATATCCAAGCTGGATATCCAAGTCCATGCACCTTACCATCCGTAGCTTTCCCTTTGGTCCTTCATGATAACGATACTTATGATATTTTTGTTGGATAATCCTAGGATTAAACAAACAAAATGCTATCTCGTGGCTAGTGGTATTGCACAAGTGAAATTGTTGGACACTTGTTCATGGTATGATTACCAGTACATATCGCACACCAAACATTTTTCCTTGTAGGAAGGTCTGACGTGTTGCCTTGTTACGAGCTTTAGTAAGTTGAGCATGCTTATCTTCTAACTCTTTTATCTTTGCTTCAAACTTAGCTTGCATCTTATCCATTTGTGTCTATTATTTTTGAACAAGTCTCTCGAACTCATCCATCACCTTTTCAACAATTGCATTTATATTGGTCGAAGCAATAGTCATAGAAATTGTCGTAGTCTGCCCTACTGTATATGGCAACAAACCAATATGTGGCTCATCGTCTGATTCCTCATCCTCCTCACGTAATGCATCATCCAATGCCTATTGCAATATCATGATCATGGCCTCATTAGTAATGAATATAATTGTAGAAATATATCAAGTGATAATTGTAGAAATATATCAAGAGATATATTCGTAGATCATGGTCGTTCAAAATATTTTAATTGTAAAAATATATTGTAAAATGTATCACATGATCATGGCCTCATTAGTAATAATATCAAGTTCGCATTCATATCTGAGATGTTTGATGCACTCAATGTAATCATGAACCATTTCTTTCTTCTCCATTTTGATCTTACTTAGCAACATGAAATGATCATCAAGATACTTTCTTGGTTAAAATCCCATAATCAAAGCAGCTTTGACAACTTCCCAATCAGCACGTTCTTTAGGAGCTTAATTATAGAACCAGTCTTGCATAACTCACGTATGTGCCTCTGAAAACAACTTAAGCTTATCTTCTAGGTTCACTTCACCATAGACTTCACATGATTCAACATACATTTTGAGAAATCTAATTGTATCTGTGAATCCATTATACTTTGGCATCTCCATAAGAGGTGTTCGTCTGATGATAGAATGTGGTGGAACATCATAATTGATATCATTGTCTCTTTCTATTTTCTAAAACATTTCTTCAAATGACGACAAATTCTTGATAATGATAGATTGGTAACTTTGAGCTAGATAGAGGAGATTGGATCTAGACTTTTCAAGATTAATGTGATCTAATCTGATCCGAAACAGCCTGATAATGATCTCAAAAACTAATTTTTGGCAATAAAGTTTGACTAAAGTAGATCAACACTCTATAATTGGCAAAAATCTTAGATCTCCGTGTCTTCACAACTCAAAAACTTTCACAGAATTGGCAATAGCTAAATCAAGAAGATCAAACTTTAGAAATGGCACTCTACGTATCTTCTCTCTAAAGTCAAATTTCTTAAAGGGCCCATTTTGAGCCCATATCTCCCCTAATGCAGTAAGTAATGTGGAGTGTTGGAGTATAATCTTACTCCTACTCACCTAATTCTATCTTCTGAGCACTCTTGTACAATGTAAATACTCACTCTCTACGATAGTCTGCAAAAATGAGTTGTTATTTTTGACAATCTACAATTTTACACGCATATTTGAACATTGTGTAGAAATACACGAATATTCAAAGCAGAGCAACGAATCGACTCCACATTCAAGCTATCAAACCATCAATATCGAGAATCAACATGATCGACACTATTGGCAATGTCGTCTCTATCAACAATCAACACTGTCGATTGTCGATTGTCCGCTATCGGCATTGAATCTATGGTGAGGGTGTCGATCCATATTGTAAATAAACAACTATTGAACATGGTTGAAAGGTCACAAAAAATTATTTTCTAAGCTAAAGGGATGGCAAGGATGACCTTTCTACAGTTGAAATATTTTGAACGGTCACATTTTTATGGGTAGTAATATTCTCATGAAATATCATGGCCCTTTTCCACTAAGAGTTATGGCCCTTTTCCATTAAGAGTTATGTTACGTGAAAGTCTATAAAACAATAAATATGCTAGTGGAATTAAGAGCAACCATGATCTTTACAAACCCACAAGTACTTCCAACTCCCTAATATAACAAGTGCACCACCTCACTTAGTACTTAAAGTTAGCGAGGTAGTCAACAATCCCAAGATCAATCCAATGGTCCCATATCATTCAGTCTACAAAAAATAATTGGGGTTATAGAACCAAATTTTGAATCAATAACAACCAACAACAAAACACTATTCACAAACCATCAGTGTCACAAAAATCACTAGTAAATCAATTGGTCACAATTCCTACTCACAAAAGTGGCTTTTTTCTTTTGCATTTGTCAGGTCAATGCAACTTGTAGATTGAAAAACAAGTTTAAATCCGTAAATTATAAAGCAAATAAATATGTCTTCGAGGGGCCACAAAATGAAAGCAAGGTCAATCTCCCAAATAAGTAGCTTTCAAAGAAAGCAAGTGACATTGAAGGGAGAGTTGTAGCTTGAAAAACCAAAGCTTGCACAATAAAAGTAGAAGATAGCTAGAGAATTGAATAATGCTTCAATTTTTTCAAAGCTTTCATAAAAAAGTAGAAAGTGGCTAGAGAATTAAACAATGCGTAAAATAATTTTTTTTTCCATAATAGCTTTATAAAAAACCCATCGCAATCTAGTACAAGATTAAGTGCATTATATTTTGCAAAAGTTTCTAATTCCTTTCAATTTCTCTCTCTAAGGATTTACTTTTACTATCGAGCTGATACAAAGCCGTATATGTAAGAAAGTAGATCATTTGCATGAGCAAAACCTAGAAACCAATGTTGTAATAACACATTAGGATTGAAAAAAAAAACAAAATTAAACAATCTCTCAAAAAATATATCAATTGATTCACATTTGATAATAATTCTTTCTTTGTATAGGTATTCCTTTTGTCCATATATTCCATAGTGTAAGAAACCTTCTCAGTCCTCAAATTTGCAAAGTCCCTCAATCCAATAATATTATGTCATTGGGGATGATATACTTTGTGGTGATGGGCTTAAATATGAGATGGAAATGTCTTTCAACACTAGCTTTTGTAGGATTAGTCAATGTTGTCTTTATATTTTACTTAAAAGAGTTTGAAATTAGAAGTTCTAAGTATCCTAATTCTCTCTAGCCTTTTGGTCCATCCACTAGGGTTGTCATCCACTCCTCGTTTGTTGTTAACTTATAATAATGAATGTGCATTGTTTATTGTTGATAGCCTCATATTTTATGGGAAGTGATTTGGCTAGTGCTACTAGCCCTTTCAAGTTGTGGTGGAAGTCTTCATTAGGTGTAACATTAGAAAATATCCCAAGATTTGACTATTTAGCCATGTAATCTAAAATATTAGCCTCTATGGGGGTGATGGGTGGCTTCTCATGATAATGTTCACCTTGTGCATCGTCGTAATACGAATAGGGTTTCGGTTTGTGTCTCCTTTTATGGCAGTCTCTTCTTTACATTATTACCACATGAATTGTTTTTGAGCGTGATAGCTTTTGAGAAACGTGGTTACAAATTTACAAGCTGAAATGCTTGTATAGCGATGTTTGGTGAATTTTGTTCCCTTGCCTTGTCTTTCTTCTAAAGATGACATTCTAGTACATTATGTACTTTAAAAGTTCACAACTTCTAAGCAACACATTGGTACGTTATGAATTTTAAAGTTCTTAGAAATCTTAAAAGCATAACTTTATGGACTATCAAACATATACAAAGAAGTTGGAAACATTACATCAAACAAAAAGTTTAGTCAGTGTTCGGGAAACCTTTTTGAGGTTTCCCTCCAAAAATCGATATGTGAAAAAGTTCTTCGGCCTTAATTGAGTGAAAAGCTCTTACTTGCCGGTTTTCCTTTATAAAACCCAAGATTTATGACATAAAAAATCCGGTACAATTTTTGCCATGCCGATTTTTGGGAAAAGATGCTGGTTCCATTCTTGAACTCTGCTGGCTTTCCCGAACACTGATATTTAGTTATCGTTCCACTAGTTTCAATGAGCTTTTAGTCATGGCTTGAACTAATGGCTTGGGCCTTATTTTATGGTCCTTTTATCTGGTGGAAAAGTCACTTAACAATCTATTCTCCATATGTTAAAAATGCTAAAACATGAAGCTCCCTCCAATGAGTGGCATGTCTATGAAGACTCCAAACGTATGCTACAAAATAGAACATGATGTATCCACCAAACTGAAAGTTGCAAAGGCTTGGGTTTTTTGACATCGTTGTGGATTGATTCTAGAACATGCCTCAACTCTTGCTTAGGTGTTTGTGTAGCACGAATGCTTTGACTCATGGTTTAGGTTGGGGAGTACTTCACATCCTTCACTAAGAATGGAGCATTGCCATTGTTCCACAAGATCTTTCCCCACGTGGTGAGTTGGTGTATCGTTATTGAGTTGGGCTCGCCCACTTAGATTTGATTCTCTTTGATCCCACAAGTTGATAGTACCAATGTTGGGCGAGTATTGAAATTGTCAATAACAATCGGGTCCTTGTATTACGCTTTAAAAGAAACCGGTACCAGGTCGGTATGAATATAAGCATATATACAATTGGTGGTTAGTATCAACTAGCTTGGGTATTGTGAGGGTGATACCAGCCAAGTATAAACCTAAGTATAAATATATAAATTGTTTTTCCTAAAATCACACTTTTTTTGATGGTAAGATGCATTTTATGACAAAATTGATCCTTTTGCCCCTAATCCGCGCATCAAGATGAGCATTGACTTGGCTAAAACCAGCCGTAGTTGGGTATTGACCACAATATCAAAGAATCATGTACTAGGGTAGATTTTTTTGATAACCAGGTCAACATTTGTGTTGATATCAATCGGACATCTATATACTCGGATACCAAAAAACATTGATTCACATGTAGAAAAAGGCCTTGTGACCTTTAAGATCTAGCTTGAGTTGTCACCATGTGGCACCCGAGGTGAGAGGGGCCCTTTGCCACAGAGGATACTCTATGTGCTTGGTTGCATTGATGACAATTTGAGTTTGCTTCAATAGGCCAAATCAAAAAGATGTTTTCAAATTCAACAAGGTCCCTATAAAATTTAGGCCATCGAGGATACATTTGGGACTCGCATGCAAGGTTGGGTTTCAAGAATGTTACATCCCCTCGCTTTCCACATGACATACTTATGAGGCTTGAAAGTTGAGAAAATCACGTTTTGGGCCCCTCAAGCTACGTGGGAGGTGCCCCCTAACTCCAACACTTGTAAATAAAATCTTAGTATACATAGCCAACCGTCTAAATATACGGTGTACGAATAGCGAGAGTATGTAGTGCGGTCCACGTGGCTGTCGAAGGTGGCTTGTGAAAATGTGGACCTCGTGACGCGTACGGCCCGGCAGGTTACAGCATTATCCGCTGGATTAAGACTTTATACGAAGTTTCGGGAACGACGGCGGGGGCCACACAAGACCATCTATCCCGTATCTTAATAGCACGATGAACTTTAAATCCGCCACCATTAGATATTATAATGCATTCAGATTCTGCCACGTTACAACAAAGTAAACCATAGATAAAATGAAATGTGCCATTTGAACACGCGGCTAGCATCGAGCGGTCAGGCGTGAGATTTAGCGTAGGGAAAGCGCTGTAAATCTCGTCACCGTTGAATTTAGTGTAAACCGTTCAGATTTTGCCACGTTTTCATCGCCAGCTGTAGAAAAGATTCCACGTGGCGTTATGGCACGTGTCACAAATCCAAGTGGTGTGGCGTGAAACGAAGGCCCATTTCGACTATCGAGAGAGACGGATCCTCTCCTTGGATCGTGACTCAAAGGGTGAGTGCTTTCTGAGAAAAGTAGCAGCAGGAACACAATACGAACAGACAGATGCATGAAGCATGGCCGCAAATGTTACATTACATTGTTCAATCCATGACCAAAATCTTCCAAGGCTTGGATCTCGATCGCTTATCTGAAATCAATGAGTTATTTCAATAGATCTGGGATGTTGATGCTTCAATCAATCACAATATGACAATAGTTTTCAAGAACACGGTAAATGCTTCGTTTACATGATCAGATTAAAGATATATATCCGTGGATGCTGAGATCTGAAGGCTGTGCATCGGAATAATGTGCAATATGACAATAGTTTTCAACAATACGGTAAATGTTTCGTTCACATGATCAGATTTAAGATATATAGCCGTGGATGCTGAAATCTGAAGGCTGTGCATCGGAATAATTTGCAATTTGACAATAGTTTTCAACGATACGGTAAATGTTTCGTTTACATGACTAGATTATATGTATTTAATCTTGGATGCTGAAATCTGAAGGCTGTGAGTAAGGTATTGAGGTTCTTACTTATTGATGTCGTAGTAAGAGCCTGTAGGTTCATGATATGGAAGGTCTTATCAGATGCATTATTTAATCTGAAAGGCTTCAGCTATGATCTTATAATATGAAACCTTGGATGCTGAAATCTGAAGTCTGTAAGACATTAACGTTACTACTAAATGATTGTCCAGTAAGAGCCTGTTAGGTTGATATTATTAAATGTCTTTTTAGCGGTGTTTTTATCTGAACGGATGATGTATTTTTTTGAGCTTGAAACTGGAAGGCCAATTATAATGTCTTTTAATCTTTAGTTCACGATTGTCACGTTTTTATAGTGTTTGTGCTTTCCCATGCATGCGAGCGGAATTGAACTCAAGATCTTGAATGAAGAAAAGATAATAGATGTTCAGCTTCAATCACTAGGCCCCATTTCCCGTTCACGTTTGCCGCATGTTGGTGATATGTTTGTCTGCCGATCTTAAGCAATGCCAAATTTTCAGCCCCTTGAAAGGGAGGTGGGCCTCCATAGATGATAAGGTAGTGGCTATTGTTCTAAAGTATGTTGATGAAAGTTTTATGAAGGCATTTGGTTCAGCTAATATTTGCTCAAAGGTATAAGCTTATCGCCACCTGCAAGCAGATGCAACACATGTGCCTGTGCCCTTGTTAAGGAACATCGATGATGATTAAAAAAAAAGATTTACATTTAGCCATTAGGCTACAAGCATTACAGTTTAACCCTATCTCTGCAGTTGAGTACCTACTGCATGAGTAGATGAGAACTTTGGCATATCCAGACTTATTTTGAAAATGACTTCTGATGGAATTCTGGACTGTTCTCATCTCAATATGTAAGCAGAGACTGGAGGGTGCTCTTCTACTTGTGTACTCACGGTTTCAGATATAGCAGAGTTGATTTTCCTGCCATTGATTGAGAGGCATGGAAGAAGTTAGAATTCCTTTATTATCTCGTCATAGTTCAGATTGCAACGGTGTGAGTTCTGATCCTATAGCTGGAGATGGTGGTAGTTTTGCTACGAATGGTCGTACCTCATGCTATGGCGGCACTGAGCATGTTGTGTCATTGGAGGCAGAGTCTCAAAACGGGCATGCAGATTACCGTTTGGAGATTCAGGAGCAGGATCATCGATCTTCTTTGGAAGGAAGGGCTGTTCCAGCATATCAAAATAGTTCATCTGACACATTTTCTGATCAAGGCCCTGGTTTGCCTATTGGGACACAGCGTTTTTCTTACCCGCCCATCGCCAACGACCATTTGCAGAATGTGATTTCTTGTCTTGGAGAGCAACCATGCATTGGTCCACAGCCTTCGGTAGATCCGTTTCGCAATAGTACTCCTAATATTGTTGGCTTGTATGCATGGACTAAGATCATATTGTGCGCTCCCTTGCTTGTTGCCCGCGTGCTTCTCGTGGTGGTTTTGATGTGCATTGGATTTGTAAGTACAAAATTGGCATTGGCAAGATGGAAGCAAAAGAAATCGGCAATGCCAAAATGGCGATGCAACGTCATGGGAGTCACTCGTCTCTGCGCTCGAGGCATTCTTTTCTGTTTCGGGTAACGTCTATTTCCTGGGATTTATCTGCTCATAAGCTATTTCGATCAGGTCAAAAGCAGGAATGAAATGTTTGTTTGAAGTGAAATTTTTGTATAACAATCTGAAACCTTTTCTTCTGAAATATTCAGGCATCAAATCAAGTAACCACTTCAGAACTAAGATTTTCTTGAATTGATTCTCAACACGCCAAGATAAAAACGAAAAACCTCTCACTTGTGGAAGCCATTATTGCAGCTCTTAACGTGTCAATGTCAAATTCAAGTGTAAGTAAGATGTTAACTTCTTTACTTATTGGCATCCATAAGCATTTGCATGCACAGTAAGACTGCCCCATGTCAGAAAAACTTCAAAGTTTTGGTAACTTTGACTTCATTACGTTTTTGGGCTTTTGGTGTTGCGATTATGAGCAACTTATGAGCTTCCGGGATTGTCCTATTTCTTTGTTCTCCATTACTTAATCGCTGTAGAAAGTTGAGTCTGACCACAACACGTTTTGAAACTGTGACTAGCTCTAATTGATAATATGAGTCAATGAGATATTTTAAATGCACGTGTCTTAGTTTGAGATGTCACCTCCACCCTTGAGTTTTTTCAAGGTTTATTTGCTAAAAAGTGTGCTGGAATTCTTTTTCTAGGCATGATAAACGCTCTCCAACCTGTGATTTTTGATGAAATGTTTTACATTTTGGCTCGATGCTGATCAAGGTAGATTAATTGACATAATGGACAGTTTTGATGAAACAATGTGAGCCTTGAGTATGCTTGTAGTTATGTCATTTTTTTCAAGGGAATCATGAATATCAAGTTAATGGTTGTTTGATGATAGAGTAACATTTGTTGTTGTGATCTCCCTTCCCATCATGCACAAGAACTAGTTGTCATTGTTGCTCCTATAGTATTGGAAATGTTAACATCAAGCAAAGGCCGTGTTGGAAGTGGTGCATGTACAAGTTTTGAAATTTGTAGCGTCTACATTTTCTAATGCCCCAATGTGGCTATGATACTGTGTTGCTATAGGTAAATATATGGCTATATGAATAGAATCCATTTGGACTCACCCCATACATTGGAGCTACAAATGCAACTATCCTGCCTGATCGAGTTTTGCCGATATGGATGTCCCATACCGCTTGCCTCCACCATCGACTCTTACAAGCACCTTTGAATGATGAGGCTAGAGTAATGTGTTGGCCATGCACATGTGCCTGTATCATCCAACCCTTCTTGGGTAAATAGAATAAATGGTACTGGAGTACTCCTACCCCTATTTATAGTACAAGTCAGCCCCACTCCAAGCATTCCCACTACTAGGGACTTGCGACACATGGTAGCTGAGCGTATTGACATGTATAGCTACACACTGTTGTTCTGCCTCATTTGCCAAGGCCATCACCTCGTGTAATTCAATCTTAGATCTTCTTTCTCTAGGGTGTCCTCATCATCTGACTTGCC
This sequence comes from Diphasiastrum complanatum, assembly GCA_029204225.1. Classification (NCBI taxonomy): domain Eukaryota; kingdom Viridiplantae; phylum Streptophyta; class Lycopodiopsida; order Lycopodiales; family Lycopodiaceae; genus Diphasiastrum; species Diphasiastrum complanatum. The sequence goes on along the minus strand of CM055111.1, from coordinate 39,607,317 downwards.
TTTCCAACAAACCAGATATTCATAAATTGTACGATTTTCAGGCTTACATCGTTCTACGTTTATGACTTTGCTTAGTTCAATATGTACAAAGGATGTTAGAGTCTCCAACAAAATCAGCGCATTTTATGGGATATGGTCCTTTCGACCTAGTTGTTTCTTCAAACAACTAACATGGAACATATGATGGACTTTCACTCTGGGGGGAGGATTTGGATGACATGTGGCCCGATTGATTGCCTTTACAATCTTATATTGACCACCATATGTTGGAGATAGCTTATGGCAATTATTGGTTTGAAATACCTAAAAGTCTTTGAAATCTTAAGGTACACCCAATCTTTGACCTCAATTTCCCTAGGTGAATGACTATGGTCAGCATAGAATTTTGCTTTGTCTTGGGCTGTTTCAATGCCATCCTTAGCTACTTGCAACATTTCCTACATATCTTGCAAGAAATCAATTTTATCCTATACTTCAAGACATTTGAGTGGTCAAATACTGGCGAAGGAGGTTGAAAGCTATATGTCAACGTAAAGAACTAAATATGGTGGCAACATGCTTCGCATTATTATGCTCAAACTCAACCATCAAGAGGTACTTTTTTTGATCTAATTGTTGTTTGGAAGTGTATGCTCGTTACATATGTTCCATAGACCACTTAATATGTTAAGTGCACCCATTAAAATCTGAGTGATCCAAGGCATGTGGGTGTTTTGATTTCTCGAAAATCAATTGCCAAAGTTTATTTGTTTATTTGTGAATATAGAATCATTGTTACAAGCCTAGCTCCTCTAAGCTCGTAATTTCAAAACTAGAGCCAAAGTACTAACAAGTTAATACCTAGTACGTTTCAAAAACTTGGAAGCTCCTTTGCACTTTGCAGAAACCAATTTTCGATAATAGGTACAAAATATCAAGCAGCTGATTGAACTGTCCTCCTAATCTTAGATCACCTCTTAATGGCTCTACTAACTCTTGTACCAGGTGGCAATTGATTCCCCAAGTTACTGACCATTCTTGACCATTCCTCCTACTTCGGCCTTCCATTTTTCTCCTATTTCCACCACCCACGACTGTCCTGTCCTAAGCTTTGCTAGTTATTAATTTTGCCAGCTCTCTCTCTCTCTGAGACTATGCTTGCTATCTCCCCTACATGAGATAGAGTCCGAGGAGCATTTCATCTTCAGATGCCCCATATATTATGAGATTAGAGGGAGATATCATTGTCTATTTTGTGACATGCCTACTACACTCAGAGCATTGATTGGATATGAGGACTCTTGCTGTGTCGCACTTATGCTACGAGAAATGGTTTTGCTTTGACAGGATATGTACCTATCAGCTCACCAGCCACATCCTAGCTCTCAGGCTACGTCTTTTTTCTTCACCAGGAGATGGACACGGTCTGATGACGATGATGACGACATACCACCTCACCGATGTCAAAGACAATGTATCACTCATAGTCATGCAACAGTTCGCACTTCCCGCCTTGTTACGAGAGCACACAGTTTTCACCCTCCTAGACGACGTCAACGACGGTCCATATTACCTCTTGATACAGCTTGTATCACATCTTTTTTCAGTACTCATTTCTCTTTTATGCATAGTTTTTCCTTGGAGACGTTTATATACGCACCCATGGTTTTCACATACTTGAAATGTACTCCCTTTGGTCTTATATGCCTTTTGGTTCATGATTAGGGCTACAGGCTATCATTGTTTTCTCAGGCATCTTACCTCCTCCTTGAGTCATTTGGTATTTCTATTATAGATCTTCCTTCAGGTACTTATCAGTATATCAAACATTTTATAGAGGGCATATCTTGATCGTACATGGCGATGCCAGCTGGAGGTGAAGCCCGATCATTACCGAACTCATTTCGTTGAGCTAGACATAGCAGGGTTTTCACATCAGTTAGCTATTGAGGCTGAGAGGTTCCACGGTATCCCGAGAGAGAAACATATATGGCAATTATGCTCTTTGGGGGAGTTGGAGTCTGAGGAACATTTTATCTTCAGATGCCCAATATACTATGAGATTAGAGGGAGATACCACTGCTTGTTTCGCGACATGCCCACCACACTTCAATCGCTTATAGCATATGAGGATTCTCGTTGTGTTGCACTTATGATACGAGAGATGCTCCTATTACGACAAGATATATGCCAGATAGCTCAGTGGATTCATCCTAGCTCTCATATTCAAATTACCTCTTTCTTCTCTAGGAGAAGACCACGTTGGGACCTAGAGTTCAATGATGAGATGGACGATGATACACATATTCACATAGATTAGAGACAACACACCATTCATAGTCATGTCGCAGCCCGAGCTATCCGTCCTATCATGAGGAGACATACTTCTCGTCTTCCTAGACGATGTCAACCACCACCAGAGTTACCTCATGTTGTAGCTCGCATCACATCCTTCTTCCTCAGCAACAGATCATGATGATATTGATATTGAGATTGTTATACCTCACTTTGTATATCTAGTGGCATTATACTCATTTCAGTTCATATTATTTAGTTATGTTGTTTTCTTTCGCTACAATTTTGGAGACGTTTTCATACGTTGCACTAATACCACACACTTGACATGTTTTACTCTGCCTTTCTATCATTGTCCTACTCATCTCGTGCTAATTCCACATTTTTCTTTCCCTTGGATTATGCTTCTCCATTCCACTATGTTGAATACTCATGATACCTCTAGTTTTGATGATGAATTTACTTGGCTCATCCTCATCAGCTTGTTGAATGTTGCCACACTAATGATGCTATTTATTCTCATATTGATGAGCTTGTCTCTAATGTTAACAAAGGCTCTCGGCTATCTCAAGTTTCTGTTATATTCTCAGAGTTTACAGTAGAATTGCAGAGAGAGAGAGAGAGAGAGAGAGAGAGAGAGAGAGAGAGAGAGAGAGAGAGAATGAATTAACTAAACACAACGTTTATTGAATGAATTCTAAACATGGGCAACAGCCCGTTACGTAGGAAGAGAAGAGACTGGACGTCTTGTCTCTCAAACAGACAGTCACAACTCTTGGTTTATTTCGAAACCTACGAAAAGATAACTTTGACCTGAAGCCACTTAAAGTGCCCTAAACCTAATCTTATAGACTTGACCTAAATCCATATTTAACACTCCCACTCGACAATAGATCTGTCCGGATCAGATCCATGATCACTCATAATCACACTGTCAGGTATACACACAGCACATGCTCTTTCACTTTGAGATCTCATCAAACAGTCCATTCTTACAGCTTTCAGCCCCACTAGAGCTAAGTTAGTACTCCCACTGGAGTTTCACACAGCATATCAATTTGAGCTGAATCTTCTTCACACTCAAAGTTGAATTCTTTATTCACTTCAAAAGAGTCTTTCACCATGGCCTTGCTATTCTCTACAGAAGCAAGTAGACTAGTATTCTCCTTAGACTTCTTCTGAAGAACATCATCCACAAGTTTCTTACAATCTTTGATAAAATGACTATGCTTCTTACAATAGAAGCAAACTCTTTCTTGTTGTTTGCCCTTGTTCCACTTTTTCTGTTGAAAATTAGTGAAAAATGCAATTTCATTGCCATTTAGATCACTGATTCCACTTGCCTTCTTGCGAGTTTCTTCTTGAATCAGTCCCACACTGGCATCTGCCATAGTCACACTTGCTTGACCCACAATGGAAGCAACTATATAGTCATAAGATTCTGGCATGCTTGAAAGAAGAAGAAAGACATCTTCTTCACTTTCTGCAGTAGTGCGCTCTACCTCATTTGTAATGGGACATAGTTGGAGTTTCCGTCACTTGTGTTCTCTCTCATATGTTTGGCTATTGTTTCATCACAATAGAAATCTTGTCTTGGATTACTTGTATGATCAAGTAAGCTTTCTAACAAGATGATAGTAATTTATGAAGTTTGAATAAATGTTGTATGAATAGATCAACTACACCAGGTGCATCTATCTTTTTGTGTGCTGGTAAAATATGAGCCATTTTTGTGAGTCTGTCAACCACAACCATTATGACATATGTTGAAGTTGCATACAAGGCAAGTGTGTAATAAAGTCCATCGAAACACTCTCCCATCTTGTCTCTGGAATTAGCAATGGGTGTAAGAATCTAGGAACTTTAATCCTTTAAGATTTATTAACTTGACACTAGAAAAAATGTGTTATATAACTATGGAAATTTTTTCCACATATAGGCCACCCCAAATCATGTCGGATCAACTCATAGGTCTTATCTATACCAGGCTAACTTGCACTAGGGCTATTTAGATAGGAGTGCAAAATTTTCTTATGCAACTTCTCACAGGCTGGAATGAGAAATTTGCCATTCCTCTTAACCCAACCATCCTCGATGGATACATAAGATAAGTGCAAGCAAAGGGAATAGAGCTATCTATCCTCCTAAGATTTTGCACGTCCATGACTAACCTCAAGCACCACTTTCTTCCATCTCAACAACCACAAATGACATTTGATATATTATCTGAGACTGCATCAGCCACTCAATTTTATGTTCCCTTCTTATACCGAATTCCTACATAAGTTTAGACCATCTCACCTATTGGCCTCTAAGGTTGGGCTATCACCTCCTTTTGCCTGCTCTTGGTCTTGTGGCGACAACATAGACTGTTGACCCTGTTGGACATTAGGTTGCCCATACAATCCTTTGCCTTTTGGAGCACCAACCTCTTTTCCTTTTGGACCACCCCGAGATTGCCCTTTGCCCTTTTGCCCTTGCCATTGGCCTTTGAACTTCTTAAGTTTGCGCTTACCCCAAGGCATTTGGTCCCCTTGAGTTTGGCCTCTAGAGGTTCTCGTAAATGTTTCATGGGACTTCTTCCCATCTTCACAGTAAGTTGCCATTTGAATGGCACTTTGTACAATATGTGTTTTCTCCTTGTCCACAAAAGGCCACAATCTCTCCCTAAGTCCCTCAATAAAATGGAAAATATGTAGAAACATAGGTACTTCCTTAGGGGTTCCTAGCAACGTCTCTTTGTGCCAATCAACATACTCCTGTATCAACCAATTTCCCTGCTTGTTGAGGCATGTTCATTGTTGCATTGCTCAGTGTTTCTCATCAAGAGGCAACCAATTTTGTACAAGCAACTATCAAAATGCCTCTCATGAATTTGGTATAAAGCCATCTTGCTTAACTTTCCTCCACCATCGATTTGCCGAGTCTAATAACATGTAGTTCAACAATTATTTTTGAGTCAATAGTAATGCCACACATCAGAAAGGCCTTCTTCCACTTCCGCAACCAGTTTTTCACTGCATTTGTGGTTCTTACAACTATTGCACTTGTAAACTTTGGAGCTTTCAAGTCCTTGATTTTCACATCAAACAAATACTCAGAGATAATTCTGTTTTTCAAATGATAATCTCTACACTGGAGTACAACTCAGGTTTGAAAAGTACACTAAGTGATAAATTTTTCCATCTGGGTTACATTCATCACGCAATTTTTATCATAGATTCTTGCTATTACTTTAACCATCCAGCTGTGTGGACAAAACCTAGAGGTGAGTTGGGATTAAGATTCATAGAGGAGTTTTGAATTGCTGAAGGAGGCAATGGCAACTACACTATGTTAGAAATCCATAAATCATAATATGGATGGACAGACTAGGATTCGAACCCAGGACCTCCCTCATACCGGATGGGATGCTCTACCACTGAGCTATCCGCCATGTTTAATAGTTCTCTCTAGAGTGTGGATTGATATTCCAACAACCCCCCTCAAGCCACACTTGGTTGGGGTCTAGCTGTCACCTGCCCTACAACTTGGGCCACCTAACCATGGCTTTGACACCATGAACTGTTAGGTCTAACTTGGCTCCGATACCATGTTAGAAATCCATAAATCATAATATGGATGGACAAACTAGGATTTGAACCCAGAACCTCCCTCATACCGGATGGGATGCTCTACCATTGAGCTATCCGCCCTGTTTGATAGTTCTCTCTCGAGTGTGGATTGATATTCCAACACACTAGTGCTCAAAATTGTGGAACCCCAAAAGCCTTCTACCCTTGACTGATGCAAGTGGTGTAGCCATTGGGGCTATGTTGAGTCAGGAAGGGAGACATGTTGCTTTTGAGAGCAGGAAACTCATGCCTGCTCAACCAAAATACCCCACACATGAGCAAGAGGTGTATGCAATCATACTTGCGATCAAGGTGTGGCGACACTATTTATATGGTGCCGAGTTTTATGTTTATACTGACCACAATACTCTCAAGTACGTTTGCAGTCAGTGTGGTAGCTGATGCATTATCTCGTATGATGTGTCAGATGGCCTTTGCGGTCATAGAAAGTGATCTCGTGGCAAAGATAAGGCATGCTCAACAGTTGGATGAGCACTGCCAGCAAGTGTGGCCTAGTGCATGTGTCATTATTGGTAATTCGGATGGTACCACTCAGACGGTTACTTCTGATGGGGCGCACACTTATTTGGCATATACACCATCATAATCACAAAGTGGTGGTCAAGGGATTGCAAAAAGATGGCCTATATAGAGTGGACACGATTATTCCCAGCCAAGGGGCTTTGTCAACAATGCAAACGAAACAACAACTAAAGCATAACTGCTAATTATAGCTAGAGGATCAAAGCGTTGTGGTGCACAAGGTGATACATCTTTCCATTAGTAGCATTTTCCACTAACACAGTTGGAAATGTAAAAGTCAATCGTACATGCCACTTATGAAATTCTAAAGAGAGAATGAGAAATAGTAAAGTTATATGCTTGTACTCAGTCAAGGCAAAGAAGAACCGGAAAACTAGGATCATGTATTTTGATAGAAATGTTCACAAACAGGACAGACAAATCACAAAAGAGGATCTTAGCTTTTGAATAAAAAGGGTCATGAGGAGGAGAGAACAACTATTGAGAGAAGGAAAAGTATGCAAACAACAATTGCTATGCCGAGGCTATCCTTTGTGCATCTACAGGTATAACCTGCATACAACTGTCATTCTTGAGTTTCCAACACACCTTGATGTAATATTGCTTTTCAATGGGAGAATCATTGATGAACATGAAACATTGGCATAGTGAGTAATGTTCTTTTATAAAGATTAAACATCAAATGACGAATAAGAAACCATTTAGGGTGTTCACTATATGGTTTTGCAAATCTGAGCCCTTAACACATTCCCATAACAGATGTGGCCAATGTGCAATAATGCATCCATATGAATCATCGAACTTATATGACTGGCTTCTGAGAGTATGCGCACAATGCATTTCAGTTGAAATGATAAGGTTTATGAATGAGCCACATTAGAATTGCATTCCTCATTTTAGTTGCCTGCTCAAAGTTAAAGGCTTGAGAAGATCTTTTCTCAGTAGTTCTAGGTTTTACACCTTCATTGATACTTTCAATACCTTTCATGTTTGTTCCTTTGAGAACAACTTTACTCTGTTTGTGGTTTGTTCTATCTGTGATGAAAATGGTCACTGGATGTCATCAGGAGAGAGTGAAAGGTGATTTTTTTTGAGAAGCTTAATTCCTTTCAATATTCTAGTTTAAGCTTATGGATGATTTGGGGAAAGTGAATACTAATTCCGTGCTTTCATAATCAATCTCATTAAGAGACTCTTTACTTACAATGGTTTCATAAACCTGGTTATTTGATTCTTTATGGACCTTGCAGGTTCCACTGGATACGACGGATAGGGAGACCTGCTCATCGAGAAATAGCTCCAATATTCGTCTCAAATCATGTTTCCTATGTCGATCCAATATTCTACTTCTACGAGCTCTTTCCCAGTTTCGTCAGTTCAAGTTCTCATAATGACATTTTTCTTGTTGGAACAATCATCAAAGCCATGCAGGTATTCTTGACATTCATATCGTAGATTGTACTGCAGTTATATATCTGAAGCTTTTTCCTTCAAGTACAAATAATTGTACACTTGGATACCACAATTTTACTAGTTGTATGACCTTGCATTATGGTACATTTGATTTGAGCAGGTGATTTTAGTTGACAGATTATCACCAGACTCAAGAAAGGATGCTGCAAATGAAATAAAGGTACTGCATTTATTCCAGAAATCGAAATTATCTTGCTTCCACAAGTAGGTTTTAGGTCTCTGAAATATCCAGCTTTGTTGTTCACAATTTTATAGCACGTTCTCATGTACCATGCTAGGCTAACATCCCTTTGGTGTTGGCTTGATGCCTCCTTTAAATTGTAACAGAGATTCTAGTGTATTATTAGCTGATCACCATTGGCAAGATAGGATGCTAGTTACCATGTAAAGTTCATTTCAATCCAGCACTTGCAACTTGGAGTTCCATGTATGCATTCACCTTGACAATCAGATCCTTGAGGTTGTAGTGGACTCAAGCAGCATTGTAATTAGATAGAAGTGTATCATAACTAGCTGGACTAGTATGCTTACTCAATACATTACAAAGGCAGGAAATCAGAGTTCATCTGATAATGTTGAGGTGGACAAAATACTATCTGTGGGATATTAGATACCTTTGAGCCTGATTTCGTACAATAAATACTTGCATACCACACCCACAGATGCTTATCCATGGGTTGACTGGCTGATCAGCTCTTGGTACTCTGGTAGTTAACCATGCTTATATTGCCAAGAAATTACCTAAGTTAAGAGTATGTCCTTTTGAGGACATAACATTATCACCTGCTTAAACTGAAAAGGTTGCTTGATGGGAAACAACAATCTTCGATGCATTCTCAACATCTCATCTACCTTTTCAAGTTCTTTGTGCCAGAATCCGTCTCTACCACAATAGGAAATTGGAGTCTTCCAAACTCAATTGAGAGTCATACATCCATTGTGACTGTTCACATTCCACCTACTCTCAACATCAGAAGTGGTATCCACATCACCAGCACCCATCGCTTTTCATGCACTAGGTATAGCAGGTGTGCAACCAGCTACCTTGAATTATGATCAAGGTTTAAGAAATAATGGTGTCCCATACCATCAATGTCCATTGCTTGTCTATCACTAGTTCTAATAGGTGAGTGTCTTCCTGGAATCATGCACACTCCACCTACCAATTTTGATATTGATGGCATCAGAAATTTCCTACCCCTGTACACACAATATACGTTCTTGGTAGGAGTTCTCCGATGCATGTTTTCCGGAGAGATATGTACCAATTGTAGTTATTGACAAAAGTCAATGATCTATTGTAGCTCTATATAAAGCGATCCATTCCTATTAGCTTGAGTTGAAACCCTAGGTTGAGATCATGTTTTAATCTTGGTACAAAACATGTAGACAAACACCTAATGTTACTGTGAGAAATCTTTACTGGAAATCTTTTTCAAAAGGAATTCTAAAGTACATGTTTCCTTTGTAAATTTTGATCATTTCTCTAAGTTTAACCAACTATTCCACTCCACAGGACTGAGACTCAACTCCATTTTCATTGTTCATTTCCATATGTTAAGATGGACAAATACATGTGAGATGGCTTAAAACAAAAAACTTCTCAATTGAGAATGTTATGAGACCTTATATGTGACTTTGGTTGGCTTGATCTTGTATATCTACTGGTCTTAGCTAACCATCCAACAAGTGGAGATTCCTCTCCAATTGTAATGCAGGATTCAACAGTCTAATCTCTTTAAAGTGCTTGACAAACTGAATTGGCATTATTGCAGCTCGAAGGACAGCCCCTACTACATGTCTTCATTTAAGGCCAAAAAAAGGTTATATGCTAAGTGTATCCATGTTCATATCTGCACGTAGGTTGTCATGACATTCAAAATCATATTTATTTGCACACACATCTTCCCTTGTTGGATGGGCAACTCTTTACAAGCTACATAATAATTTCTGTCGCATTCTCTCTTATATTAGTCTTGAATTTTCCAAGACGTTCTTTTGGGGCCCCGATCCTTATGACCAAAATGGTCAAAGGGTTCTATCCAACTTGATTAGCTTTGACATTTCTCGGACAAATATCCTCGTTAGATACTAAACAATTCCTTGGACTTTTTATTTGACCAAATTTATGAGATCCAATTTTACATAAAAGTAGTGTTTAATGATCAGATAATCATTTTATCAGGCTCTCATGAGTTCCACCAAAGCAAAATTTCATGGGCCAGTTCAGACAACTTCTGCGTCACACACTGTGGTTGCAATATGCAATAAGTCATAACATGTCTCAATGAGTAAACATCATGCAAGTTGAGTCTTTATTGCCACATGAAATTATGTCTTTGCTAAACACAATAATATTCTTCTATATTGGATTGCATAGTTGAGACGTAGCTGATGACAATGAAATGGCATTGATGCCAACTATCAATCTGTTTGACTCAAAACATGGTAGTTGGCTAGTTGTCAAGGCACGCCATTCTCAATCTTCACTGTATGAGGCTTGTGTTGGTGATAAAATAAATGCCATTTTGCAAAGTGCTTGTTATGCATCATACGTCACTTGTGACATCACATGCATGATGGTCTATCAGCTCCTGGGCCTGCCCCCATTGTCTGATGTGTCTCCAAGAATTACTCTCCCTCATGAGTTAGCATCCCAATTCAACTTAGCTCTCCTCATACTTGCTTCAGCAAATCTGCAGGGTGCCATTTTAAACACTCAAATTTTGCAGCAACTGATTTTAATTTTGTTTCACAAATTTTGACAGCACTATGTTAGCCTCTGTTTTTAGAAATTTTCCTCTTTCCTTCAAAGTCTCTCATCTACCTAATGATCTTGCCATAGACCTTGAAATTTTCTGTAGTCCACGCAACTATCTTTGTAGTGTTACTTTTCTCCTGTTGAATCTATTCTCAAATTTTGATCGTCTTCATAGGATAACTATTTTAGTTGGCTATATCTTCAAAGAGGGCAACTGGTTGCTTCAATTATTCTAGGTTAAAAGCTTGCCAAGCACATAGTTTGAGGAAGCGTTTGTGCAGATAGTAACTGCACAGAGGTTGTATATATTGTTTACATGCTATTTCTGCCTCACATATACATATCATTCATTATTGTAGAGAAAAGAATGGTTTACAGCTTACTTTCATAGTTAGGAACCTTATTTCTCACTAGTGCTCACTTTGTGCATGCGTAAGCATATCAATGCAGAGAAGAGCTTCTTGTAATGATTTTCCTCCAGTGCTACTCTTTCCAGAGGGGACAACCACGAATGGAAGGGCAGTTATCTCTTTCAAACTAGGAGCATTTGTACCTGGTTTTCCTATCCAACCTGTTGTAGTTCGATATCCACATGTGCATCATGACCCCTCCTGGTATGTAATGAGTTAATGATATTGATGCTATTTATGGATTGTATCATGTTCACACAGCTTAGGTCAGATCCGGAAAGTGACTGTTTCTTTTATGAGTTGATTGTACAGGGGTAACATTTCGCTTTGGAAACTCGTTCCTCGCATGCTGACTCAGTTTCATAACTTCATGGAGGTAAACCCGTTTTTTGAGTGTTTAATCCTCTAGTTGTGCTTTTTTGTTGTTTCATGTCAAGACATTCCTTTTATATGAATGATGAAACACTGCCTACTCACTTTACATTAGCTTTGTCTGCTATTAAGTCTGAACAATTTTGGTAGGAACATGAACGATCTACTAGGTCTTTCTTTTTATATTGACAAAGTAGCATACATGATCCGTATCATAATTCATTTCTAGAAGGCAGACAAAGAGAGCTGCTAAACTGGTTCTACCATTGTTAGTCAAAAGCAAATGCGCAAATATGAGACTTCTGCTAACTTTTTTGAAGATTCATGTAGAGTGATGTCTTTATCACTTATCTGTCGTACCAAAGCAGAAGTATATAAGTTTGCATACAGATCTGATAAGCTATGGTCCCCGTAAGCAATTGCATAAAGTAACTTCGTTTTTTTGCTCACAACCTGAAAAACCTCATTCCAGGTGTTTGTACAAGTCATTGTTGTGGGTGCTTTGTTTGTCTCCCAGTCTCATTTCAAGATAGAATAATAATCTTAAAGTTTTCTAACGTGGCGCTTTCTTAATTGTTAAAGAGCTCCGTGGTGTGCCAGGCTTTTTACCCCTCTACAATCGAATGAGTATTAAATCTGCTGAAAGCTCATTGCAACCATTGCTCTTTTTTAGTATCTATGATGCAAACAACAAACCGGATATGAAATAAAAATTGGAATCTATGGATGACTGTGTGATGACTGGCGCCTAGCTAGGCAAACTATTTTTTAAAAAGTTTGGACGCCCAAGCACTGATGGAGTTTCTTCTTGTTGAATATTCTTGATACATATGCCTCATAAACTGCAATTTGAATTAGATTACTTAATTCTTTATTCTTCTCTGACATTCGTTAGGTAAGGTAGTGCTACACCTGTAAGCTTTCTGTCCAGGGATTTCTTGGCTATCCAATGAAGCCAATCCACTTGTCCTAAATAGCAGCAGCTCTTATAGCTATCATTCTGTTCAGTCTTGCTAGTTGCAGATAGTTTGGGGTGACTGAAGTCAAATGACTGCAGGTTGAATACTTACCGATTATATATCCTTCAGAAGCTGAAAGCCAGCATCCCATCGAATTTGCAGAGAAGGTAGTTCTTTTTTGTTGTGACACTGTTCTTAACCTTAAACTAAATGCTTCATTTCAGCTTGCATTGATGGTCTAGTATGTTTGTGGAAAGGACTTGTCAAGTTTTCTAATGTATTCTAGGTGAAGTTACCATAACGATCCTAAGGGACCCCCTGTAAAGTCAGGACCATGTGTTAGGAGGGAATAAATAATGTGAGTTTGGATTGTAAGGTTTAGAGAGGTTGGAAATGGAGGCAACTAAACTATGTGCATTGTGGAGTGGTGGTGGTGAGAAAATCGACTATACTACAATAATCTTGCTACTGCACATTGAAAGTGGTGCTAAGTTTACTTGGCCCTTCACTCTGATTTACGCATTAGATGTCACTGAGAATTTGAAAGACACAAGAATCTACAAAAAGTTCTAAGAGCATCATTTGCCAAAAGAACCACATTGTCCACACTCCACATATAATAAGAGTTTGATGATAAAATAAAGGAGTTTAGCCCTTCCCCCCCTGCATGTCTTATGCCTGTAGGAACAAAAATCTCCTCCATTCTTTCCCATAGTTTATGCTTTGCGGAATAGAGGTTAAGTTGTGTCCTACTGCTTTTCACGATAGTAGAGCACAAGGTGATCAAGTGATCGATGGTGGAATGCATTCTGCAAAACCAGCCTGCTTTTTTTGCACACAGTTTATCAGCCAACCACTAAGTTTCTTTTCCAATATGTTTCCCTATGATTTTGCCAAGAAAGGTTTCGTCATTATTGTTTTTTAGTTGGAAGGGATCGTTCTTATTACCATTTCTTTATAAAGGGAAAACTATACTAGGTGTCCACACCTTGGGAAAACCATCAACTAAAGTTTTATTGAACGAGTTGGTGTTAAAAGGAACAAGTACCACTCTTCCCATTTTGAAAAACTCATCCATGATGCCCTCTAATGCATGTAATTCTAACTTCTTTGGCCGAAGAGAACCAAGTTGCCTATTGAATACTATTTGTACGTGCTTTTGGCTTTTTAAAGAATTTTTTCCAAAATCTTCTTAGGATCTTTTTGCCACATTTCCAAAAGTATGTCTTGTTGGCTTTGAATGAAGGTTGATATCCTAGTTAGAATTAACTGCTTGTATGCATGAAACACATCACCGACTCCCCCATTTTGATTTTAACTTTCTTCTAGCATCTTCACATTCTTCATCAAACCAGGGATTTTCAGACACTGTTGCTGATTTTGCACTTACCATTATAGTTTTTGAAAGCTTTTGTATTTGTTAGGGACATCATTTCCTCCATAGCTACGAGATAGGTTGTATTTCAAATCTGCTAGATAAACCTGTTTTTTGGAGTGAAAATCTGATTTTTCTACTCAAATAGATTTTATCATTGAAGTATTCACCTCACATTTAGCTCCAAAAGAATGGGTTGATTTTAAAACAGGGGGAAGGGGACCAATTGTCATATCTTCTTTCAAATTAATTGACCCAAGAGAGGCTAGAACATAGTTAACAACACTATTGCCTCTAGTGGATGAGCATGTAAATCAAATGAATAGTCAGTTTTGCTTACAAAAGTGTCTCATACAAATGGGATGCACACATATATATAGTCCAAGATGACTATCTAACTTCATGACTATTGGCTATCCAACTACTTGACTATTGGCTTTCCAACTACTTGACTATTGACTATCCAACTTTCTATAAGTTACATAGAAAGAATAAGGTACCTCCAATATGTCAAGTTGGGGTACTTAATGTCACAATTAGGCCTAGTGGACCTATGAGTCCCTACCAAGTTAATTTCATACTAACTTAGCTAATTCTAAGTTTAGTCCATTTACATTCCAACACCCTCCTTAAATGGAAATGCATAACATAACATGAAGTAACTTCTCGAAAGAGAAAACTGCAACTTGTTGTCCGAACTTCATGTCGCCAAATAAACTTCACACCGAAGTAGTCGAAATCTCATTCCCAATCATGTCCAACATATAAAAGGAAAAGAATGCGCATCAAGTCGAAGGGTGAGGATTTGCATGCTCCATCCGAAGTAGGGAACCAACATAAACTCGGCAATAAGTCGAAACATGGACTTGTAATCCATCATAGGCTCCCACATCATTCGAAAATACTTCTTACCATAAGGACAATAAAAAAGAGTACCAAACTCTTTTGGCATCACATCCTCCCGAACCTTACCATCAATGACTTGCTCACATAGAATAGGCAATGTACAAACATCATGATGAAGAGTAAAAATCAGCACGAGGTACTGATTTTAACGAGGCATGCGCCTTCCTTTCATAATAAGACATTTCTTTGCTGTTCTGCAAAGTCTCCAATAGTCGACAAGGAACTGTTATGGGTTGTTCAACACTTTGCTGCCCAAAGTGTTCCCAACATGGGACCAGTCCATAATCTTCCGCAGGCTGTTCCTGAAGCATAATGGACTGCTCATGATGTAAAATGGGCTGTAAATGACCAAAAGAAGATGACTGAACTTGCTGTCCAACATCTTCATCATAAAAATTTAGCAAACTATCAAGAGATGCATCAACGATGGCGTCATCGAAGCTGTCCCACGAAGAGGCATGGGATGACATAGAAGATTCTTCAAGTAATGAAAAATTCTCTCCAAACAAATGCTCGCTCTTAACACTTTGAACAAAAGTACTAATTGACACATGTTTACTCCCTCCTCGATTAGTACAAAATAGTTCCAAAGAGTGCTTGAATTTTTCAGCCTTTGCTAAAACATCAAATTGAAAAGGTTTCGCATGAAACTTCTCACTGATGCATCCATCGCATGCATCAACTTGCGGTGACTTGAAAAAAGAAGATTGTTTCAACATCTGCTCAATGTATCGTTGTTAAGAGATGAAGATTCCAGCCACATGTGGAAGATCAACAAGAACTCAAGTGTGGTTCTTCATGAGTGAGTTGTACTCCTCCTGTATCGCATCCTCCCAACATTTACTCCTCTGGCCTGCTCATGAAAAACAGGTTCTACTGCACCATCCTCAATAGAAATAAGAGCAAAATCAGAAAAATCAGCAAATTCTACTGATTTAGTAGAGGCACGAGTCTTCCCTTCATAGAAATGATCCACTTTGCTGTCCTGCAAAGTCTGCAACAACCATTTAGGGACTGGTTTGGGCTGTCCAACAGCCTTACCTTTGTCAACACTTTGTTGTCCAAAGTGTTCCGAACTTGGACCTTGCTGTCCAATGTTTTTTGAAATTGGACCTTGCTGTCCAATGTCTTCAATAGGCTGCTCTTCACCATAAATAGATTCTTCTTGATGAACTATGGGCTGCAAAATTGAAGGAGTAGTGGGCTGTCCACTAGAAGTAGATGGCAGTCCCTTCTCTTCATGATTAGATGGCAAAACCAAATCTGGAAATATTTCAACATATGCATCATGGGGGAAGTCCCCTTTCATTAGAAGATACAACCTGATCACCAATAGCGAGGGAACCATCAAACGTGGACCCATGAAGAACCCCACAGAAATCAGCAGGAACATCGGCCATAATAGACTCAAGAGATGGAGATATAGAGACCAATGGAGAAGATACTGCACCAACCACCGAACCAGGAGGGCAATCTGAAGTATGCGCAAAAGCAATAGTAGAAATACCACCAGGGTATACGGTCTCAATATCAATGAAACTAGGAATGACCACTGAATACGATATCTGTGAATCAAGGCATATAGGTGCAAGGCACACAGCAACAACCTGTAAATTCGAAGCAGCATCAACCTGAGGAAGAGGACCCATGGATGGTGAAAGTGAAGCAACAACTGATGTACTCTGAATGGAAAGAAGAGCTGCATCGTCAGCCTTTGGCAGGCTACGCATAAACTGCTTCCCGGTAACCAACTGGAAGTCTCCCTGAGAATCAATGCCAACAAGTGAGTGTGTAACTGCATCAAGTACAAATGTCAATGTCTGCTGTGTCAAGTCCAGTGTAACGACTCCAAGAGATGCAAACCAATCAGCACCAAGGATAAGATCATAACGCTCCATAGGAATAATGTAAAGATCTGCCTGTCCAGAAAAATCTCCAATGCGGTATGGTAAACGCTGAAACATCTGAGAACTAGGAAAAGAATGGGAACTGGCAACCTCAACTGTGAGAGGCTGTGAACAGGTGAAGCACGTATCCGACTAGTGATATAACTGCTAATAAAATAATGAGTGCTGCTAGTATCAACTAAAGCAATATATTCACGACCTGTAATACGTACACGTAACCGAATGGAGCGAGGACCAGGACGCCCTGTCCAAGTAGCATAGGCAAGCTGAGCATGGCAAGTAGTAGGAAGTAAATTAGTGGAAGGCTCAGAGGATAGGTCAGGCTCATCAGAAATATGAATGTAGATATCGGAATCATCTGGAGTAGTGCCCTCATGGTAAAAAACAACAGTAGTAGTAGGGAGAGGCCAGGCAAAATGGTCAGGACTCTTACAACGAAAGCAAAGACGCTGCTGCTGAAGGTCAGCGAACTCTGCAGACGTGTAACGTCGGACAAAAGCAGGTTGAGGAGTCGGAGGATGAGGAGACGAAGGGACAATGGAGAGAGCTAGAACAGAAGGGGCAGGTGTAGGGGTGGACGCAACGGGAAAAGATGAAGCAGAAGGATGGGGTCAGGAGAAGCGGGAAGGAAGAGTGTCAGAGTACTTATGTTGTAAAGTACTGGCAAGAGACATCGCCTCAACAAGTGTGGGAGGACAGAAGGAAGAAACATCATAACGTAAAGCACCACGAAGCCCAGCAATGTAACGAGAAATAAGCTCAGTGGGCTGTAGATCTGTGAAAAGATAAGAAAGCTCCATAAACTGATCTGTATAAGAAGCAAGATCACTGGTCTGAGTGAGACTACGGAATGTATAGCATGACGGAGGTCACGGCGAAAAGTATGCCATAAAGGGAGCCCTTCCCGATCAGGATCAGCTCTATAAACTCGCCACCACGTGGCGGCGCGTCCATCTAAATGTAAAGCAGCCAACTGGATCTTCTAAGGATCAGTCTTAGGGTAGATCTGAAAATATGTGTCAAGCTTAGCAAACCAATTCTCTAATAAGTTCCCGTCAGAGGAACCGGAATAGGTAGCAAGCTGTACCCTATCACGAAAGTCTCGAGCAAAGTGTGGCTCAGGAAGTGGGGGACGTGAAAAGAAACCAGAAGATGGGTTAGGTGGAATGAATGGTCCACCACCAGGCTGACTAGCAGAGGAAGATGGAAATCCAAATGGAGGGGGAGTCCCAAATGAAGAAAAATAGGAGCTTTACCAGGACCATGAGGCTGTAAAGAATCAATCTGTGACTGCATAGTAGCAAAGCCGGTCATAACGGTATCGAAGCAAAGAACGAGGCCAGAAAGGGTCTCATCCATGCGACGAAACTGATCGGATAAGGTTTCTTGAGTAGTCTCACTCGGGGTAGGTGAATGTGCCATAATGATAGTGGAAGGAATAGATGAAACTTGAGAGAGCGGACTCTTGTCGTCACCCCAAATTAGTCTATTAAAACCACTATTATGACAACTAAGAAAGGACAGCAATCAGCAAATGAAAAAAAGTGAAAATGAAGGCTGTAAAAATGCGCTGGACAGCTAGGAGGCAAGTGACAAATTGGAGTATCAAACGGAGTCGGAATTTCGTGAAATTTGGTTGAGGATGGGCGATGGACAGCCTGCAAACAAGGTGTGAAAAATGGCTGCAAACGGAGACAAAAACGGACGAAAGTGACAAGTATGAAGCGGCTGGACAGCCTGCAAACGAAAGTGAAAAGAGGGGCTAAAAATGGAAGGAGGAACGAACGAAAGAGATGAGGGAATTGGGCACTGGAGAGCCTGCAAACAAGCTGGAAATGGGTGATAGAGGGTTGGAACTTGGGCGCCGGAAATAATCTGCCCAATTTTTTTTTTTTTCGGCCGCCAAATTTAGAGGAAGTACTTCTGCTAACTATCTGCTAAAGCTCCGCCAAGGAAAATGCTTTGATAGGAGCTGGTCCTCCTCCAAACTGCGCTGAATGTTGCTGAAGCAAAGAGATGAAAGCCTCAGCAAAGAGAGAAAAATCAGCAAGGAAAATGGGCACCCAATCAGAAAATCAGATCTGAAATTCAGCACTCAGGAAAGTGCTCTGATACCAAGTTACGAATAGAGCCACAGTTGATCTAGAGCTAAGCTATGAAAGCATCACATAAGCAAGACTTAAGCTATGAAAGCAGCACAAAAGCAAGACTTAACCCTAGAAAGCAGGAAAGAGAGAGATTAAGGAGACTAAAGAGAGAGATCAATATCATCAGCTAAATAACAAATGACACAGTTTCCCTACTTATAGCCAAGAGGAAGCCCTAAAAGGAAGCTTCCGGTGGCTAGGGCCCAACTGGGAGGGAAAATAGTGCGCCCTCCAAGAAGGCCCCCACTCTCCAGTAATATGTCCAAATGGCCTAATAATGAATAATAAGGCCAAAGGCCAACCATATAGTCTAAGTGTCACTAATGAATAAAAAAGGGCCCAAGGCCTGCTTATGCATAAAGTAAAGTAAATGTAAATGGACGCGGCGAATGTAATGAGCCGAGTCCATAACTATGACTATCTAACTTCATGACTATTGGCTATCCAACTACTTGACTATTGGCTTTCCAACTACTTGACTATTGACTGTCCAACTTTCTATAAGTTACATAGAAAGAATAAGGTACCTCCAATATGTCAAGTTGGGGTAATGTCACAATTAGGCCTAGTGGACCCATGAGTCCCTACCAAGTTAATCTCATACTAACTTAGCTAATTCTAAGTTTAGTAGGTCTAATATAATAAATGACCATGGTTACACAACTCTCGACCTTTTGGGTCAAAGTAACCTATGGTAATGTAAGAATTCCATTTACATTCCAACATACAATGCTAATGTACATTTTGTACTCATTAGTAAAGATGCCATTTGACCTCGTGTGAGGAATTGACATTATTAGGTATAGGGCTAAGCATCTATACATGTGGCATGTGACACATCACCACTTACAAGTGGAATTACATCAAACTAGACAAGCTAAAATTGCGAAATTTCAATAGGGAGCAGGAGGCTTGGGGGAGAGGAGGAGGAGGGGGAGCGCGGTTTCCCCCTTGTCTTCACCATGGCAGGAGGAGGAGAGAAGTGGGGGCGATGGAGCTGGGAGGGCGCTAGGGGAGAGAAAGAAAGAAAGAAAGAAAGCTTTATTAATGTCTTTTGGGCACCCATGGGTGCTAAGACCAAAAAGAAAATATGTACAAGCAACAGTGGGAGCATCATCCATAGGAGGACGTGGTCGTAAAATGCTATAAACGAGCTACGAATGAAAGTAGAACAAAGCAGAAGTGAAATAAGCCCACAACCCGGGCCAGGTATAACAGAAGAACTACAGAAAAAGTACCAATGCCCACAACCCGGCCAGGTGGAGAATAAGTACATATCAGCGAAAGTAAGTGTGAAGTGTTCGCTGAGTGGAGCGTACAGTGGGCCCTGATGGAGGCAAGTGACGACTACATCTGGGCTTTTTGCGCAGTGGCACAGGGATAGGAATCTCATCATTGGAGTCATCAACATGTGCTCGAGTCCGAAAGAAGCCAGTGAGAAACAGTTGCTAGGAGTCTAGCCCCAGGTGATCTGGTACAGGCAGATGAGACTGACGGAGAGTAAGCATCTCACGAACAAGAAGTCCCAAACAACGAGCATCAGATAGGAAACAAAACTGCGAAGTGTATGCGGGGCATCGCGAAAGAGACAATAATACCTCTCCCGTATCTCATAATACAACGGACATCTGAGGAGGAAATGGGCTTCATCTTCCACCTCCTGCAACGAGCACAAGCGACATAGACGACACTCCTGGGGGATATCCCATGCACGACTGGCCTCAATAGCAAGTTGATGAGAGGAAATGCGCAACTGCCCAAGACGATAGCGCAGGCCGTGTGATAGGGGCTGTGAGAGATAGAGCGGCAACAATGGCAAACTAGAGAGGAAGTGTGTCTGGTAATAGCTCAGTCGAATGCGGGAAGGTGGGAGGGAGCTCCAAGTCTGCTGCATATATCGACGGAATAAATAGCCTCGGATATATGAATGCGTACCACGATGAAGATCCATGATAGAGATGCCCAGATGTCGTAAGAGATCAGACGCCTGCTGGTACCAGGATAGCTTGGCATGGGAATTAGCTAGGACACGTGAAGAAGTAACCGCAGCAACTATGTATCTATCCGGGTGAGATGCACGAATCTCCTGAATCCACTGAAGAGAATAAGGTGGAAAAAGCCCTCAAGGATGATCAGAGGAGTAGCAAACTTAGCACATAGGATATCATAGTCTTGGCACGTATCATGCGACCCAAGATAGTGGCATGAATGTGGGAAATGCTTGCCCAGTCTTGGAGAGAAAGTCCTGGCAACCAGATCTCAGAGGCATACATCATTGTTGGAACCACCCGTGTCTGAAACAACTGGCATCTAGTAGCGGGATCAAAAATATGATTCATTGTACAACCACGCTCGAACTGGACCAATGCTGAAAGACCGGAGGAAATGTGCGCAAATGCAGCCTGGTGGAAACCAAGAAGGGGCACAGTAAACAAAACTCCCAAGTAATTATAAGAGGCAACAATGTCAACTTCTTGGCTGTCATAGAAGGATTGATAATTGTGAAGGCTTTGTCGATTGGTGTTGAAAATCATGATCTTCATTTTTTTTAAGTTAATAGAGAGACCCCAAGCAATACAAAACCGATGTAAGACCTGTAAGTGACATTGCAACCCTTATGGTGAGGGAGAAAGCAGAACAATGTCATCAGCATAAAGCAGAATGGGGATGAGCAAATGAGCTAGCGGGCAACCATCTCCGCCTTCTTCACAAATGAGGCGCTCAAGATCATCAGTATAAAGTGCAAACAACGGAGGGAACAGTGGACAGCCTTGCTTGACGCCAACAGTGCTACGAATGGGAGAAGACAAATCAGGTACCAGCCGAATACATGCTCGAACTCTCTCATACAGAGCAACCACTGCCGCGAGAATAGAGTCGGAAAAGCCAAGCTGACGTAGTCTGCTGATCAAAAGAGAGAGAGAGAGAGAGAGAGAGAGAGAGAGAGAGAGAGAGAGAGAGAGAGAGAGAGAGAGAGAGAGAGAGAGAGAGAGAGAGAGCGAGCTTTATTAACGTCTTTTGGGCACCCGTGGGTGCATAATACCAAAAGGAAAATATTTACAAGCAACAGTGGGAGCATCATCCATAGGAGGACGTGGCCGTAAAATGCTATAAACTAGCTACAAATGAAAGTAGAACAAAGCAGAAGTGAAATAAGCCTACAACCCGGGCCAGGTATAACAGAAGAACTACAAAAAAAGTACCAATGCCCACAACCTAGGCCAGGTGGAGAATAAGTACATATCAGCGAAAGTAAGTGTGAAGTGTCTGCTGAGTGGAGTGTACAATGGGCCATGATGGAGGCAAGTGGCGACTACATCTGGGCTTTTTCCGCGGTGGCACAGGGACATGAATCTCATCATCGGAGTCATCAGCATGTGCTCGAGTCCGAAAGAAGCTAGTGAGTTCTCTTGTGCCTACTCTCCATCTCAAAATGGAGTGGCCGAGAGAAAGAATAGATTCTTATGTGAATGTGCCAAAGCCATAAGAATTGAGGCATCTTTGCCAAAAGACTTTTGGGGAGAAGCCATAAGTTGTGCAAATTATCTTTGCAATAGACTCCCACATATTGCTCTTGGAGGAAAGTCACCATATGAGATCTTATTTATGAAGAAGCCTAAGGTTGATTGTTTAAAACAGTAGCGAAACTGGAAAGATGATCAAAAGTTTAAGTTTATTATCCGAAGCAATGCTATGTGCAATTTTAAGGCCGCACTGAAAGGAAACTTTTGTTTTATACATTTCTTGGATGTATGACTGCCACTTCGTTGCATTTTTTTCTGTTGATTCGTTAATACAACCGAATTCGTGCTAGAACTTTCTCATACAGAGCAACCACTGCCGCGAGAATAGAGTCAGAAAAGCCAAGCGGTGTGCACCGATAGGCTTATCTTAAATGATTTTGATCTTTAAGATTGGGCAAATTAAAGCTTTTCAGATACTTGTTAAAATGAATTAATGGGATGAGGTTGTAATCTTTGGGAGGTAGTTCTATATTCGATTAAAAAAACAAGTGTATCGAATATCGTAAAGAATACCCGGAACCAAATTTCATTGAATTTCCATTGATTGAGGCAATTTTAACGAAGTAATGAAATGGAACTGGTGTGGTCAAAAAAGGAAGTAACCTAGCATTTACATTGTGTCAATGGAATTTTCGGGAACCTTCGCTAAAAGAATTTTCGGGTGACCGCAAAATCTAAGGGAGGAAGAAAATGAGACACTTGGTTAGGTTAATGTGATAGTGTTGTGTAATTTGGGTTGATTGAAAATCCCTGTAAGGAAATTGCATAACACCTGTTTTTTTTAATTCACTAAGTTGAATTTATTTTGAATATCTATAGGACCATGAGTTGACCCTATTTTGTTATGGAAAATTGTGACATGGAACGAGAATGACACTTGGTTCACATTTGTACTGTAATGAGCCTTATTCCTAAGAGTTGTAACTCTCAGATGATAGGAAGTTGGGAGTATAGTACCAGCCAGATGGGTTGTTTATGTGACGGTAAAGCCATGTGCGGATTCTTGTTGAATCACAATTTTATTAATGGATTATTGCAATTCATTTGAAACAAATTTGGGGGTACTCCAGTACTTGGTGGAATAGATATGTGCATATCTGGTATTGGAAATCCAGATGAAGTTATGAGATCTCTGGATTATCAGAAAATGCGGTTAAAGATCTTTTTTTGAAAATCGGATCCTATATTAGGTATAGGTTGGACAGATAATCTTTCTGATTTTCTGTTGATTAGATCTAAAAGCAAAGGACTTTCTTAAAGAGAAAACTGATGGTATGGGACATCAGTGATTTCAAAGAGGAAATTCTTGTGTGAGAATGATCTGTAGACCAATGGTTAGTATTTACATTATTTGTAAATCTAATAGTTTAAAACCATTGGTAAAGCCTATTTAGGGTATTTGGAGAGGTTATGAGGTATAGATCCGGATCCCTCAATGGTATCTCATAAATTCCAAATCGGAAACCCTTAAAAGCTATTTCTCTATTAATTTTAAACCTCTACTTTTTAGAAATTTCTTATATACGAGACAATTGGATTGAGATTCATATAATTCCTTCCAATGTAGAACTAGGTTCTGAAGGACTGTTTAAGTTATATGAATTCATGCTTCCATTTCAGGTTTGTGAAAATAGCTCCGAATCAATTGATGTTTTCAAATAATTAATGGAATTTAGACTTCCTGAACCCAATTGATTATCTCTATTTGATAGTTGATTATTGGGAGTAATGTTTCTATCACTCGGGATAAGATATTTTATGATTTTAAGGAAAAAAATCCAGATTGTAATAGTATTGAATACTCATTACTGACTTTTTCGAATCTTTGATATCTTATACGTTGTCTCCTGGGAACTTTTTGATTGAAATTATGAAATTTCTTTTAAAAGGGGGAGAAGAAAATGATAGGAATCAGACTTTCATGGGATCAACCAGCTGCATAGATTTCTTTTGTGGAATCCAGTTTGTGTGCATTGGTGGAACTATCATGTGTGAATAGAGGAAATCTCTAGTGATTATTTTGAATAATTTGGAACTAGAGGAGTTTTTGGGGATAATGAGCTATGAGATATTCATGAAAATGGGAAGTAGTGGTAAAGATTAAATTAAGGTTCACTGCTTGTCTACCAAGTACCATTTAGTTATGGATTGGATCAGTGGAATAAAGCTTTAATCTTAACCTTATATCCAAAGATGTCGATATAGTCAGCCTAATCTATTGTGCACTAAGATCTGAAGTAGGTTGAATGATTGAAGGAATTTTGTTGATAAGAGTATGATGGTTGGAAAACTTGCGATGTGGAATTATTCACTTCAAAGATTCCCTAGATATGTTATTTACTCAAGAGAAATAGAAACTTCTGTTGCTGAGTCACAAGATTCTCAGTAAGGTATGTGAGTAACATATGCGGATTTTGGAGGAATCTGCCAGATAAGGACATATGTGTTTATGTACTGGGTCATAGTGAGATTATTCTCATATGTGCACAATTAATCTTGTGTGGATCTACTATGTATTCTTGGTTACTAAGGTTATCTGGTGCACTTAACCTAGTTGATGAACATAGACATATAATCAAGTATTGTGTTTGACAATTACTTGCAGAGTTAACAGATCCGTTCTGATAGATCTATTGGTTAACTTAAAAGTGATTTGGATATGGATCTAAATGTGGTGTTATACTAGTATAAATAAGATCTGCACCTAGACATTTAAGATTTCTAAATCATGAGCAATTAACTTGAGTAGTTGATTTATTCCTGTGGAAGTTAATTGATAAAACGGACGGTGTGAAGAGAATTCACCGGAAACTATTTGTTTTGTGTGTATTGCTTGTAAGACACATTATTTATGAGTCATTTGGATTTATTAAGACTTGTGTGCATAGGATACTGATTTCTTGGATGAGTATTTCTCAGTTGAGAAATAGACTTGATTCATGTTGGAATGTAAATGGAATTGCTTACATTACCATAGGTTACTTTGACCCAAAAGGTCGAGAGTTGTGTAACCATGGTCATATCATTTATTATATTAGGCCTACTAAACTTAGAGTTAGCTAAGTTAGTATGAAATTAACTTGGTAGGGACTCATGGGTCCACTAGGCCTAATTGTGACATTAAGTATCCCAACTTGACATATTGGAGGTACCTTATGCTTTCTATGTAACTTATAGAAAGTTGGATAGTCAATAGTCACGTAGTTGGATAGCCAATAGTCATGAAATTAGATAGTCATCTTGGACTATATATATGTGTGCATCCCATTTGTATGAGACACTTTTGTAAGCAATATTGACTATTCTCCTTGGCTATCCACGAGTTTCTACAAGAGGGTTTCTAGCCATCTCTTTCTTTCTTTTGAGAATGCTTTGTGTGATTGAATAGTTAAGATCCTGGATCCTTAGGCTTCTATTTCCTACATGGTATCAGAGCCTTTAGGTGATCAGATTGCTTGTAGGAGGGCGCCCAATAGGAAGCTTAATTCTTCCCCTTTTGGTAGCAGAAAATCATCAAGCTACTGATTTTTGCAGGAGAAGAATCTGTTCATCTTCTTATAGCTTTTTTGCAGGAAATTGCAGGGCACCTTCACCTATTTGAGAGCTAGCAGTAGGGCGCCCATGCTCAAACCAATTGCATGTGATTTTGACTCAATTACATGCTGAAAATTTCATATTTACTTCTTAAATGAAGATACATGTGTTTTGGACACATTTCTTGCTGAAATTTCCCTGTTGGTGAGCTTGGAGTAGGGCGCTACCATCAGCTCTATATGCACATAGTGTGCACTCTTTTTAGCCACAAATTTCTAGTTTTGGTTTTGGCTTCATTCGAAGTCTACCAATTTGTGAGCATTCTGTTTTTTTGTCCAAAAATCAGCCACCTATTTCATTACTTGTTGAGCAGATTGCACGTGGAGTATTGCAATCTATTGTGTTCATAATTTCAGCTTTGAGGTTGCTACCCTTTGAGTAGATTTTGTTTTGGAAAGTCTATTTCCTATCTACTACAAGCTGATTTTTCTATTATGGCTAAAGAATCGGAGTCTATTGGTTCTTAATTTAATGAAGATAGGCTGGATGGCACAAACTATTCCTTGTGGTGCTACATGATAAAGAACCTTCTAATTGCTAAAGGTTTGTGGGAAGTAGTTAATGGTGACGAAGAAAGGCCGCCTACCTTGGCACCTATTACACCATCTAGAACAACTACAATGATGACACAAATGGAAGGTAAGAATTAGGAAGAGAGTTGAGAGTAATAGATACAAATTGTGAGTTCTCAATCACCTCATCAATACTAAGAAGCTCCTCTCGAAGATCCTTGATCTTCATCAAGTGGTTTGTAAGCAAATTACCTTCTTGCATCTTCAAGATAGAAAGTTGATTTTGAAGATATACCACTTTTGCCGCATTCTCTACTTGAAACATCTTTGCAAGAGTCTTCCAAGCACTTTTGGAAGTCTTGCATGATCTAATATGAGGAAGAATAGATCTCTTCACTAACAATGCAATGACGGAATGTGCTTGTGCATCTCGTCGATCCCACTTCTTTTGCTCATCGGAAGACACCTCCATAGTTGTTTCTCTTAGGGGACAGCAAATCTCCTTCGACGAACTTGTTGGCTTACTTCTTCAAGAAGAGCAAACAAGGATCAACTTTGGTGAACAAGAAGATCAAGCTTTCTTTGCAAAAGGCAAAGGCAAACGCAAGTGGAAAAGTAAGCCTTCTTTCAAAACTTCCAAAGATGATCAAATATCTAAGGAAGCTCAAGATCAAGACTCAAAGAAGAAGGGTAAGTGCCACTATTGCAAGAAGTTTGGACATCACATCAAAGAATGTAGGAAGAGGCTTGCAAAAGGAAAAAGAGAAAGGTAACGATACAAGTACCACAATCATTACTTTGGAACAACAATTTGGAAAGGAGTATAATCTTTTCAATAATGATTATGCTTTTGTCACTAATAATCTCATCTCTCCTAAAGACGAGATTTTTGCCACTTCAAATCTTGTTGGTTTTTCAGCAGAAAACAGCTCATCTTCAGCTTTACAAGTTGCTGTTTTTTCATCTATTGATTGGGTGATTGATAGTGGTGCCACACGCCATATGACTTATCACAAAGAGGTCTTCACAAAGCTTGTGAAAGTGCATGATGGAAGCAAAGTTCAAGGTGTTAATAACACCTCTTATCCTATCAAAGGTAGTGGAGTGATCCCCATTATCTTACCCAATGGTGAGGAAAAGTACATTCGTAATGTACTTTATGTTCCAAAAATAAAAAGGAACCTCATTTCGGTGTCTACAATTATGAACCAAGGATTGGTTGTGGAAAGTGTCTTATCAAATACCCAAAGAGATCTCTTATGATCATTGCTTCGGGAACATTACGTGGTGGATTGTTCCTTATGGATACCTATGAGCGAAGAGCTTCATCGTCTTTTTGTCTTGTTGCATCAAGTTCACATTCTTTGGAGTTGGCTGAATTATGGCATGCTAAGTTTGGACATCTCAACTTTGCTAGCTTGAAGATGTTGAAGAGATTCAATATGGTTGAAGACATTCCTAATATTGAGCATCCCGAAGGACATGTATGCGAAGGATGCATACTTGGAAAATTTCAAAGGCAAGCTTTTCCAATTGATGGAACTATTAGAGTTGATGGCAAATTTGATTTGGTTCATAGTGATGTATGTGGTCCAATGAGGACCGAATCCATTGGAAGGTGTAAGTACTTTGTTACTTTTATTGATGACCTTTCAAGATTTACATGGATTTATCCTATGAAGGCAAAATCTGAATTTTTTCACCGCTTTAAGAATTTTCTAGCAATGATAGAAAACCAGTTTGGGCACTCTTTGAAGATCTTACGTACCGACTGAGGAAAGGAATATATAAAGAATATGTTCTTTACTTATCTTCAAAGCAAGGGTATCCATCATCAAATGACAACCCCTTACACACCTCAACAAAATGGTGTTGCCGAAAGAAAGAATCGCACTATTATGGAGATGGCTCGATGCATGCTCAAGGCAAAGGGCCTACCTCACAAGTTTTGGGCTGAAGCGGTTATAACGGCGGCTTACATTAGTAATCGGTGTCTTACTAAAGCGTAGTAACTCCTTATCAAATTTGGAATAGTAAGAAGCCTACTATTTCTCACTTATGCATCTTTGGTTGCACGGCTTATGCTTTCATTCCCGATAAGCTAAGAACCAAGCTTGATGATAAAGGAGTCAAATGCATATTTGTTGGCTATAGTAGCGAAAGCAAGGGCTATAGGTTGTTCAACATGGATACTAGTAAAATCATAGTGAGTCGTGATGTTCTTTTTGATGAAAAGACCTCCTATGATGTTGTGCCCACTCATGTCATGAAAGGGGACTTCCCCCATGATGCATATGTTGAAATATTTTCAGATTTGGTTTTGCCATCTAATCATGAAGAGAAGGGACTGCCATCAACTTCTAGTGGACAGTCCACTACTTCTTCAATTTTGCAGCCCATAGTTCATCAAGAAGAACCTATTTTTGGTGAAGAGCAGCCTGTTGAAGACATTAGACAACAAGGTCAAAGTTCGGAACACTTTGGACAGCAAAGTGTTGACAAAGGTAAGGCTGTTGGACAGCCCAAACCAGTTCCTAAATGGTTGTTGCAGACTTTGCAGGACAGCAAAGTGGATCATTTCTATGAAGGGAAGACTCGTGTCTCTACTGAATCAGTAGAATTTGCTGATTTTTCTGATTTTGCTCTTATTTCTATTGAGGATGGTGCAGAAGAACCTGTTTTTCATGAGCAAGCTAGAGGAGTAAAATGTTGGGACGATGCGATCTTGGGTTCTTGTTGATCTTCCACATGGGGCTGGAATTTTCATCTCTCAACAACAATACATTGAGGAGATGTTGAAACAATTTTCTTTTTTCAATTCACCGCAAATTAATGCATATCATGGATGCATTAGTGAAAAGTTTCATGCAAAACCTTTTCAATTTGATGTTTCAGCAAAGGCTGAAAAATTCAAGCACTCTTTGGAACCTTTTTGTACTATTCGAGGAGGGAGTAAACATGTGTCAATTAGTACTTTTGTTCAAAGTGTTAAGAGTGAGCATTTGTTTGGAGAGAATTTTTCATTATTTGAAAAATCTTCTATGTCATCCCATGCCTCTTCGAGGGACAGCTTTGATTACGAATGTACTTTGTGTCAATAAGTACTTTTGTTCAAAGTGTTAAGAGTGAGCATTTGTTTGGAGAGAATTTTTCATTGTTTGAAAAATCTTCTATTTCATCCGATGCCTCTTCGAGGGACAGCTTTGATGACGCCATCGTTGATGCATCTCTTGATAGTCTGCTAAATTTTTATGATGATGATGTTGGACAGCAGGTTCAGTCATCTTCTTTTGGTCATTTACAGCCCATTTTACATCATGAGCAATCCATTATGCTTCAGGAACAGCCTACGGAAGATTATGGACAACATGGTCTATGTTGGGAACACTTTGGGCAGCAAAGTGCTGAACAGCCCATAACAGTTCCTTGTCGGCTATTGGAGATTTTGTAGGACAGCAAAGAAATATCTTACTACGAAAGGAAGGCACATGCCTCATTAAAATCAGTACCTCTTGCTGATTTTTTTGGTTCTACACTTACTCTTCATCATGATGTTTGTACATTGCTTATTCTATGTGAGCAAGTCATTGATGGTAAGGCTTGGGAGGATGTGATGTCAAAAGAGTTTGGTACTCTTTTTTATTGTCCTTATGGTAAGAAGTATTTTCGAATGATGTGGGAGCCTATGATGGATTACAAGTCCATGTTTCGACTTATTGCCGAGTTTATGTTGGTTCCCTACTTCGGATGGAGCATACAAATCCTCACCCTTCGACTTGATGCTTCATTATTATGCATTCTTTTCCTTTTATATGTTGGACATGATTGGGGATGAGATTTCGACTACATCGATGCGAAGTTTATTTGGCGACATGAAGTTCGGATAGCAAGTTACATTTTTCTCTTTCGAGAAGTTACTTCATGTTATGTTATGCATTTCCATTTAAGGAGGGTGTTGGAATGTAAATGGAATTGCTTACATTACCATAGGTTACTTTGACCCAAAAGGTCGAGAGTTGTGTAACATGGTCATATCATTTATTATATTAGGCCTACTAAATTAGAGTTAGCTAAGTTAGCATGAAATTAACTTGGTAGGGACTCATGGGTCCACTAGGCCTAATTGTGACATTAAGTACCCCAACTTGACATATTGGAGGTACCTTATTCTTTCTATGTAACTTATAGAAAGTTGGATAGTCAATAGTCAAGTAGCTGGATAGCCAATAGTCATGAAATTAGATAGTCATCTTGGACTATATATATGTGTGCATCCCATTTGTATGAGACACTTTTGTAAGCAATACTGACTATTCTCCTTGGCTATCCACGAGTTTATACAAGAGGGTTTCTAGCCATCTCTTTCTTTCTTTTGAGAATGCTTTGTGTGATTGAATAGTTAAGATCCTAATTCTTTAGGCTTCTATTTCCTACAATTCATTAGTGATTGTATCCCAGTGATCGTAATGGTGCGAAGAATGTTAAACTGAATTTTGGGAATTCAGCAAAACTTTGTAATCTCTAGATGATGTTCTAGGAGATTGTATAAGTTTATATTGTTAAAGATGAATGTTATAATAGTCTTTAATTACTTGGTTGATTGTAGAATTTGGAACTCATAATCTGATTAAGAATCGGTTTGGAAGTATATTCTTGGAATCCAATGATTTTCCTTGTGGAAAAGATTTCAGAATAATTCTTATATTTCCTGAGTTGTATGTTGTACATATACTCCAATATCTTCCAATGATTAAGTATGGTTTTGGAATCCTGTAAATTATGAATGACGAATCATAAGATTCTAAATGTTTATGATTGACGGATCATAAATTGATACTTAAAAGTCATTTGAAGAGTAAGAATATTTGTACCAAGAAGCATTATTTTCTACAAGAAATTGACATGGAATTTCTTTAGCTTTTGGATTTGATTTCTGAAATAAAGTAAAATCACCCAGTATTTCGTGTAATTGGGATTACATGAAGGTGATGAGTATTTATTTTGGATAAAATCTACCCATTTGAAGGATTTATAGCTTAGTGTATTTTTTGGAATTTGAATTAGTATTCATGAGTAAAGGCAAGCAATTAAAGAATTGTTGCATCTCTGAGTACTTATTCAGATGGAAAGATCAGACTAAGAATAAAGGTTCATGGGAAGACTTGAAAGCTTAAGGAATGGGTTCATGTTTTCTTTTTCCCGTTCTGAGGACAGAACCTGTTTAAGGGAGGAAGAATGTTATGGCCATATTCGGTTAAGGACCTGGAATAGTCCTAATATGGTAGACCGGCCCTCCAGTGTTCGAGATTATTGGTCACGCCTAGATTTTATTCCAACTCAAGGCCTGTTGGTGACTAATGACCTTGAGAGGACCCAGACACTCTAATTGAGACATATGGAGTAGTACATGTACGTGTGACTGATATAGGCAGGAGGTATGCATGTAGAGCTGTAACCTATTTATAGTTGACCTGCATGGGGATTCCATGTGCTCATGCATAGGATCCTACTCTCTATATATTGAGGTAGTGATTATTCAGTCGACGACTTGGTCTAGGTTACCTGATGAGCTCTTCTCCTCTTGCTGTCACATTGGCATGGCTTGGGAGCTAGATCCAGGAGAATTCTCCAGGAGGGATCTAGGTTTGGTTAGGTGGTTTCGCTCCACAGTCTCTCTTGTGTTTTCCTATCCTCATCTTAGGGGTTTGTCCCTAGTGGTCTTTACACATTGCACCCATCCCTCTTCAATCCTGGGTCGACTATGCAACCAACCTATATACAACTGCTCACCCTTCCATCTCTCTTTCTTCTCGTCTTATCCACTGTGACCTCTTTCTCCTGACATGGTTGAAGCCACCATCTGCAAACTCAAGCCCGCTGTTTCAATCGCTCTGTCATTGATGGTTTCCCCATACCTTGGGCCACCAATCTCCTTCATCCCATTCTTAAAGCAGGCGATGCCATGAATGTCCAGAACTATCACTATTATGATTGGTCATACCATGGCCAAATTGTATGCCACTATTCTCCAGAACTTCATTACGGCAGAGGCTGATTCTCGACTATTGTATGCGACTGGCCAGGCTGGCTTCCGCCGGGGTTATAGCACTCTTGATCATGTCCTCACCCTACGTACTATCATTGAGGAGGCAAAGCATATGGGCAAGAAGGTATTTGCTTGTTTCGTTGATCTCTCTAAGGCCTTTGATATTGTTGCCCGTCATCGCGACCTCCCACGAGAGAGATCGAGAGAGAGAGAACGTGCAGGACAGGAGGCAGGATCAATTGCTCCATCAACTCCATCGCTACAGTCGCTGCAAAAGAAGGTTTCCACAACCTACACCACTCCACCATAACCCATAAAGGATCATGAGGAGGTTCAATCAACGCTTTTGGAAACAGATTCCACAGCGACCTCTCCAATTCTCAAACTCGGCCAACGACCATCTACTCCCAGTCGCCTACAGCCAACACCACTCCAGACAGATCCTTGTTTGGAATCTGACATACAAGGAGGAAAACATTTGACTAAAGCAGTTTAAGCTTGGCTGCACTTTCCAGGCAAACCAACACTCAGGCGGTTCAGCAGCAGGGAGCAGAACAGCTGTCCAAAATGACCCAAATTCCACTAACTCGTGGCCATCATCGCTGCCCAACAGGCTCACTTCAACCACGGTTCATAGTTTTAGATGACAGGGTTACCCTTCTCAAGTTTCATTCTGAAACACATATGCAGCTACAAATTGCAGGGAGGTGTTTCTCATGGAACTCAAGCTCATGCAATCAACTATTCCATACAATCATAATCGTTTCAACAGGGAATAATTAACAGATCAGGGTGCTCCAACCTCACAATCTTGCCTTTGTCTGCCAAAAAATTAGAGAGCAATCACTTACCAATATCCAATCTCTGTTCACAACTTTGCATGTTCTTCAATTTTCAGAGGATTAGTTCAAAATTTACAAATCCTCATCATGCAATCAATTCAGTTCAAGCTCCCAGCTGCAGTAAGTCTATTAATTCGGGATAAATTGATCCTCACACCAATTTATCAACAAACGTCCTGTAGCTGAACCTGAAACTAATTGTGTAAACATGAAGGACTCAAGTGAATCCTCTAACATATCTAGGCCACCTAACAAGCAAATAAATCTACCAAAGCAGATTACTTTACATCAAATGAAAGCATTCTCAAGGTTCTAGGAATTTGACAATGAAGTTACACTAATTCATAGCATCTTTATGAAATCAAATATGTAGAAGAGCACTCTACCACCATATTTGACAAGCATGCTTTTTATCGGAATTAGTAACTTCAACTCCAAAATTCCCTTGAGAAATTAGCACTCCACCTAGGACGTAAATCCAAGTGCTTCCAACTTTCAATTTGGTGTAGAGCTTGTTTCCATCCCATCCAAGACCGCATCTTAGCCGGGCTCTGATACCAATGTAAAGACCACTAGGGACAAACTCCTAAGATGAGGATAGGAAAACACAAGAGAGACTGTGGAGCGAAACCACCCAACCAAACCTAGATCCCTCCTGGAGAATCCTCCTGGATCTAGCCCCCAAGCCATGCCAATGTGATAACAAGAGGAGAAGAGCTCATCAGGTAACCTAGACCAAGTCGTCGACGGAATAATCACTACCTCAATATATAGAGAGTAGGATCCTATGCATGAGCACATGCAATCTCCATGCATGTCAACTATAAATAGGTTACAGCTCTACATGCATACCTCCTGCCTATATCAATCACACGTACATGCACTACTCCATATGTCTCAATTAGAGTGTCTGGGTCCTCTCAAGGTCATTAGTCACCAACAGGCCTTGAGTTGGAATAAAATCTAGGCGTGACCAATAATCTCGAACACTGGAGGGCCGGTCTACCATATTAGGACTATTCCAGGTCCTTAACTTAATATGGCCATAACACAATGGATAGGGGCTTATGAAGAAAGATCTTCCAAAAAGTAGCCGAGGAAGCAGAGTGGAGGGAGCAAAGGAGGTAGGAGGAATGGGAAGAAAAGTAGGCCACTTTCTTTTTGCGGAGAAGGGAACGAAGCAGCTCTTCTGCGGAAGAAGAAAGTGTAGAATTGGAGAATTTGAGGAACTCAACATATTTCTGGAAGAAAGAACAGTCGTTGTCATACCATTTATTATGGGTACGACAATCAGAAGAGAAGCGGTGAGGGGGCGCAATGGCATGAGCGGCGGTAGTCAGGGCGTGTGTTAAATAGGAGGCTTGGGTAGTGGCCTGGGATTCATGAGGAGGTATACTGTCATGCCCACAACTGGTCTTGGGTAGCGTGTCCATGCTAGGGATCAGTAGACCAACGACCCGTAAATTAATTGTGACTTATGTGCAAGGTCATAATTAATGGTTGTAGGCCTAAAGTCATGATGGTGGATTTGTATGGGTCTATCAGTGAGTCATTGGGGAACTGGATGACGTGGCCCAGATAGGCTGCAGAGGTGTCTAGTGAGGTGTCAGTGCACTACTTGGTTGCATGGGCCTTGGAGGGTATAAGTATACCTGTTGGGATCTCACTAGTGTATGCTTGATTGCATGATTGGTAGCCGTATGCTGCTGGTGTGATGCCTCATTCCTCTTTGTGATTGATCTATAGCTTGGGGGCTAGATCCGTTCGATCCAGGTTTGGTTGGGTTGGTTTGTAAACCATCCGTTTCCCTTGTGTTGCTTGTGATTGGCATGCTTAGAATAGGATTCTTGGTTTAGGACTTTACATTGGTATCAAAGCCAGTTCTAAGCACATTTTGCCATTTATTTGTGCTCAAGATGGAATCTCAAATTATGTGGGGATTTTTCCATTGTGAGATACGGAATATCAGCATTTTTTGAGAAGATTGGTGGAGTAAGCAAAAAGTGGTGAAAATTCGAATACCTCTTCTCTCGAGTCACTTTTTTGAGGTGCAATCGGTTGTGTGGTATGTGCACTACCAGGTATACAATCAATTCGGTTTTTAAGCACTTCAAATCTGTATTTAGGAAGTAAATTTAGATTTTCTTCATCCACTTATGTTGCCGATTACTTCATTAGGTGCACTTTTCTTGTAACAACGGTTTCAATTCGAGGAAATGGTGGTTTTTACGGTTTTTTGGTTCTTCACATAATAGTGGGCTATGTGTTTTTAGTATTGGCTGTCTTTTGCTTTTGTGACGAAGCCAAGTTTGGCTTAAGTCCAGGAAAACAGGAAAGAGGCTCAATAAGACTAATCTTTTGCTGTAGTGTTGGTGATTAGGGTTTGCATGGCGGGTTTTTGGTGATTTACAGGACCGTGCTGTATTTTTGGCACATTAACAGTGTTCTGCAGGCTTATGTGAACCAGTAAAGCCATTCTTTGGAGGGTATGGGTTACAAGAAAGCCTAGCTTGTGTTTCCGGATGAGGCAACCTGCAAATCAAGATTTTTTGGGAAAAATTTGGCAGCATGTACCCTGTTTTTCAGGTCTTATATAACCTACTTAATGTAGATTTGTAGGAATGGATTGCTTATGCATTTGTGAAGGCAAAGTAAGGCTAAGCAACAGTAAAAGCGCCCTACAAGCTAGCTATAATATGCAAAAACAGCAGAAGAAAGGTATCTAATGTTTCAAGCAAGAGCAGAAGCTTGAATATCTTCTGTTTTATGTGTACACTCTATAAATAAATGAAAAAACAGTAGTAGGCAGCTAAGGTATACAACTTGGGCTAACAACCGAAATTTTTTTTCGGCGATTAATGCCCCAAAGGTGTCAATGACTGGATAAATCGTTGGTCAAGCTACTTTAGCTTACACAACATCGCAGAATAAAAAAGCAAATTTCGTCGGTTTTTGTTGTTGCTTTGGGTAAGGCCTCGTGGCAGTCAAGTTTGGATTCATTCAAAGGTTTATGTGCATAGAATACACGAGAACTTTTGGCCTTCACTTTTCTCGATTACTATTCCGGAAGACTTAGGTAGCGTTGGATAGTTGATGGTGGCCAAAAGTTAGAGCTTCACGTAATGGAGTTCTGGTGAATCCTAAGTTATTCTAGATTAGAACTTAAGAGAAAATTCTAGACGTATTCTAGATTGGACCCTAACTTTGGAATGACACTTTGTGCCATGGCTAAAATAAGGGCGTTTTTGGATTACAATCCTTATATAGGCACCGTATGTGAGTTGGAAAAGTCTGAAACTTTTCAAATGGAAAGGACTTTTTGGAACAACTCATGTGTCTTTTAAGAATTGTGATGCACTCTTATGATATGGTATGGTCTTGGGAATCTGGAGAGTTGGGATTGGTGAATCATAACTCAGACTCTAGGATATACCTGATCCATAAGAGAGGATTGTGTTCATAGTACCCTGGATGAATAAACAGGATAGTGGAATTTTGGTACGACTGATCATCTTACCAAATCGGCTATTTTTATTCGGGTAAAGATCTAGTAGTTGTAGAGTGTCTGTTTAGGCTTTACGGATTACCAATTGACATTATGAACATTCGTGATTTGGTGTTCACTGGTCACTTTTGGTCGGCCGTATTCGCTAAACTAGAGAGGACTCTGAGCTTAAAGTTCTTTTGATTATTGGTAGTTACCTATGTTAGTTTATCACGTTCTTTTATTGAGTATAGGACAAGAATCCGATGAATTATGATTGACGAATCATAGTTCAGATTCTAGTTATACTTGATCATTTAAAAGAAGAATTACCTGCGTGATCAGAA
Source organism: Diphasiastrum complanatum (assembly GCA_029204225.1). Taxonomy (NCBI): domain Eukaryota; kingdom Viridiplantae; phylum Streptophyta; class Lycopodiopsida; order Lycopodiales; family Lycopodiaceae; genus Diphasiastrum; species Diphasiastrum complanatum. Next base: position 39,570,227 of record CM055111.1, on the reverse strand, counting down.
GATCAAATGATATATGTATTTTATATTTTGATAGCAATTTCCTCGGAGAGGAAGTTATCCTTGACGGAGATTTAGTTATAGTAAGCATTTGACTACCGGTTATAGCCCGTGTGTGCTTATATACAGTTTTAAATCTATATCACTCATTTTGGTAGAGACTCGTACGATCAGGTTTCAGAAGGTAGCGGATTTCCTACATGATATGTAGGAAGTGCTACGGATAGCCCGTGAAAATGTCTAGTGTGCCTAAGATTGGGACCGACATTTTGCTAATCTGAAATGATTACCTCGAGACTTTCAAGTGGGAGATTGGGTATATTTGAGAATCCCAAAGGATTCTAGTGTAATGCTGTACCGGCAAGCATTACAAATTGTCCCCTAGATACAGAGGACCGTATTAGATCCTGTAGAAGATCGGATTCTTAGCTTACCAATTGGAACTCCCGGAAGGATCACAAGTGCATCCGGTAAGCTGACTCAAGATGAATCTACGTGAAGGAGAGCCTCTTGGATCTGGAGATCAATTGGACATGTTGGATGAATCATCGGGTGTATCTCGACCTGAACCCAAAAGATCTTGGATACAAGAACTAAACGATTAAGGAATCGTATAGTTACCAGGCATCTGGTTCGATGGAAGGGATGTATAGACGATGATGATTCCTGGGAACAGGAAGGAAGCTTAAGGAAAGAACTTCTCAAGTTTTAAATTCTGAGGACAGAACTTGAATAAGGGAGGAAGAATGTCATGCCCACGACTGGTCTCGGGTAGCGTGTCCACGCTAGGGATCAGTAGACCAACGACCCGTAAGTTAATTGTGACTTATGTGCAAGGTCATAATTAATGGTTGTAGGCCTAAAGTCATGATGATGGATTTGTAGGGGTCTATCAATGAGTCATTGGGGAATTGGATGACATGGCCCAGATAGGTTGCAGAGGTGTCCAGTGAGGTGTCACAGTGCACTACTAGTGGTGCATGGGCCTTGGAGGGTATAAGTATACCTATTGGGCTCTCACTAGTGTATGCTTGATTGCATGACTGGTAGCCGTATGCTGCTGTGTGATGCCTCATTCCTCTTTGTGATTGATCTATAGCTTGGGGGCTAGATCCCTAGGTTTGGTTGGGTTGGTTTGTCCACCATCCGTTTCCCTTGTGTTGCTTGTGATTGGCATGCTTAGAATAGAATTCTTGGTTTAGGACTTTACATATACGATAGCGGGTGGGTCGAACAAAGAGGGAAGGTGGACTTGGCGTTGGGGAGAAGGAGAGGTAAAGCGTAGAGTGATCAGCGAGGACCGGGGTAGAGATGGTGAAGGATGCCAGGCGGGGCAATAAAGCAGGAGATGCAATGAAATAGTCCACTACGCTGTGACCACCACCAAATGGGTGGCAAGTATATGCAGAGGAGGATGGTCATTGAAGAAGACTGTTAAGGATAATGAGACCGTGTTCTTGAGCCAATCTCAAAAGCTGTTCTCCAAAAAGCGTTACCGTCGTTGATGAGTCCTAAGAATAACGGGTATGAGGTATTCAACGGATGAAGAGGGAGTGTGTCAGCATAGAACTCAGTTTGGCGAGCAGCTGTGCGTGCGTTCAAGTCCCTGCAAGTAATATGTAACCCTGTAGAGAGAGTCTAGCGACGCCGTCAGAAAGGGCCTGAAAAGGATCACCTCTCATATCCATAAACACTGAAGTGTGGGGAGCAAAGTAGCACACTGCAACAAACAAGTCCTGGTACAGCCCCAAGAAGGATGCAGTAATTTGAAGCCACAAGTAAGTATCCTGCCTTGTAGCATAGGTTGTGGAGCAGAAATCCATTGAAAACCAGAAATGTGCAGAAGTGGGTGTGTGGAAGACTCATATGTCTCTGCAAAAAGTAAAATATCAGCCGAACACATATAGGTGTCAAGATCAGCCGCTGTAGAAGAGGTGGAGAGGCTGCCGCAATTCCAAAAACCGAATGTGACGCTAGCCGGGGCTTTTGGGCTGCTCCCATGCCCGAGTATCCCAACTTCCTATTGACGCTTGGAGAAAAAGCGAGGGTTGCCATTTGTGAATACCACCCGCTGTTGTTTTGTCCTTGCCACCTGAATAATAGTTTGACGCTGTAACCATTGGCACTGAGTAAGGTCATCATTGGAGAGTACGACGCGCACGAAGAATTGTCTGCCGGTCGTCCATAGTTTTGAATTTGACAAATAATACCTTCGGATCATGCTGGAGGCGCCAAGCATATTGGATACCTGGAACTGAGAGCCCCATGCATGAAGTAAACAAAGAGGTAACCTTGTCTAGTGCTATGCCCTCAGTAGGAAGACCTCAAAATCTTAAGTTGAGCTTTTTGTCATCTCGGCGTTGTTGTTCTGCCAAGACGCCTTGTACCGTGGTGTCTAAGGAGGGTGCTATAGAGGATGAAGAGGTGATAGATGATCTCAGGATAGAAGCCCATGATTTGGTCTCACATACTACTTGCTCGAGAGTAGGTACCTTCAGTACATGTTCCATCGTCTCATGAAGCCGCTGTTCAAGAATGGGGGGGAGAGGGAGGGAGAGAGAGAGAGAGAGGGAGCGTGGTTTCCCCCTTGTCTTCACCATGGCAGGAGGAGGAGAGAAGTGGGAGAGAGAGAGAGAGAGAGAGAGAGAGAGAGAGAGAGTCTGTTTGTGATACCAAACGTATATAAGACTCAAAGAGTAAATTCGAAGTATGGTCTAATTTAGGGAGCATGGAACATCTTCGAGCAATAGACTCCAACTAAGAGCATAGATTAGTAGACACAATCACTTGTAGATCATTTGGGAGTTGCTGCATTTATACTAGTTTTGAGATCCTTAAGGGGAGTCATTTAGAAATCTATTGGTAGGCTTAGTGAGACTGCACCTCGCTTCCTAGTCTGGCGAGTATACAAAATATTGGATAAGAAGCATCAGATGAGAAACACTTCTTGAAGCTTGTTTTGTTTTGTTTTGGGCGAAAGAGAAATTTTGGGTCCGTTGACCCCTTATTTGGGGCTTGGGGCCTACTCAAAATCTGTTTAAAATTTGGATGTTTTAAATTGCTGCACAACATAAACAACTAAGAACGAGTTAGAATTTATAGAATTTTTTCTGGAGGGTGATTAAAGGTATGAGATCAAGATATGTGGAATTCTGGAATAGACTGGATTGCTGGCATGGTCTTCCAAAGAAGAAGAATAAGAAGAAACATTGCCATAAGATTCAGGTGCCACCTTCTAACCTTATACATACTACATAGTAGCATTCAAACATATTTGAAACATCCAGGTTTCAAATGAGTTTAATGCTACATTGTACAACAATTCCTGCTTTACTCGTGAAAGTGTGAGACAAGTACTTTTGCATTCTGGGCCATGTTAATGGGGGAAACCATGGAGGTTTCCCATGGGTATGGTTACTAGGTATTAGAGTTCAGTCTTGCCTTGATAATTGTTTATGGCTCTATAAGCAGTCAATTTCTTATAGATGAATTTGTTTCTATTGATTATTTCTCAATGAGTTCATTATTTAAAAAATGTACACTTGGGTTTCCATGTGTGCTTTCATTATATGCCTCGATGGTCATGGTTCCCGATGTGCACAGGTCAGATATGAGATGGCAACGGTGTTAAATGTTCCAGAGACTGAGCACACTTACGGAGATTTGATGCTTCTTACAAAGGCGTCAGAGCTGAAGCTGGTGAGATTTTAATATGCCTAAATATGTTCAAGATACAAAACTTTCAAATAGACAAACTGACATTCTCCATCTTGTTGCTAGTCTCTTGCTAATCTTGTATTCCTTGGATCATCCATATTTTCTGCTTCACACCATGAAAAAAAAGACTTTCATTGCAAAAGAGGCTCTAGGTTTAGAAGCCATCACATGTCTGTGAAGTAGCTCATGTTGCTACCTCTAAACCTATGAATAAGGAATCTGCAGAAACCTGGAAGTTAAGAACTACTGACCAGCCCACATTTTTAGTTTGCATGCCTCTGTCACAACTCCTAGACGTTGACTTTGATAAATGTGAAAAGTTGAAACTGATTATTGTGTACATTGGAGATGGGGAAGTTTGGGGCTTTAGTTGGACTTTGTCACATGTGGTAGCATATAGCATTTGAAGTTGAACCTGTGCTGAAAGAGGTTCAGCTAAAATTCTGCTCATACCTTAGACGAAAATGTGCTTGCTTGGTGGTGCAGAGAATCTTGTTGCATCTGCTAATGCTTTCTGCACAAGTGAGTACTTGCATACGACAGTGCCACACAACAAGCACACGTACACCCCTCCAACAAGTATCATGGGCTTCTACAAGAAAGTCACATTTCTTTTCAGAAGTAGTTTCATAGAAATATTGTACATGATTATAGATTGTCTGGAGAATAGACTTCTTGCAAAGTCTGCTATGATTGTATGCGGAAAAACAAAGAAGCATGTAATGGGTATCCAAAATGATCACCTACGGAAAATCGAGCCATGAAATAGGAGATCAGCAGAGTGTACGTTGCTCTCGAGAAAGGCCTGGCCTCTCTCATCAATCAATGCAGGGTGGGTTTGTTTAAAACTAATAGCTCAATCTCCTATTTTTGTGACCAAATTTAGTGACTAGTTTTTGAAAGTCAAGGTAAATCCGTTTTTCAACTCACATATATGTAAGGCTCCCAAGTAAGCTAGGAATCTTTGAAGTGATGCTGATTGATGACTTGTTTCTTTTTATAACTTCCAAACTAACATAAGTCAAGAATTTCATGTGGGAGATTTGTTTAGATATACGTTCTTGTGGCCATAATCAAAATTGTTTACCCAAGTATCTTCATATAAACAGTAGCAGTGAGCACCATGCAGACTTACCTCCATTCTGGTTTTCTGACCGAAAGTCACTTTTAATGAACATTTTCTATGATCAATGCCTTGCAACTAAGTGTGCAAAATTGATAGGATTGGTTGTGTGCGCTCTCTAGAGTATATCTTCAAATTTCAACATGCATAGCTACTTTTGATGGCTAGGTAACTAGTCAATCTCGTGATTGTCATGCTGTTTGAAGAGATTTGAGAGCATGATGTTTCCAAATTCTTCCTGCTCATGCTATGCTTTCATATTGGCTGCAAATCCAAAGAATACCTAAATCTAACTTAGGTGGAGTATCCAACTTACTTGCAATCAAGCTGTTGGATTTTTTGTACTTCGGCTTATTGGGTAGGCCTTACAAAGTTTTTAGAGCACCATACGTACCTTCACATGATCAGCAGTTTTTGTTGCTCGATAGATGTTTCCATTTTCTCCTTATTATGCTTCCTTTTTGACACTAAAGTACCTTTTCCTTGTAAGAATTTCCATTATTTCTTTTTTGATTTTATTGGTTTTGTAAGCATAAGCAGGTTTCCGATACTGCTCCCTTTGTTTTAATGTCTAATAATGTGTTTTTTGAAAAATTTCTTCAAGTTCAATGTTGGAACCTACTTATAAAATGTGCCTCTTGCTCATTGGATCAAGGGCTCAATATTGTTGGAGTCATATAAGTAGATTTGAACTCCTCACGTGGAGATTATAATTCGGCTATTCTAACCTTGTAAGCTTTTCTGGAACTAGAGCATATGAAGCATTATGGGTAGCCAATAATTGAGATTGTGGCTTGGAGTTTTGATTATTTTTTTGGTTAGAGCCTTAGTATTTGGGCTCCTTTTGGCAGGGTGTTTGTTGTCCACCTCCTTATAGGACAGCTATCATTTTAAATTGAAAATTGCTTCAATACTTTTATTTTTGAATGCTTTGATGTGAATGTTTTTTTACTGCAGGTTTATAAAACTTTCTAGGGAATAGAGAACAAGATTAGTCACAACAACAAAGATTCTTTTTGTAGAAACCACCCCTTATCCCTTTTCTTGTCATGTCTCGCATATAATTAGCCCATGTGCTCAATAAAACATCCAATATGCGCATAAGCTTTGTCCAAAATGTAGAGGTAAACTTACTATCTAGATCAGAAAGGATAGTACGAGGAAATCCATGGAGGCGGAAAATCTTTGACAAGAACAAACGTGCACATTGCTCAGTTGTACCAGTATTGTGAACTGGTATAAAACGTGCTTGCTTCGAGAACCTATCAACCACCACCATACATGAATCATGACCACGTTGGTTACGGGGAAGGCCTAGGATAAAGTCCATAGAAATATCGGTCCACTGGCAATGAGGAATAGGCCAACTCTGAAACAAACCAGTGGACTTAACATGCGTGTACTTATTGCGGGCACAAAAAGTGCAGTTACGAATAAGAAGGGCTAGTGCAGACTTCATGGATGGCCAGTAGAAATGGTCCTTAAGATGAGCATAAGGCTTTTGAAACCCAAAATGGCCACCAACAGGGGAGGATGAGCATTAGACAATAACTAGGGGTGAAGAGGCAAGGAGCTAGGAATACAAAGAGATCCAAAATGATAAAGACGGTGATCAACAAGGGAATAGACCTGGTGTGGACGAGAAGAGACAGGAGGTGCAGAACTATAAACGTCACAAAAATCAGGACAAGTGAGATAAGTAGAGGGAAGGTCATCAAACTAGGGAGGAATGGTGGCAACAAGTGTGTGTAACAAAGCAGGAAGACGAGATAAAACATCGGCAGCGGTGTTCGAACGACCAGGACGACATAAAATAGATAAATCAAAGGACTGTAAAGATTGCAACCAATTAAGATCGCGCTGAGAAAACAGATAACGGAGAGGCTGGTGGTCAGTGACAATGTCAAACAGTATACGATAGGGGTAATGGTGCCACTTCTAAAGAGCATAGATGATAGCGAGAAGCTCTTTCTCGTGGACGGAATACTGTTACTCATAAGAGGGAAGTCGTCGCGACTCATAAGCAATGATACACTAGGACTGGCAAAGTAAGGCGCCCAAACCAACAGGACTAGCGAGCAAGAGCGAGAGAATGAGTAAATCCAATGGACGAACTGAAGGAGAGGACATAAGTCGTTACAACAGGCATGCCATAGAAAAACACGTAAGAGACTCTCACGATAACTCAGTAGGAAAGGGAATGAGAGGTAGCTGGAATGTGGGCTACGTAGGCAATAGGGTAGGAGTCCACAAATCGTAAGATCGTTGGACGCATTGAATGCAACCTCATAGCTAGCTGGTTAGCAGGCAATATGCACATGCAAAAGATGTCATAAATCGCAGGTACTTCCATGCCTAATGTGCACATTTTGGTGTCTTGAGGAGCGTAGGATTTTATGTCCTAAAGCTGCAACCAGATGGGCGCATTTACTCCTGCTGTTAGCACACTTTTTAAAGGCTATCTAGGGCGCATTTATGAAGGCATTCAGGTTGTATTAATAGCAGTTGTTTGTAAACAACATTGTAGATGGAGGTAGCAATGTGGAGCTAGCAATGTAGGATATAGGCAGTGATGGGAGAGAAAATGAGGCAGGGAAGATGAAGATCCGGAGGTATGTGATCGTTGGTTGAGGTAGGTAGCTAGGGAGCTAAGGTCCTACGATGAAGGTGGCTAGAGGTGCAGCTATGGACCAAGATAGGGGCAACGAGGGCACAGATGGAAGAGGAGCAGCGATGGAGCTGGAGGAACTTGCAGATCCACGATGGACTGCTAGAGAGAGATGTAGGATAGGTGGATCAGGGGCAATGCTTTTGGATGTGATTGCTATCCGGAGATGAAGAGCTGAGAGGAAAGAAGGAACAGATGGGCGCTGAAGGCTGGGCAAATTGGGCGCAGGGCAAATTAGGGTACTTGGGTCCCATAAGGACATGCCCTTAATGGTAACTGGCCCAGTACTTGAAGGTACGCTAATTAGGGCAACTAGTAATAAGGGTTAGGGGAGGACCATAACAACACGATTGTATATGGATTTTAATTTCTAGTTTTTGATGTCTTTTATTATCAATTTATTTGTGACTCATGAGTCATGAGTTGTAACTTGTAAGCTGTGAATTATATCCGAGAGTGGAGAGTCATGTTTCACAAATTTTATTACCCTGTCCAATAGTCAATCTCAAATTGGCAATCAATGTTGAGTTGCAACTTGCATTTAGCTTTTCACAAACATGCATCAAACTGTGTTGCCATTGGAAGGCTTTTGAATAACCCCACATTTTGGATGCCTTGTGTTGCACATTGCCTAGATCCAGCAAAATTGCCTTAAATCAAGGAGATGGTGGACACGAGAAGATTCTTGGTGAGGCTCATCACCAAAAAACTAAAGGTCCTTGCTATATTTAGGGCCCATTCCACCTTGGAATTTCTCAAGCCTACCCCACCAAGTTTGCATACATGTTCATTGTTTTGGATCGCCTCATGACGGTGCACAATAGCCTTAGATGGATGGTTGTGTCTAACCATTCGCAAGAGTGGGGCCCATTGTGAGAGCCCAGATCTCGGAGATTTGATACTATTGTTTTATCATGTATGTTTTGGGAGGCATGAGAAATTTTTATCTTTATAGTAGCAGAGAGATTTTGAGGCATGAAGGTTTTTACCAATTTTGCTTACTAATATTTATCAATCTCTTGAGGTCCAATACAAACTAATATTTACAATTTTACACTTTTAATTATTTGTAATTATTGGAATGGCTTGGCATTGACTTGTGTTGACTGCTATGATTAGTTTGTATTGGACCTCAAGAGTCGTGCTTAGCTTTGGCATAGGGTACTAGGTCATTTATTTGGAGTGGTTTGACTGACCTCCTAAGGAGTATTGACCGGTCAACATGAAATGTCATGTGCTCATTGGAACACTTGGTCCAATGTATGAGTGACACATGTTGGACGGTTCTCCTACTTGATTGCCTATGTGTCAGGGTATTTCCAAGTGACAAGTGTTGGTTTCGCATGGGGTTTGCCATGTGTCGACGGTAGGATGTGTCAGGGTCAAGGAGTGCTTGATATGAGAGCCTAGGAAAGGCATTCCTTATCACTTTTTATGCAGCAAAGACAGGGAGGAGACGTAGCAACCAAGTCCTATAGTGTTGTGAAGGTATCATATGTATTGTTTGATGGAAATCAATAAAGTTTCATTGTGCATATTTCTTGTTGTTTGATGGTTGATTGGTAAGTTTAGATAGAGAGTTTGATATTTGGTATCAGAGCTAAGAGTTTCAGAGATTATCAAGAGGCTGCGAATTTGCCTACAGAAGCTCACTACAATTAGTAGGTTACATTGTATGTCATAGGCGAGTCAAAGTTTTATTGCTAGAAGGTGGCTGATCTTTGCAATGATTTTTATATGGACTGCAGATTCCAGCCACATCATCAATGGTGGAGATGGGGAGAGTGGGAAAAGTAAGTCTTTTTTTAACTCATCATGGGAAGAAACAACGATTGCCTATGTATATTGTCTTTTTTTTAACTTTGTTACATACAAGATGAAAAGAGATCTTTGTCTTCTTAGTATATTTCTTGAATTGTTTTTCTATACAAAGGCAATCATGAATAGGCAGCAGACCCATATTCGCATGAATCACCCACTATGATGTGTTATGCCTGTGCTTATGTTATCTAGCTCACTCTTAACTCTTAGTCAATAGCTTTTAATGTGTTCCTAAACAAATGGTTTGTTGCTTCTCACTTGTTTTTTAAATGGAGGTTAACCAATTGTAGAAATTTTGGAGCAGAGGCATTATTTGTCATTTGACATTTAGTCAAAGTTATTCTGATGATGTTGTGTGGCCTTGTCAGTTACTTGGATGCATTATGCAATAATCTATACAAAATGTAAGAATAAGTTCATACTTCAGCTAGCCAACATGTTATGGTTGTAGAGCAGTCAAAAGGAAATGCTTTCTCAGAGTAAACGAAGGATTGTTTGCTTGATTGATGGCTTAGAGTGGTCGAAACGTAACTGCAAAGAACAATCGAAGGACCCACTTTCTAGAGTAAACGAAGGAGTGCTTACTCAATGGACTGCTCTGAAAAGTCAAAGGCTTGACTAATGGGTGAACCATGGGATGAATGCTCGTTTGTGACTGCAGGATGACGCTTGTATGTAATAAGCATGTATGCATGGATGAGTGGAAAAATCTTTTGATATTGAGCTAGCAGAACGTTTATTAGCACCTCTTGCTGAAATATACAAAATCATTTAACTTCAATTGTTGCCTAAGTGTCATTAAGTTAAAACTTTATGATTTGAATCTTATTGTAAATTTTCTTATTTGCAGATATTTCATCTAACTACAAGCGAGGTGAAGGATTACCTTAACCATTTTGTGGCAATGGGCCCTAACAAAAGGTATGCTACAACTTACGTATCAAATAATAAGCCGTTTGAGAACATTGCATGATAATGTGAAACAAAGAGAAACTTTATTGCTAGAAGAAACATTTGTTGTTATGGCAAATATGTTTACTACAAGTATTATTTGTAACTGTACTTATCAAGTATACATTTCTATCAAGTTACAATAATTGCTCAGTTTTAACGGTCCTTGTGTTTTTTGTTTCAATGAGCTATGCATTAAACAAAATGGAGGGGCCCGGGCTTGATGGGTAGTATAGGGTCCCAATTCTAGAATCATCAAGCAGTGTGAGATGTGCAAGTGACCAAGATTGCATTAAATTGAAAGGTAGTGCTAGACAAAATATATTCCTTGCTATCGGTGAGCAATTTTTGTAAGTGAATATGAGATTTTTGTTGACTTTGTGAAACTAGTGTGATTTAGATTGATGTTGATGTTGCAAACATATTGTCATGGAAGTTATTTATCAGGAAGTTGCCATTTTGGATATAAGAAACACTACTAGCTAAGCATCAAAGAAGTCAATGGGTGCTCCGGATGACCAAGTCCCATTCAATTTTGTTTCATACCATGGCAAAAAAAGCTTGGTCTTTCTAAAAGTTGCTTTGATAAATCGCATTATTGATAAGGGTTTATAAGTGCTCAATACTTTGCCACCTATTAACTAGCCTATCAAGACTAGACAAAATCTCTCCTCTACTCTCAAGACATGAAAGTCAGAGATATGGTACAATAAAGTGTCGTGTTGATAGGCATTGTGATTGAGCTTCTTTACAATACGATAAGGCCCATAGAAATGAGGGGACAACTTAGGACATTTCCTATGCTTAATACTTTGGAATCTTTTGGAATTCTAAGGTACTGAGGTATACCCAAATCTCCTTTCACACAGACTCGAGGTTGCCACTTTTGATTCGCATAAGACTGGGTTCTATCCTGCCGCCATGTTTAGCTATCACTAGCAACCGGTAGAATTTCTTGCATATCTTGCAAGACATTCACCTTTTCATTAATCTTGATACCTTTGATGCCCATGAAGATGGGGGCACGAGGCTGGAAACCATACATCAACATGACTGGACTATGACCTATCGCTGAGTGCTTTGCACTGTTATATGCAAACTCAACCATTGGGAGGTACCTTTTCCAATGATTGTCTCCTGGAAACATATGCTCGAAGCATATCTTCCATAGATTGATTTGTCCGTTCAATTTGACTATCCGATTTTGAACGATCTAATGACCATACGCTCAATATGGTCTCCAATTTCTCGAAGACCGCTTGCCAGAATTTTCTAATGAACTTAGAATCGCGATCACTAACCATGTTATTCACATGCCATACATCTTGAACACCTATTCCACGAAAAGTTGAGCAAATTTTGAAGCTTTGACAATCATCTTTCTTGGAATGAATTGCGGCATTTTAGGTTGCTTGTCAACTACTTCCTAGATGGCATCATTTTGCTTTCCCTCCAAGTCCAGCCACAAAATCCATGGAAATACTTTTTCCCTTTCTTTTGGGATCCAATGTGTTCATCATGATTTTTATGTGCAGCTGGCTAGCTGGATACCAACAACATACTATCTCTTGCGATTGTTACTCTTTTATACTCAACTTTTAATCAATAAGTAATCTCGTTTTGTTGCTTATTACTATTGGAATTACTTTTTTCTTGTAATATAATCCCTTACCACCTTGACCTAGGAATTGAGCAATTTTGTCTTCTTCTTGGCTAGTGTTCTTCTTGAAAGTTGAATTACCTTTTCAAGTTGCATGTAATATCATAGTTACCAGGGAATTCGTTCCCACTCCTTGGTAAAGCATCCCCACATTCCTGGACACAAGGAGCTTCTGGGAACACGTTTCCATGTTCCTAAACAAAACGAACAATGTTTTCAATTATTTTGCATTTCAGCCTTCAAAATTGTGTAAGTTCATGTATATATACCTTTAACTTTAATGTGTGAACAATCTAAGTTCAAAAAAATTATAAACATTCTATTTTTTTTGTCATTTTATATTTTGAAATGATCACATGGCGTTCCCACGTTCCTGCTTTCTTGAAAACGTTCCTGTTCCCAGGGGTCCATATGTCCTCTGATTCCCATTTCTTGGCAACTGTGTAGTATGCCTTTCAAGGATTCAAATCTATCTTTTTTCCTTTCATTTTGGTAGCATCCATTCATACATATCTATGATTTTCTGCATCAGAAAATAGAGTTTTCCTTTCTCAAACATGGATTGCTGTTGATTTGGTCTCACCACATATGTTTGAACTTTTCCATTGATTGATGTTGTGGTTATCATTTGGCTCTCTCAGTTCTTGCAATGGGTGTCTTTTGCACTCCAACATTTAGTCACAAAATTTGTTTAGAAAGGTATTGAGATAAACGAGGAGAGAGGAAAGCATTCAGGGACTAGTAGTTGGATGGATGATGGGTTGATACACTAGGTGGACAATACCCTAAAAGCTAGGCAATAGACCTATGACAAGCTTCCACTAGCCCTATAAGATGGAACATGCATAAACATTTGGCAGCCTGGAAGGCTAGGAGGTGAGCATTATTTGATGGCAAGCTTGCAACTATCTAGCCATGGGGAGGTAGCTTCAAGAGCTCTATCAAGAGCCTGAAAAGGGCATAAAACATTCTATTAGAAGAAACAACCAAGGGCGAGCATTAATTGTTGGTATACTACAAAAGCTTTGTTAGAGAGAGAGGTATCTTCCTGTATTGCAATACTTGCATGTAAGGTGAAAATAGTTTCTAGTTAAAGTATGCTCGTGTGAGAGGGATAAACCTTTCCTTATCTATGTAGCACCACCCATTAGACACATAGCTTATCACTAGAATGACCAAGTATACTTTACTCTTATGGGAAGATTATAATTTGAATTTTCTCCCCATAAACATATGGACTCTCAATTTCATTTGTTGGAAAAATGACCAAGTTTGGGCCTTGCGCACCAAGGACACCTGTTTTTTTTGTTAAAGGTGTTTTCAAGAGGACGTGACCTTTTCATTGTTCTCACTACTGCATGAAGAATGTGGAGGAGACTTGTTGGAGCAGCCCTCCCCCTCCCTCTCTCTAATGCATGATTGATGTCTGCTAAAATGAATGCTTATGATTGATGATGAATGCTAAAGCACTGATGATTGCTTGATGATTGTAATGGGACCTGCACATTGGTATTAGAGCTTTAAAATAGGCAATTGAATAGCTTGTGAATAAGAAGATAGAGCTGAGTAAACTTTAGCGAAGGGATTTATGGGCATGGCTGTCACACATCTTGGTACTGTGAGCTCTCAAGCTTCACGAATATTTGACTCGTTTCCAAATCTCATCTTCCAAAGGGTAGATGACTTTAATCGATGGTGTATATATCATGCACATACTTGAAGTGTTTGGTTGGGCCCATTAGAGGGGCTCAAACTAGACTTTTATCAAACTCACTTGTTGGAGAAAAATGCAGAAGGGAACCCAATCTTACCTCTTTATTTAGACTCGGGACTATCATGTAGCCCAGGTTCACTTTGGGGCAGCTTCGGGTTCACTAGCTACATGTCAAGATTGGCCGTTTCCAGTGTATTTTCTGGGACGATGGTATTTGTCACTTGTGTACTTTGGGCAAGGTTGAGACAAAAGAGCATTTTATCTTCAGTTGTCCTCTATAATACGAGATAACAGGGAGGTAGTACTGTCTCCTTCTGTGACCAGCAGTTATGCTCCACTCATTGACATCTTATGTTGACCAACAATGTGTAGCATTGACCATGTAAGAGATTAGATGTTCCGTCCATAGAATCAATGAACCGTTAACGGTTCAGTACAGTTCTCAGAACCGTACATTGAACCGTACGGTTCATAAGAGCAGAACCGTGTGAACCGTGGCAGAATTAATTAATTAATTAATTAATTTTTTTTTTGGTCTCCCCCCCAAAAACAGCCCAAAAAAAATCCTTAGAAAATGCCAAATTTTCTTCAGAAAAAACAGATTTGTCTCCCTACAAATCTGCTTTTTTCGGAAAAAAATTTGGCATTTTTTTTCTAAACTAATTAATGGCCAAAAAGGCCAAAAAAGTTGAAAAATTGATAAGAGAGAGAGGGACACAGAGAGAGGGGGAGGACTGTAAACCATTTCATAAGTACACAATGCACATCAATTGGCCATCCATCTACAAAAACAAGTGTGTTCTGTATATAATCCCGTCATAAAGATCCCGCCGCCACATACGGCTGGGGTCTGACCTCAAAATAAAACAATGTGAATGGAACAACAATGAACTAGATGACAATGTACATGACATGTCCTCAAAATGGCTGTGTGGCATTCGAATCATCAAAATCATCCAACTCATCCTCCTCTGTCGCACCCTGACTGAAGTCATGTAAAACCTCTCCCTCAGTCTGTGTCCCTGACAAAGTGATGCGAGATGCACCTCTGCCAGAGCCACGCGTCTCTGTCTACGTGCCAGTGTCTGACTAGGACCTCTGCCTCTCTGAGAAGACCCCCTGCCAGATCCTGGAGGCCTACGAGCTGGTGCTATGGAAGCAGATGCACTAGGAGGTGCCACCGATGCAGGAATGGGTGTGGCACGAGATGCAGGCACCCTGAATGTAGGCGGCGTGTATGAATACGACTGTACTGCAGGCTGGTGAAGGACAGCTCCTCGTGGATAGTAACCTGCTGGGAGAATGGGTCTATGAGTGGAAGCCTCTGGCATGGCAGGAGTAGGCCGTGGTGCAGCTGCTGTAAGATGAGGCCGAGACTGTACACCAATTGAAAAAGACGGTGTAACATGACGAGGTGGCCCTGGGAGGCGACGTGCAGGTGCAGATGGTGGAATGTGGGGGGCAACTGTATAACTGGATGTATGTGTCGGCGCTATATGCCTGGGAGCTGCATGAGTAAGAGCCATACGAGTGGCAGCTGTATGTGAACCAGCAGCTGATGGTGCTGGATGTGGTTGAGTACGTGCATGTGGTGAGAGCCACCCTATATCATTAATGGCATCCTCGTCATCTCCATACCGAAGGAGGTCTGACATGGTCCTCTGGCGAACACGGCGGGTCCGATCTGCATCATCATCTACATGAACATCTACAGGGGCCTGTGAATCCGGCACACCATCAATCCCTCCCACTGTGGCACATGCATCTCCACCCTCTGCTGTATCCCCTGCAAAAGCGTCCTGTGCCATATGGTCAGCATCCCCAACATGTGCTGCATCCACTATCTCTCTCTCATGTTGTATATCCTCTGGTAGTGGATCAGGTCGGTACACATCTTGCTTTGGTAGAGGTGGCTCATACATCCCTGCCATCATCCTCTGTAATCAATCATGCTCCAGGCCATAGCCTATGTCTGCCTCATACTCTGCCTCAAACTCTGCCTCAAGCTCTGCCTCAGCCATGGTCTCCAATCATGGAGCAGGAATACCCAAATCATCATCATTATCATCCTCATCCTCCTCATCAGCACCCATGCCCATACCTGTCCCCTGGCCAGCACCTGTATCTTGATCATGACCCACTCCGTCCATCAATAACCGTCTAACCCGCAACAACTCTCTCTCTGTCTCTGCTGCAATGTCAGCCGCAACATCAGCCCTCGGCATGGGCGTGGTGGAATCAGCTGGATCATCATCGCCTAGTAAACACTCTGAGGGCAACACCTCTAGAGGGTCCACAATAGATGCAAGTCTGTCACTCAACCTTGCATTGGTGTTGCAAAAAACCAGCTGTGTCATCTGTGCAATAGAAAGGCGATTACGCCTCTTCGTGTGGATCAAAGAATCGCATACACTGGAGGAACAATCCTATTGACAGTCATAAAATTCAAAAAAGGCCATTAGTTAATTCCATCCATTTAACACCCATCTTTAATCTCATAGAATTTGGTGGGTAAAGGAATACCTGTGATAGCACTCCAAAGGCCAGCTTTTGTAGAGTTGGGAATGCAGAACCATAGAGGTTCCACCAAGTCACCGCTCTCTCCCGTCTGCTGGGATTCAGCGCCGCGTGGTGGCCAAACACACCTACCTGCCTCTTGAAGGCAATGTACTGTGTCTCAACAACATCTATGTCAGTGAAGTGTCTGGCAACTCCATCCAAATATCTCAACCAATCCAAGCCTAGCTCTATGTCTGCTCCCTGCCGCTCAGATAGCCACATGGGATGCAATAGGTGGGCAACAGAGTGAATCGGCCTTCCACCTGCGCTCCCAGATGTCCCGCAACACCACCATCCTGTTCCACATAGTTAATGACATGTCAACGAATAAATCCGAAGATGATAGCAAACCTACTTCAATTACAATAGACAGATTCCAAAACAACAAATGATTGAAATGACCATCAAATTCCATACCTGTCCTTAAAGAAAAAATGTTGCTTCAGCAGCTGTCCAATCCTGTCCATGAACTCGTAGATAAGGCCCATAGTGCTGCCCTCGCTATCAACTAACCTCAGAACATGGTAGAAGGGACTCATCACAGATGTAATGCTCTCAGCCTGACGCCAAAAATCATCGTCAAACACAATCCTCAAAAATCTCAAACCATCAGGCCTACTATAGAAAGGCAGCTCCCTAAATGCAGCACTAGTGGCCATGTGTCTGAGCTGATGTCTGACTCTAATAAGCCTATGCATGACAACCAGGTCGAATGCAAAACGTGTGGGAGCTGGTTTCTTCAAATCAAGTGAACTGAAGGTGCGGAATAGGGCGAGGGCACGCCTCTTCCGGGTGATAAATGTCACCACGGCAAGTGCGATGTCAGCTATCGTGCGAACCCAGGGCAAGCGGCCAATATCCCCTAGTATAAGATCAATGCTATGTGCAGCACAGGGGGTCCATACAATAGCAGGGTACTGCTGCTGTAGCAAGTGAGACATGTTCACGCAATTACTTGCGTTGTCGGTGACAACCTGCACTACGTTGGCAGGGCCAACCTCCTTGATAACCTCACTGATGATATCGAACATAAACTGTCCGTCAATAACCCCACCACCTCTACTGGCATCAACGGCCTGATAGAACATAATGCCCATGCAGCAAGACACCAGTACGTTGATCACTGGCAGACGACGGGTGTCACTCCAGCCATCAGACATGATCGAGCACCCATAACTCTCCCAGGCCTTCCTAAGAGGCATCATCTGTGTGGTGAGATCCTCCACCCTGGACGTAAGGTAGGTGGTACGGATAGCCTCAGCCACGGGTGGCCGGAAGCGTGGACCTGCAGCAGCAACTGCAGCTATAGCCTCTTGAAGGGCTCCGTGTCAACAATGGCAAATGGTAGGTTCAGCTCATAGATCATGTTTGCCACAGCCTGCTGGGCCTCGGCCTCAAGATGGGGCTGGAAAGACTCCCCCATGGACTGCTGTCTATACTGGGAGCTGCGAGACGATCTGCTGGAAGATGCCCTAGTGCGGTAAGCACCCCTACGAGGAGCAGGAGGAGGTATGTCAGTGGCAAGGGGGTGCCGAGGCTGGGGGGGAATCTGGGCCTGAGGTGGTTGAGGGGGATGCTGCGGCTGCGGGGGATGCTGGGGCTGCAAAGAAGGTGGCGAAGAAGCTCCAGAAGAACCAGCCTCACCATGCTATCTACCATCACCGTCCTCATCATCGGAGTCCAAATCATCCTGATGTGTAGGGAAAGTGGATGGTATGTCCTGGGTGTCCTGTGAGAGACCATCTAGCGCCGACTCAGAGTGAAGAAAACGGAATGTCTGCACTGGGCGAGTCATCTGAGTGACTACAAGAGGACGCTGTGGAAATGCACCGACTGGAATAGATGTAGCAGGAGGAGGGGCGGGATGTGGTGCAGTGGGCTGTGGTGGTGCGGTAGGATGTGGTGCGGTGGGCTGAGGAACGAGTGGTGGATGTGCATCAGGCTGAGGGGGAGGAGCAGGAACAGGGGGGAGGGCGTGGTGGTGGTGGACGAGGAGCTAGTGGATCCCGTGGGGTGGATGACACCACTGCATATACATCATGATCTAATGACATACCGGCCTGCGTCAATCGAGCTCCATATATGTCAATGAGCCTACAACGCTCCAGAGCAGGCATGTGTGGGCAAGGGTGGGATGGCCTTTCAGCCTAGTGAGGGTGGTGACAAAACTAGCATGACAAAACCTACAGGACCATCCACACGTCCCAGACCTAACGAACTCGGGGTCTTGGTCCACCTCACCCAAGAGCTTAGGCATATCTCCAGGAGGCATGGTGTGTTAAGGAAACAGTACGGAAGAAATGCAAGACAAGACAAATGCAAAAAACCTGATTTTTGGCTCCAAAAAAAACCCTAACCCATAAACCCTATCCTTCTCTCTCTAGATGAGCTGGTACAGTCTCTCTCTAGGCTGTCCCAAACTCTCTCCATGATCTTAAATGCCTAAACCCTAAAAATAGACCTATTTGCATGAGGGAATGTCAAAAAACCTGATTTTTACAACCCTACAACTAAACCCTAATTTTCTCTCTCTAGTGGCCGCTAGAGTCTCTCTCTACCCTGCCCTCTTCAATCTGAGCAACACTCTCAGAAACCTCCACCTGCAAAAAATGAGAAATGAGGGTCTAAAACGAGTTGCAGGGGGTTTTGGGGGGGGGAAACGTAGGAAATTAATTAATTAATTAATTAATTAATTAATTAATTAGGTGAACCGTACCACGGTTCAAGGAACCGTGGTACGGTTCCTGCCACGGTTCCCAGAACCCATGGTTCCCAGAACCCACGGTTCTATGGTTCCGTCTGAAGAGTGATATATGTCGCGGGACCGCCGACCTCAACATGGGTACTATATGACCGTATCACTTCTTCTCCAGACGTGGTGCTGATGCAAAGGATGAGATGGCTATCCCTTTTAGACACTGGGACCTGAGAAGATTCTGGAACTTTCCACATTGAAGGCAGTTTAGCTACTGGCCTCCAGTAGTTCATCAAACATACCCTGTCACAGAAAATTCCCTAGAATGAAATTATTTTCATCCATAATGCTTATGTCTAGGAATGTACACTGAGAAATAGAGTCGCTAACATTCTTGTTTACTTCATTTAAAATGGAAAATCTGCTCTAATTCCCAGCTCTTCATGTGTTGCCACAAAATTAGACAAGATTTGCAAAGGGTGGCGATTTGAAAGCTTATTCTTGAACTCATTTTATGGTCCTCCTGTCTTAACAGCATGTAACTTTGGGTTAATCATATGGGTTTGTGTAGAGTATGCAGACTTTTTTCTTGTCTAGTAGGAAGCGACCGCTCCTGGCAAATCTGAGCAAGTGGATCGTCTGATTTTCTGTGATCTGGATAATCCACTTTCTGTATGTTGAGAAAACTAATTTTTTTTTGTGGATTATTTCTACAGAGGGTTTGTGACAAAAGGAAAGTTTTTGGAGACAATTGATCTACCGGATTGTGAATTTTCCAACAATGTAAGTCAGGCTGAGCAATTTCTACATCATCCATATTATTGCCAATTTCTTCTTCCTGTGTAGACTGCAGATTCATTCTTTTGATTGTTCCAATCCAATTTCAGCTCAAAAGAATCTGCAAGTCGTGTGAAATTACAAATTTGCGTGCAGTTGTATTGTCTTTGTTTCATGTTTGTTGTTGATTGGTGTAGGTCCACTTATTGGATGAACATGTTTATAAGGAATATTTCTTATCTAGTTCAGTTAGCAATGATAATTCTGAGAGAACAAAGTGAAAGAAGCTTAATTCATCAGAAGAAACGGTCAGATGCAAAAAAAGTGAGATTCACATACAAAAAAGCCAAGAAAAACTCTGTAACCCTTAAAATGACGGCCTTGTTGTTCATCTGAGTTAACATGGGTAGCTTTATTATATTGTAGGTTCCTGCTGATTATACAGTGGAAGCTTCCAAGGTCTACTAGGGATAGAAATATGATTTTCAGCTGAACAATGTTTGAAATCACCCATACACTTTTATTATTTTATCCCTTTAAAACTTTGTTATCTTCACACATTTGCTACAGTATTTTAAAGCTTTCACACACATAAATGATCATCAATAAATGGCTCACTTGTCCATAGATAATGACTCAAAGGCAGATAGTAGGTAATAGTGTCCCTGCATAATTTATCCCCGTTGTCATGCTTGAAAATTTTGTTATTGAAGTTGAATCTGCATGCACATTGACTTTTAAGTTTTAACTTTATAGAGTTACCACAAACTTTATAGAGTTGCACTTATTAAATTCAGATTTGTGTATTATAAACAGAACTGTTTTCAATATTCCTTGTAAAATTTTATAACTAATGAAAGTGTGTCTTATCATAAACATAACATGTGCTTTTCTTCAAGGTCATTTTGTAGACTTTTATCTTCGCTGATAGTTATTGTTGGTTGACAGATCTTTTTGGTGTTTGACAAATTGAAACGTGGATACTTTAACTTCCGGGAGGTATTGATTGTTCTTTGTAGTATGAGATGCATGCTTCGTACTTGGTTTGTCAATTTTTGGGTGTACTTGTACTCCGTAAGTACTACAAAGATTACTATTGGCCACAATAATTAGTTGTTTACAGTAATCTGATGGCTTGATTTCCTTGTTAGGGGCTATGGTCAATGGCCATCTAGAGAATAATTTAGAAAGACATTTAGTACTTGTATGTTTGGACTTCCTTAATTATGTTTGTTCTTTTGGGCAGTTTGTGGGTGTGTTGGGATTCATATCCAAGAATACTGCTTTTGATGGGTTGGTGACGTCTGCTTTTGAAGCATGTGATACTGATAGAGATGGATGTTTGTCTCGATCAGAGGTACAGGTTTTTATGCTTCAATGTAACGATCTGACTCTGACAGCTTGAAGAAAAATTGCTAGTTACTCGTGTATCGTGTCTTTGAATAATCAATCTAATCTTTGGACTGGACATTTTTACATATATTTTGGTGTGGTTTGTATCCTTTGTGAAAATCCATGCGCAAGCAGAGTTTCTGAAAGTCTTCCATTGCCCTTGAATTCTCAGCTTCTTGTTTTTTTTTTTTTTCTGTAGGTGGAACAAAGTCTGAGAACTATCTTCCCACAAGTATCCGGTGGATGGGTGCTCTCTCTCTCTCTCTCTCTCTCTCTCTCTCTCTCTCTCTCTCTCTACGTTCATTATAGATACTTCCTGTACCAATAATAGAGATGATGATGGCAGCTGCAGTTTTCAACAACTGTGTGTAAACAGGAAACAGGTTCATGCATTCCAATCGAGAGAATAGAGATGCATGTTGACAGTAAACGTATATCCAGATTGAACGATACCAAGAACACTTTGTGATGATTGCCATTTTATGCTTGGGGTTTTGTAGGTTGAGAAGATACATTCCAGACTTGGTAGTGTGGGAAACGATGTGGTTACTTATGAGAATTTCAGGACATCTTTGTCAAAAAATCCTGAATTGTTCCTTATTTTCACGGCAGCTGCATGCATGCTTCAATGAGAGAAAATATAGATAGTTTTTGTATTGCCAGTCCGGCACCACCTCAGAGTGGGTGTCTATATCTAGTAAGCATCGGTGATCAGTTTGCGTGGTAACCGATCTGATCAAGATCTGAAATGAGATTTTTGACTGCAAAGTTCTCTGATAAAAGGTGCTGTATTAGTCACCGATTCGGTTAAGGAATGGAGCCTTCTATAGCCAGCTGAATTTTCTGAACAGATTAGATCTCTTGTGAGCCAACATGTAAAAAGGTTGTCCACTCTTAATGATATCAAATTTTTAACTTCACTTATCCATGTCTATTTGTGTGAATTCTCCTTGACTGTTTGATCCGTAGATGCCAGCAGGCAGCACGCAAAATTGTGCATAGGAAGTGGTAGTTTTTTGATGACCTCTGATAATTCCAAATGATAGAGCTTGTCTTGTCTTTATTTTGTAGTACTGTAGAATCTAGATCACAGGCATATGTAGAATAAAATATGTTACCAGTCTTATAAATAGTTGTCTTTTCAGACCTCTCTCTCTCTCTCTCTCTCTCTCTCTCTCTCTCTCTCTGGCGGATCTCTGGCGGATCTGTACTCGCGATCTCTGGCGGACTCTCTGGCGGATCTGTCTCTCTCGCGGATCAGTACCCGCGGATCTATCCTCGTGGATCCCTCTCGCGGATCTGTCCTAACCTGAGCGGGTCTCCTGCCTGTCCTAGCCTGAGCGGGTCTCCTGCCTAGCGGACATTTGACCAGTTCTGCCTCTAGCCTAGCCCAAACCTGATATCTGCTGACATCCTGCCTGCCTGAGCACGATGCTGCCTGTGGTGCCCTCACCTGGTTCGCCCTGCACTGGTCCACCCTGCCCTGGCTTGCTTCCTCAATCTGAGCGGTCTGGGGCACGATTTGGTGTTAACCACTTGCTGACCAGCCTAGAGGGTTCTTGCTGCAGAGAGTTGTCCTATGGCTCCACGTAACAAACGAGGGGGAGTTAACTCTCCCCACTCTCCACCACGCCCTGCTTTGGAAGGCCCGGAAAACACCCCCTTGTCCCTCACATCTGAGTTTTTGGTACCTGCTCCTGCCATCGTACCTGCTTTAACTGATCTGTCCACCGCATCTGCATCTGAATCCAAGACGGATGCCCGCTCTGCTGTCGACACATTTGCGGTGAATCAACTGCCCATAGTTAATTATACCCCTTCCAAACCTACTGAAGGCCTCTTTGCTTATGACATCAGCTTTATTCGACAAGAAATCATTGGACTCAAAAGACAATTACACTTTTTTGAAATTGAGAACGGCAAGTTGGTTTTGGATCTCTGTGGGGTTAAAGAGCGAATGGAGCAGCTTGAACAAGAAAATGTATATCTTAAGCAAAGGATTGCGGAACATATCTCTCAAAAGAATATATTGGAGGAGACGTCGAACAAAATATCCAGCCTTGAGAAACAAGTGGAGGAAACGAAGACATGGGTAGCGCGTCTCAAAAACGATGGTGAGGTCGAATCTTCAAGCTTGGTTCAACATCCAGTTGTGAATTCTACACTAGAAGATGTCTTCTCCGAGTAAGAAAGAAGGGCTAAAAAAGCCTTTAATATCCGGGTTAGAGGGATTCCTGACGGGGATAAGCCCATTGAAGAGGCAAAAGACTTGCTTTTAACTAAGCTCACACACACCACAGATGGATTTGATACAGCTTGGAGAAGTAAGTTTGACACTAATGTATTGTTTATCAAGTTTCGCTCTATGAACAGCCGCAACGCAGCACCAGTTGCTCACATTATTGCCCCATACATTTTCCATATCTTTAACCAATCTGTCATCTTCGGTCTCCCCACATCGTGGTGCACCAACCTTTTACACCCTATCCTCCAAGCCGGGGATCCTTTGATTGTCGACAACTATCGCACTATTATGATCAGTCATACTATGGCCAAGCTATATGGATCCGTTTTACAGTCTATTGTCAGCTCACGGGCAGAGACAGAGGGGTTACATGCTATGGGACAGGCAGGTTTTCGCGCTGGCTACTCCACGGTTGACCAGATATTCATCTTGAGATGCATTATTGAGGAGGCTAAGTTCAAGAAGCAGAGGGTTTATTGTTGCTTTACAAAGCTGGAGGTTAATCTTTGTTTTTCTCTCTGTTTTCTAGTGTTGGTTTAGCTATTAGGAATAAGTCCTACATGGACAATGCTCCTTCTTTTTTGATGTACTTTCTACTTGTCTTATGTGCCCTCGGGTACTTGACAGACATTAATATAATTCTAATTCTAATTCTAATTCTCTCTCATCGCTAATTCTAACTTGTCAGAGAAACCCTAATCTCAGAGAAACCCTAACTTGTCACGCTTTTCATCTCGAAGGTCACGCTTTCAGAACACTCATGGTATATATAGCGTTTCAATCAAATGACATTAGTTTTATGGGATAGATTGAAAAATACATGTCCATCAAACACACCTCGTTGGTCAGAACCTTAATTACACGTGGACCAATGAAAATCTCTTAAACTTGTTTTCTCCTGTAAAAACCAAAACCAACTAATAAAATCTTAGATTAAGCTTATGTAGACTATAGTGTCAAAGAAGCCACTACTCCCAACATGTAGCAAACACACTTATCGTAACTCAAATGATGCTCACAAGCAAAGAATCCAAGCCAAAATGAAATATTGAGCAACATGTAGGCTTACAACTAAGCCACTAAACTTTTATCCTTGCATTGAAACATTAGAATGTAATAGTGTAAACTTAAACCTAGCCAAGTATTCAAATATTATGTCTGTCTTTTGCAAAAGGAACATGACCACCATATCTTATAGCACTAGATGACATTATTGTCATGAATAAAGGCAAAGAAGAAATAGTCAGTCAACCTATCTGGTTTCCAACAAAGTAAATTTAACTATACATTTGAACAAAACAACAAAACCACATAGTGGCAACCAACTATTAAGACCCTGGATTGACTCTTATGAAGACTACATAATTAGTGAAAGCACCTTGCCTCTTAAAAACTAGCTACAAAATAGCATCTTTTGTCAACACCAAAACCATGCACAAAATTATAAAATCTAGACCAAGATAGCAAAAAAATTAAGTATAAAAGAAACGTCAAATGCAACAACATCTAAACTAATCAATCAAAGTGGAAAATAGATTGCAATTAACAAACTAGGCTTCTAACAACACCAAAAACAAATTTTATGTAAGCCTTACAACAAAGCCATTAGTATCAATAGGAAAATTGACAAGAGTTGGGTGGGACCTAAAGAGAGAGAAGCATGAACTAGACTATTTCCTCTGTAGTGCACCTCACTTGGAATGTTTGCAACATGAAACTCCATGTATGAGCCTCCATTGCAATCTTGTCATAAAAGATCTCCATCCCTTCGAAAGTGATGAGTGCCATAATGATGCTTCCTCTACTCCATTTCCAAAAGAAAACACCAACAAAGAATACTACTTCATCTTCAAGATCAAAATGATGAAGAATAATGAAAATAGTTTCAATAAAACTTCACAATTTTCACATATTGACATGGCATTGCTCAAACATGCAATAAGAGAGGAAGGTAGACCATTTTGATGAATTTTCTTGTGCCAAAAGCGTTGACAAAGCTACGAGTATCTCAAATAAATTGAAAGATTTGAGTTTGGATCATTAAATCCATTGCTTTGATCTACTATCCAGGTGCTAACAAAGTGTTTTTGCAGTCCAAATTTGAGATTTAAAAGTGGGGAGAAGGGAAGTAGCTTTGAGTGCTTATAGAAGTCAAACTCTTCATTTTTATGTAGAATTAACTAGAGAGTTGTATGAAGCTCATAAAGATTCTAGTCAATCTTTCTTTGTGAGAGTGTGAGGGTCAAGTTGAGATCTCACTGAAGTGTTTAGAACAAGGAGGAATCATTTTTTGAGTTTACTGCCTGTGTGTGAGATCTCTGTGAATCTCTAGTTGTCAAATGCTTCCAATTTTTGGTGAGGTAGAGAGTCTAGATTGTAGAGCTTATTTAAAACGAACAAAAATCTTTCTAGATCTTTCAACTTGTGTAAAAAAAGACACAACTTTGGTTTTAAAAGAATGCAAGTCTAAAGAGGAACAAAAGCTCAGAGGCCTATTAATACTTTGTTTGATCCCTTACAAAATCCGAGAAATTTCGTAACTTTCACAAATTTCCACCAATTCAAATTCTACAAACTGCTATGGCCAACTATCATTGTTTTTTGCAGCCCATACAAATCCCATTGTTGTCCATACAGTAAATTCTCTGTCTCAAACGATAGTTTTTCCAAAAACCATTGAAATTTCAATTTACCTCATATTTCTCCCTGAATTCTTACTTTGACCTTGATTGCTTACCTGGAGATTGGATAGAAAGAAATTTTCTGTTTCTAGCCATTTAGAATCCAAATCTAGTGCTCAATAGCTTGTTGGAAAGCTAGTGAGTCTAGTTTCTTGTGCAATTGATTTCATGTAAATTGGATGTGTCTTGATGAAGTTATAGAATTTCAAATTGAGGTGGGTAGGGCACCCAACCTGGTTGGAAACATCAAGGTTGACTCACATATAGCTTGTTTCATCAGAAAACTCATGTTTTTGTTTGTCAATCTTGTCTAGGTGAGATCTAGGTGTGATTTTGAAGCCATAGCCACATAGTTTCATGCAAATCAAGTGCATTTGAGTCTTTTGTGGAGTCTTTGAGTGCTCTACACGTGGTTGGAAGAATTTGTCTCAAAATTTTGTTGTGCTTCATCTTTGGATAGAGGCTAGATCTAGATTGAGAGTGATTGACATAGCTAGTGAGATAGGTTTCACATTTTGTTGCAAGATCTCAATTTGGAGTTGGTTGGACACCATTATTGGATCCTTCTTTGTGAATGAAGCAACACTTTTTGTTTGTGTTTATAGATCCATTACAAAGCAATTTCTCAAGGGAAGATGGCTGACATGGGTTCCATACTATTGGAGCAAGGTGAGAGATTCACCACCTTCAATAATGCCATTTGGAAGGTGAGGATGGAGTCAATTGTGGTACTCCAAGATGTACTCAAAATGGGCCCTTTGTCAAGATGCTTTTTGTGACTTTGCACGCTTTCAACGCTTAAGTGGCCCAATCAATGTTGTCCATTTGTGACGAACTGTAACAATGGTTGATGGATGGAGATTGCTTTTACCTTTCCCGGCCAAATTTTGGTGATTTTCAAAAATCCTGCCAGGCAATACAAACGATTGTGATTGGACCATAGTTACTGCCCGAATACTCTTTTGCTGCCCATATTTGTAGACTCGAGGTTGATTTGATGACAATAGTCATAAACTGTAGTTAACTAGTCATGTAGTTTAGGAACTTTTTGTCATTCTTAGGTATACCTATCATTCTCTTCATTCTCTTCGTTCTTATTCATACTCAACTTCCATAGAGTACACATAATCGGAGACCAAGAGGAACCATTGATGCGGGCCAGGACGAAGGTGACCAGTTTGCTTGGTGCGGGCCATGTGTTGTCCTAGTATCGGATCAACACGCATGTGTACAGATCAATAGTGAGGCAATGTAGGAGGCGCACGTTGAACCGATAACCTGAGAATGAAAGTCGGCAGTCGATAGCGGATTATGTAAACTGAATGTAAAGTTTTTTTTATGGTCATGTTTGTGCTTATGTAGAGAGGAGCTTCGGAAATGATTGCCCTTGTGAGTTTCCGCGAATGTATCGTATCTCTAGGTATGGAATTCGGCGACCATTAGGCTTTAATGATAGACCATTCATTACTTTTCGATGCAGGTACCATGTTGTAATACTATTATTGGTGGACGTTTACAGCCCCAAATTATATGACAAATGTGTGGCTGTTATTACAAGCATGCTTAACTTATTAATGCCCGAAGTTAGAGCTAGTTTCAACCATAGTAGTTAAAATGCGAGCATTATTGAAAACTCGAAAAATGACAACAAAACGGTACCAGTTTCCATTCTCTCTCTATGTAACCTCTCTCTAAAGTCAAACTTCTTAAAGGGCTCATTTTGAGCCCATATTTCTCCTGATTGTTTTTAAATTGGAAGCTAATCCTTGTGGAAGTATGGCCAAGAGGAGCTTGGATCATCTCAAGGTGGAGAAGGCAATTGGATTGCCTCAATATATGTTCCATAATGGTAAGGCTCATGAAGATGGTGCTTTGAAAAAAGCACTTGGAGAATCATTGCCAAGGTGTTCTACTTCTCATCAATTTTTTCATCTTGTTCATTTGGATGATATTGTTTCATCAAGTAGAATCAAAGATGGTGCTTTTTTATGTGACTTCTTCATTGAAGGCTTCAATTGGATGTATCTCTTATCAATGGTGCTTGATAGGAATATTGCAATAGTTGATACTTTGGGGATCTTGAGATCCATATGCTTTGTCAATATTCCTTTGCATGTAAGGAGTAAGGAAAATTTCATCTCTATCAAGAAAGATGATGGTAAGATCCTCATATCTACCAACAATTCAAGTGCATGATGGAGAGAGACCAAGGCTTGAGGAGGAGTCATTCCAACTCATGGTGCCAAGGAGATTTTCAAGAGACAAGGCCGAGTATTTTGTGGCTCACAAATCATGGAAAAGAGGAGCACTTTTGAGGTGGTATCTACTCCAACACATGCACTTTTGCCTCTCTTCTATCATTTAATGTACCAAGTATATCAAGGAGATTGGCAATGGATTTCCATCAAAGAACTCCTCTCATGGATTTGGTGGATTTGCTGTTATCAAGGGTCCATTGGCTGGTTTTCACATCATATTCATACCAAAGGATCCACTCAAGAAGGATATCAAGTTTTTTTTTTGAACTAGTATCTTAGCAAGCTAGTTTTTTGAGGAGTGTGAAGATTTGAAAAAATGTAGCTTGATTATTTTGCAATTTCATGTATATAGTGAAATCTCACATGTGTGGAGCATTTTCCCACATGTGGAGGGTAGTCATAATCACTTTAGTTGATTATGATGATTTTGAATAGTCAATAGGCCTTAATGTTGAGTTGGGGGTCTTATATCAAAACAACTTATTGATGCATTAAAATGGTCCAATCAATGTAAGAGGTGGCATGTAAGTGGTCCAATCAAACTAAGAAGTGATTCTAGAGAGGTCAAATCGTTGAGCACCATTGTCACACCTCTTGGAGCTCAAGTCACTATTAGAGAGTGTGAGAGTGATTCTACATTGAGTTTTTTAGAGAGATCTTGATTCTACACATAGAATTTTTTCATACACTTTCTCTCTCTCTACCTGAGAGCTACATCATGTATTCTCTTTCTACCCGAGAGCAACCCACTTTTGTACTTAGTTTTTTTCCCATCACAAGTTGCCTCTCAACGTGTTTGATGAATGGTGAATGATTCATGCATGTTTAAGTGCCCTTGCCTTAGATTTTTCAAGCTAGTTTGCTTGTATCTTGTTGATGATAGATATATGTGCAATCACACACACCTTAGGAGATTATTCACATTGTTTGGGCTGTCTCCACATGTGTGAAAAGTACATAGATGGCACAAAAAAAGTTAATAATGAATTAACAAGAAAAATTGGACATATAGGAAACTCACAAACAACATGTCACTGGCAGGTGTCCTAAAACTGGCCTACCACCTGCCAACAAACTAAGGTCGGCCCAACATTGCCAAATTTGACAAACAAACTCAACAGATGCCCCCGAGTATAGCAAGTATTGTAAATAACATTGTACGGCTGATTTTCCTACGAGTGGCTACCCGACTAATTCAAGTAGCCAGTTACGAGACAAGTGTGAAAAATAAAAAAGCTATCTATGTTGACTTAAAGGGTTTGATTAAGTTTTTCCATCAAGCATCTATGTGTAGGAATATGATTAGGCCATTTTTGGCTTTAGAGGCAAAATAGTCAAGCACACATGTATTACCATCATTAGGCCAAAATCATTTATGATGTAGCTCAAGCTAGTTAGGCTCATTACAAGTGTCAAGTTTAGATTTGATGAGTGACCAAAGTCAAAGTGTTGAGGTCAAGGGTCCAATCAAAAGAGAGATATCTAGCATTTTGGTCCAATCAACTTTGGAGGGTCATGAATCATTCATCCAATAGGAATCAAGAGGTGGTAGAAAAGAGGTCCAATAGGAATTGAGCATGGACTACCTCGAGTTAGTACTAGTAGGTCGATTACATCCATTATGTACTTGAGTTTTTGAGAGTTATATGAGATTTGGCAATTTGTGACTATTCTACATTCTCTCTCTACCCGAGAGCAACCGATTTTCATACTTAGTTTTTTTCCAAGTATCAATTCCACACATGTGAATGGACTTGCCTTATGATTGTATGCATGTAGTAATGTGATTTTGCCTTAGTTTTCTGAAATAGATCTTGATTATCAATCTATGCTTGATCCAAAGTGCAATTTCAAAGCTTAGGAGATCATTATCACACATTAGGGCATTCCCACACGTGTGAATTTTCATAAGTGCCCGGACTACTGAATATGGTAAACTACAATA
Source organism: Diphasiastrum complanatum (assembly GCA_029204225.1). Taxonomy (NCBI): domain Eukaryota; kingdom Viridiplantae; phylum Streptophyta; class Lycopodiopsida; order Lycopodiales; family Lycopodiaceae; genus Diphasiastrum; species Diphasiastrum complanatum. The sequence continues at coordinate 39,540,024 of CM055111.1, read as the reverse complement.
AACTAGATGAGCTACAAATGTAATTTAACTGTACAGTAAATACAATATCACATTTAGAGCTCATACAATATAAATCAGATTGACTTTGATTTCTAACTCTCACATGATTCATGTGAGTTAGAATTCCTTCTTTTATATAATATTTAAAGACTAAAACAAAAATAGCAAGCAATTAGAAAACACAACAAAAAGAGAGAAATGAAAGTAGTGGGATGCAAGGATGTTTAGAATTATTTTGGCATAATCTTATCCTCCTGCTGAACATGGAAACTTAGTACAAGAAGCACCTTTTATTTCTTGGGAGAAGGCTCTTCTCCTGATCTATGATTGGCTAATTCTAGATGGCAAGGATCCTAATCCAAGCCCTTCACATCAAATCTAATGGTTCCAAATTGAGAAGGGTGTCCCTCACATGAATCGTGTGAGTTTCTTTTAGAGTGAGAGGGTCCTCACATGATTCATGTGAGTTCCTCCAAACTTAGAACCATCTCAAAGTTGACTTTGAAGATTTTATTTATTTTCTCCCCAAGTCGCTTATTCCTAGTTCTACACAACAAATTAGCATGGTCATTGGGTTGGGCTTATACACGTAGGATGCCAGTGCCCTTGCACTTATTACACGTAGCTGTATAGTGTACGGTGGCATGGCTCACATAGTAAGCCTACCTATACATTACTTTAGTGGCATAACCCACTAAGTGCCCAACAGCCTATCTTTCACACATGTGGAATCACTCTATGTACAATAAAATATAGTTTAATCCACATCTTAATTATAAAGAAATCAAAACCTACTTGATATTCTTGTAGCCTCTACACCAAAAGCAAAATTCTATAGAATTACTAGTTGCTCTAGAGTTTAACATAACATTAAGGTCATCTCCTAATATTTTTCCTTTAAGAAGAGATAAAGGATTGGGAACAAATGAAATATTGCTAAAAGAACAATCACACTCACAAGTATCAATAAGATTAGTCTACACAAAAGGAACTTGACCTCCAAATACTTTTGTAAGCACAAGCATAGTCACTTTCTTCTTTTAGGTTAATTATTCATAAGGTCCCCTAGTTCAGGACATAGGAAGCAAAAATTATCCTTCCTAGCCTTAATGTGAGAAAAGCCTTTAGGTTTTTTGTGAGTGATCTTGTCTAACTCATCAAAGAATCATTTTTTCCCAAAGTGCTTTCTCTTTTCTTTCTTCTCCTTTCCAAGAGTTTGTTGCTTTCAAGAATGCCAAGAATATATGAAACTCGGATCACTTCCTCTAGTGAAGAAAAGTTATTTCAACTTAAATCAGTCTAATAGCTAGGTGGTAAGCCCATAACAACTTGCCAATTTGCAAGGGTTGCAAAAAAAGTTGAGACTTAATTCAATAATTCCTAAAGTCTAGCACAAATGCATCAAATCATTTTGAACTTGCATGACAAGATTTCAACTTATGATGGTTTATAAAGTCATCCAACACCACAAAATCCTCTTGAAACACTTATTGAATTTCATTCCATGGGGTCAACATAACAAATAACCACAACAAATAATGTGGTCATCATATGAAAATCAAAATCCCTAGAACATCCATTTAACCATTCTCTTTTGCATGTAGATTATCAATGCCTACAAGCCAAAAATGTAAAAAAAAAGGGGCCAAAAACATTAAAAAAAATTCATTAATTTTTGCATGGTGCTCATGTCAATTAGAACTATTTCAAAAGTGCCATAGCTTTTTGTCCAAGGAGAAGAATCAACAAGGAGGGTTCAAAGGGTAACCCTCAAAGTAGAGCTTGGCAAGCTCGTGTGATTGCAGGCTGAAAAACCATGGAAATTCTCATTTTTAAGTAGAATGATAAAGAACTCACAAAAACATTCATTGAAAATACCAAAAAAATTATCAATATAGCTTGTGTAACGAACTACCTAACATGAACCCTTAAGTACCCTACTTAACAAACTTTAAGCTCCTTGAAAAATTCATTGCCAAATAGGTAATCCTCAAAATACAGCTTGATAGGATTTTGTGTGATTTTAGTGCAAACAAACTATAATTCTCATTTAAGAAAATAATGATGGAGGACACTCCATTTAAAAATTAAAAAAGATCCCAAACTATGGCTTACATAACCTCCTACATGGTAACTTGGCGATTTGCTAACTTTGAATTACCCCACTTAAATGACTATAAGGTCCTTAAATTCTTTTGAATCTATTTTTAGCCCTTTGTCATATGTATTCATAATTAAATTTGACTTCTAATTTCATTGGAAAATTAAATTAGCAAATGAAAATATTCAACTGATCGGGGTGGGAGCGTACAATAGGTAGAAAGAGAGGCCCAAGTTGAGACCATAGGTGATTCTAGCATTGGATAAACTCTCATCTTTTTGGTACCAAAGTGAGCAATTGCTGGGGTGGGTGGGACATTGACTCATAAGTGAGGAATTAATTTATATGCCAATCTCATTAGTTTGAGATAGAAAATGGATCAAATGATTTTTATAGCACTGGGACCTGGTGGAGGGAGGATTGCGTCTTTAAAGTTTTTTAGCTAGATCATTGCATGTGAAAGTTTTTATTGAAGACCAAGGTTTTCATGGTTGATATTTAGAGAAGAGGAGACCCTATTCTTGATGAATCCTTTTTGTTAGGGTTGGGGAGAGTATACTTTACTTAATGTGATCTCAATCCGTAGGTGGTTGATTCAGATACACAAGAAATATTTTTTGCAAATCATAGGGTAGTCATTGGAGTACCTACAAAAAATCATTCCTTGTAGGGGAATGGATATTGAAACTCCACATAGGCTCGACAAGGGATGCAAATCATAGGGCAGCCATTGGAGTACCTACAAAAAATCATTCCTTCTAGGGGAATGGATATTGCAACTCCACATAGGCTCGACAAGGGATTTGTCTTTGACCACTCTAGAGAAAATGAAAAAAGAACTTCAAGAGAAGTGAGGAAAGCTCTTTGAGCATGGTGAGGCTTTTGAGATAAAATCAATCTCGATGGCAAGTAAGCCTCTCAAATGTGGGAGGAAGGTGGATAAGATAGGAATAATAAAAAATTTAGCCACATAAAGTGAATAAAGATAAAATTTTAGAGGTGGTCAATAGTAATGATTGTGGAGTCTGTCTTAGATATGAAACATTGATTTATGATTGCTAAGTCCACATACGTTTGTGTAGGCAATAGATATCCATACAAATGAATTTTTTTCTTTTATTCTTGAGAACTGGGCAATGATTTTCGGTGAAAGAAGATATGGTGGCCTTAGAGAAAGGAAGATTAGGAGGTCTGAAAACTATTCCTTGTGATAGACTCCACAAATCGAGTAGCATCAATATGATGAAAGTGCAAAATACTTGTTATTTTGATCCAATTGATAAGAGATGGCCACAACTCGGATTTTGAAGCTAAAAAGCCTGTAAATAAAAAACCATTAAATCCCTCTTCACTCAAATTGATCAAGAATTGAAAGTACTACTCATAGATTATGTCTAGATAGCAATCAATGCTTGAATTGCATCAAAATCTATGATTCTAGCATGAAGTGAACCTGCAGGGTCGGTTACTCGCTGATCGGCCATACAAAGTTTGTAACTTGACTGATCTAATGTCTTAAATCCCCATGACTTTGCTAGTGACAAAGCCATTATGTTGACGCCTGATCCACTATCAAGGATAGTGGATACTACTGGGTAATCTTTATAGGACATAGGTAAAGTGATGCTAGTCCCCTTAGCAGCACCTATATTTATCATATTCATGGGAATTTGAGGAATTTCTGGAATCTTGTCTGGCTTTCGTTGTTCATATGGAATAGTGGGCAGCTGAAAACTTCGATGGATATAATGTTGCAGACCAGTGAAAGATTTTATTGCGCTATGGAAGGGCATTGTGATTTGAGCCTGCAGAAGTTCGGAGAATACTTCGAGTCCCTATAGGGGTTGCTCTTTTTAGAGGATTGACGCAGATAATAGACCGTTAGTGTTCTGTTCCTCCTGCAAAATCTCATCTCAAAATTTGTGGTGTTGCCTTTGTTCCACGCGTGGGTCTAGGTAATCTCTTGGTAATGTAGAAGCTATCAAGGAGCTTCCCGTATGGTCAACTGGTTTTTCGAGGTTTTGCTATTGTTGTTGGTTTTGGCGCTGAGCTCTAGTAAGGACTCTAACAGGTTCTGATGAGATATGTCGTGTTGGGAGGATCCTGTTAGGTTGCTTTGGGCAATCTTTGAAACTATGTTTCCAAACACAGTCTAGACATTCAGCATGGTATTGGTTTTTCACCTTACAGTCAACCACAAAATGTCCCGTTTTGCCACAGATAAAACATATGTTGCTCATGGGTCCCATGGCAATTGCATAGCCATCCTAGATGGCTTAGTTGTCCTAGATTTTCTGGATTTGTGGAATACTCATCTCGTTTGCATGAGCATGAGGTATCTTCATGATAGTGTTGAGAACTACCAGAAGGGGGTGTGTTATTTTGATGGTATGTTTGATCGTAGGAGTGGTCGATGAAATTGAACAAGGAGCTTCAAGAATGCCAAGAACTCATGGAGGATCTTCTTTATTCAACAAGAGCAAATGACGTTATAAGTAAAGCTCCCTCACAAGAGAGGGGGTCTCTTAAATAGACCAAGAGGCTGCCCATGTGGAGCCTAAGTGGCAACTCCACTAATCTACAAATTCCACTAATCCACTAAATACCAACCCCCAACTACGTGCCCAATGGAGCGATAAAATCACTCTGTTTTGATGTACCGTACTTGCAGGTACAGTCCGGGTGCCCTTCGTTTGGAGGCTATAGCCTTTCGTTTGGCCAAAATAGGCTAAAAGAAGTGAAAATAGAGGCACCTTAAATTTTTGAACTATCTTTTCATCTTGAAAAGACTTCACTCTTCACTAACTTCAGAACCCAGCTCAGATTTCAAGGTGAAAATTTTTAATGAAGTTACATGGCCAAATGCACTTCATGCCCTTCGGACCCTCTTTATGCCAATCCAATGGCTCTCACAAATCCGAGCGTCCACAATCACGCTCCATTGCGCAATCTACACTACAGATTCACCTTGATCCAATCCTATGGTTCGCGCTGCATCTGGGCACTAAGCCCCTCCACTCGGGCCACTGACCCCCTCCAAACACAATGCATAAGCGTGAGTGAGGGCGTGCGAGGCCTCCACGGCCTTCCTCTCTACTTTCTAGCTATGGAGATTACAAAGGATTTTGACAAAATCCATGACCTATCACAAGAACTCTTCTCCAGCGCTCCACGACTGATCGTGGCCCTCAGGCATCCTCATCACAATACTAGGGCACCCATCTGCAGCCACTGACAGCATCTAACATGCATGCCTACAGAGAAAGATCCAAGGTTTTTCACCTCAAAACCCTAGAAACTATGAAGAATGGAGTTTCTTGGGCATTTGACAATCTCTCTCTGGGATTTTCCTGTAGTTCTCTGTCAGTCTGAGGTCGCCCTACAGTCAACAACTATCTGTTTCAAACAAATCATCAATTGGTCTTAGATTGGGTCCACACCACGCAACCTTTCTATGAAGTTCTATGCTTCCATTTGGCTCCAGTTTTATTTCAGCCAACAATCCTTGTGTCCACAATACAGTTCTGAACAAATTCTTTGAACTTCCACAACTCAATTTGTGCTACCCAACAAACAAACCGTCTTGAATTCGCAGTTCTTCGTCCCTGTCCAGTGAGTACAGCCACCAAGGGCTCTAATACCAGGTTGAGAATACGATTTAAAACCTGATCGAATCAATCATCACAGCACAACGTCAAGTGCAACAAGACAAGACAAGACAAAATTGCTCTCCCACAAACTGTATATTCACACTAATTAGCAAGTACAAAGATAAAATTGCTTAAGAGCACTCAAAGGGCTCGTAAAAGAAAGATAGCCCGATAATTCTAGAACTAGGCACACGTGGTATCATCAAAATTAGAAAGCACTATACAAGTAGATCATTGCTATTTTAACTGAATATTCTTGTAATAAAAGACTTTACACATTAGTTGTAGGGGTCTAAAAATATAAAGAGTTTTTTTATGCTTCTTGGTGATACTGACAAATAACTACCACATAACAGCAATGTAACCAATACAAGAAGGGAAAATAAAATGTTCACATATTCTTATATACATAATCACCAGTTTGGTAATTGTGGAAACTTCCATATTTGCATTAGCATATTGCATTTGAGCAATCAAGATAATCTACCCAACATAGCACACTAACAATGCTTTTGTGCACTAAATGAGGTCAAGTAAGCATGTGAACATCTTAACTAACTCCTACATATTTGTTGCTAAACTAGTCGCCAAGAGACTTATTCTTATTTTCCTAAGATAATCCTTAATAGAATATTGTGTTGGAAAAAGGTAATTCAGTGGAGGCGCTCAAATATGACTATTGGATAGAGCGCTGATACCATTGTTAAAATGAGATGATAGGAACTGGATGTTCTGATATCTCTTGAATAAGTTGAATCTCAGAATTGGATTTCTTTTAGTTTCTTGTAGTTAGATTTAAAAATCTTGACTATAATATTGTGGGCTGTGCAATTATCTAGCCAAACAGAATGAACTAACAAAGCGGAATTAAAGTCAGAACAACAATAGCCTTCAATGTATCTGAGATCTACTATGAGTTGGAATCTTGTAACTTTGAGATGTAAAACGAATTAATACTTCTGATAGTTGATAACGTAGGAGTCAATGACATATGTTCTACTACCAAAAGTTTAAACAACATCAGTGGTCGGCTACAGATGTCATAGAGCTGTTTGCTTTTCAAAGTGTTTCAATTCATAACCCAGAGCAAGTTCAGATCGATCCATCGGGTAGAAATGAGGTCTTGAAACAAGGATGGGAGAAGGGAGATGAAGTTTCAAGATTGACCATATGGTGGAATATGAGGGAATGAATGGATGAAACAAAGGAATGAGATAAGTATTATGTGGTTTTCCATATCTCTCCATAATATAACCAATGCTCTTTGTACAATTCTCCACGGAATCATCATTGCTCGCCTTTGAAAATAGCTTTGTCATTGAGGTTGTACGCTCATAACTTCAATCTCTGATTGACTTGAGAGTCATTCAGTTTACGTAGGCCTACAAGATTTCATTCGCTGATGACGAGAGCCTTTCACTGTTACAAGCTGCCACTTTATTGATGATTTGATGGCCATGGTGAGGCAATTGGAAAAGCATGGCTCTTACATAAAACCAATTGCTTATTGATGATGGCGGTGGTGGTGTCGTTGCAAATATTCCAGCTTGTTGGGAAGATGGATCTTTTGCTAGATCATGGTTGCAGTATGATAAGGTGCTCCTTTTGTTGCCAAACTGAGCATTTGTTGTTGAAGTCGTTGACTGCTCTTTTTATTCATATTGAAAGTTGTTGAAATCATTGGTTAAGATGTAGAGATATATCTCAATGAAAATTCATGTGATACTGCAACTGTAGAGGTAGAATAAAATTGCTGATGAAATATCACCTATAGTGCTGCTGCAAAAGAAAACACACCAAACCATACGACAATAGAACAAACAAACAGGTAGCAACAAATGACATAGTTGACAGGACAAAACTTGAAATAAGAGAAAAAATGAAAAATTGTAGCAAATAACTCTATAGAAGGATTTGCATGACACTCTTAGACCAAACTCTTGCAATCCAGTATCGAACTTGGCACAAGGCCATAGCTACAGTGTTACAAAAGAAAAAAACAAAGTCATAACGTGTAACATTTACGTAGCATTCAATAAGACAATTATGTCTTAGATTACTTTCACTCAGATAAAAAAATACGGGTTGTCATCTAGACACAAAACTAATGATCCATCAAACGGTAGCTCAAAACTTGGCTCCAGGGTATGATATCAATTGCTTGGTCATAGAGACGTAATGAAGACACAGATCTGAATTGGTACATTCTTGATCTTATCTATGGATGGTGTTTGAGATAGGCCTTACATGGTTGCTAGATAAGATGGACTCTATTTGGATCAAAAGCAACTATGTATCCGTGGATGACAAAAAAATCAATATGACTAGATGAGCCTAGACACATCTAATACTACTAATTTTGGTAATGTGCAAATGGATCAACTTGATGAGCAGACACATTGGTATCGTCTACATAGGACATCGCTAGGTCTATGTAGTTGGAATCAACTTGTGTGATAGACGATGTAGCAATATGTTGACTCTCTACAAAAGACTGTTGTGTTGGATGGGGAGTGATTGGTCATGGATAAGAAGACTCTGGTTGAGAATGTAAAAGTGGTGTAGGATGGTTCATAGCACCAGAGGATTGAGGTTGATGAAAAACTGGGCCTATTGGCCTTGGTTGGCCTATGTTGATGAGGATCTGAGGCCACCATGAGTGCAGTCCACATGGCTGTGTCTGACTTTTCACTATGCACATACCATTCCTTTGCGTCACCAAGTAGGATCATGGGGAATAGTTTGAGCTTTTCAGCTTCAAAGGTATCGCCGTAGAATGTAAAAGTGTTTTCGAAGTCTTGAAAAAATCATACGGAGTTGGTTTTCCCATCAGATTTGGTGCATCAATCCGTGGAATTCTCCTTTCCACTTTGGGAGGAGGCTGATCTGACTTCCCACTCATGGTGCTCTAGCAGAAAATCAATACTTAGGTAATGGATGGTGGATGATGAGTGTGATATCCTACTCGCTTATCTATGACTCCAGACGGTTCATAGATTCAGGCGCCACAAGGCATATGACTGGAAAATGCGATTGGTTTGAGAAATTCTCGCCGATCCACGATGGGGACAAGGTCACACAAGCCAATGAAGAAGAATGCCAAATACAGAGTGTCGGCAATGTACCTGTGCAGTTTCCTGATGGTAATATCAAGATGGCAAATCAACATCTCAAGGTTGAATTTGTCAAGGATGGATGCCTAATGAAGGATATGGACCACAACTATAAGTGGTAGCGAAAGGTTATCAGGATAGTAACTGTGGCCTTTATAAATTGAATGCTGCAAAACTAGGTGAATATGGTTTGACTACCTCAACAGCATCACAATCTGAGTTGTGGCACATGAGACTTGGTCACTTAAACTATGGGAGCTTAAGATTGATGGCAAAGTTGAAGATGGTAACAGGATTACCAGCACTACAGGATGATCATCATGCCATATGTGAAGGATGTGTTATGGGAAAGCATCATAGAGAGACATTCAAGAAAGGTGGAGCTGCAAGAGCTAAGAAACTGGTAGAACTTATTTACAACGACCTGTGCGGCCCAATGAAGACTATGTCGATGGGGAAAGCCTATTAATTTATGACTTTCATAGATGATTACTCTAGGAAGACATGGATTTATTTCTTGAAGAAGAAATCTGACACTTTTGCTCGCTTCAAGGAGTTTAAGGCTTTAATTGGATGCACGCATCAAAGTTCTAAGATCAGATAGAAGGGATGAATACAAATCTGATGATTTTGAGGACTTTTGCAAGGAACACGGCATCAAACGACAATTCACACAATCACACACGTCACATAGTAATGGTGTAGCTGAAAGGAAAAGCAGGACTATTATGGAGAGTGCACACTCCATGATAAAGCGAATGGGCTTAGCCAATTCACTTTGGTCAGAAGCATGCAGTGTGACAATGTTCTTGCAAAACAGAAGTCCTACAGTTGTAGTTCTAAATGTGACTCCCGAAGAGGCATTTACAGGAATAAAGCCAAAAATCGACAAATTTCATGTCATTGGATGTAGCCAAAGGAGGAGCAAAGCAAACTTGATTCCAAAGCAATCAAGTGTATCTCATGATGAACTTCTGGTTCTACTTGAGCTAACTTTTGCGGTAAGACTTCTTTTGCTTTTGGCACCAACTTCAAGAACTCTCCCAATGAGATATTAATCTTACTAGATGAAATATTCATGAGCAGTTCTGTTTGTCGCACTTCCAGTTCAGTCATCTTGAAGGATTCTTCATGATGATGCAACTGATCATTCATATCTGAACGTGAATTTCTTGGAGGCTGCAATGGTGAAGAACGAACTTTGGCTGTTGCTTTAGCAACTTCAAGCTCCTCTTCTTCTTGCAGATGTTTAGTACACTGCTTCATATCCTGATATCTTCTTTTTTTTGCATGAAGATTGGAATAGACTCCAGATGCTATTGGTATATCGGTTAACGGTATAGAATCAGTAGGTACTGGATCCGCTACTGGTTCTTTCTGCTTCTGTGCTCTGGTGACCACAATCAAGGGTACACTTGATTTATTCTGAGCTTCTGGTCTTTGCTTGATTGTTATCAAATTTATAGGTGTTGTAGCTGGTGGTGGCTTTGGTCTTGCTGGACAGTCTTTATAGCAATGCCCATAACCACAGTCACGATTAAATGTACAAATTTTTCTTTATTTGGACATTATGCAACTCTGTGATTTTCTCCACAAGAAAAACATCCAAGTGGTGCTCTGGTCCAATTTCTAGAGCTTGTTGTTGTGCAGCAGCATAAATAGCATATTGTTCTGAAGATCCACCTTTTTTATTAGTACCATAGTTCCATTGCTCTCGGTACTTATGTAGGGTTCTAGTTCCATCAAATTGGCAGGAGGAGCAGAGTGTTTTGGTGGGGCAAGTAAAGCTAAACATTCTGGGTATCCAAGAGCAGATTGTCAAGGTCTGGCTGCTGAATTTCCTCCATACTGTGGTCCTCGATATCCCATTTGGGCATATCGTTGCTGAATTATTCGAGGATTGAAGTTGCAAAAAGCAATCTCATGATCAAGCGAATTATACAAATGGCATACACTGATTTCCATTCATTTTTTCAATTGAGGACACTCATTCATTGTGTGATTTCCTGTACAAATAGAACTCCAAATATTTTCCCTAGTAGGAAAAGTCTTCGCAAACTTTTCAGGTTCCTTGTTTGCTTTTCCGTGGAAATCTTCCAATGCTTTGATCTTCTCATCAAATTGCGACTGCAACTTTTCCATCTGTTTTTGCTGATTCTTCCCAAGTTTCTCAAACTCGTTGAGCATCATTTCTGCAGTAGCATTGGCATTCGTTGATGCAATAGTGGTGGATGTTGTAATATTCTGCCCTGTTGTATAAGGCAACATACTAATATTCGGCTCATCATCTGAATCTTCATCCTCCTCACGAATTGCATTGTCCATAGCATTTTACAAGAGTGCATACTCATTATGGCGTTTCAGCTCACGTCTAATTTGTTTAGGTAGACCTGACAAAAATCACATAGTCATGGCATTTTCATTAATCAGCTCAGGTTTGCACTCAGATCTGAGCCGTTTCACTCGTTCAATAAAATCTTGAACCATTTTCCACTTTTCCATTTTAATTTTACTTAAAAGTAGGAAAGGGTCTTCCATAAACTTCCGCGGTCTGAATCTTGTGATAAGAGCTCTTTTAACAACCTCCCAATCTATACGCTTAGTTTCATCTTGATTATAGTACCAATCTTGTGTTATGCTTGTTAAGGCCATAGGAAACAACTTAAGTTTATCTTGAGGAAAAATTTTGCCATAAACTTCACAAGATTCAGCATAGATATGAAGAAATCTAACTGGATCTGTTAACCCATTGTATTTGGGTAGATCCCAACGGGGTGCTCTTCTAACAATAATTGAATTGACTTCCAGAGGAGCACCTCCCGGAACAGCTCCAGGGGTAGCCATCTTTACAAATTTAAATCAAGCAGACAATGAGATTGGATCTAGATTTTTCAATCAAAACTATCTCAAATCAGATCTGCTAGATCTATTCCACTTTTCAAGAATCTGATTTCTGTATCGTGAAAAAGATTTCAAAATTCAATCAATCAATACTTCTCAAAAATGAATTTTTTTTTCAAAATCCAAATCAGAATATATCAGATTTGACCCAAATTTTGATAGAGACTTGATTTGGAAAATCGGAACCTAAAAATAGGACTGGCGAATGTTCCAGGAAAGAAGAAGAAGTTTCCATCCAAGAAGACCCAAGATGTGGAGCCTGAGAGCAAGGATGGAGCTTCAAGCTCAAAAGGCAAGGGCAAGAAGGACAAGACGAAGCTAAAGTGTTTCTTCTGTGGAAAGAAAGGACACTTTTCATCCGAGTATTGCAAGAGGAAGAATGCCCAAGAGAAGGACAACCATGGCAACCTTGTGCTTGAGGAGGAGGATGAATGCAACTTATCTTTGATGGCTTCCTTAACACAAACATCTAATTACAGTACATGGTGGATTGATAGTGGGGCTAGCTCCCACATGACTCACCAAAAAGACTATTTTTCTACCTTACTTTCTTACAATAACTCTAAGAAGTTTATCTTCACTGCAAGTGATCAAGAATGTGAGATTGTAGGAATTGGATCTATTCCATTATGTCTTGGATCATCTAAGAAAGTAGATCTAGACAATGTTCTTTATGTACCTTCTATTACAAAGAACTTGTTAAGTGTTGGTCAACTTATGGATAGTGGATTAGATGTACATTTCAAGCATGGAGCATGTTCCATCTTGAAGAATGATAAATGTATTGCTAATGGTTTTAAGGAAGGAAGGTTATTTAAGTTGGATGCTAATGTGATGGTTGGAAGTGTAAACATGGCAAGGAGGAGCTCTCTCAAGTGGAGCTATGGCACAAGAGATTAGGCCATCCTAACTACAAAGCTATGGAGACATGGTGAACAAGGAGCTAGCAATTGGACTTCCCACTCAACCTGCCACCGCAGTTCTTGTAAACCAAGATGGTTCTGGACCGAGCAGGGCAGACAAGGGCAAAGGCATACCTGTTCTGGGAGGATCTTAGAGAAGGTCAACAAGACCACGAAGACATCAGAAGAATTTTGCGGGTTTAGTGGCAAACCATAGACATTCGAGGAGGCAATTGAAGGTCCTAAAAAGGACAAATGGATCCAAGCCATGAACGAAGAGATGGAGTCCATGAGGAAGAACCAGATATGGACGTTAGAGCCGTTACCTCATAAGCGCAAGACTGTCAAATGCAAATGGTTTTTCAAACTCAAATATGGACCAGACGGGAGTGTGACAAAATACAAGGCAAGACTGGTAGCGAAGGGTTTCTCTCATAGATGCGGTATTGACTACTCTGAAACCTTCTCTCCTGTCATTAGAAATTCATCCCTATGTTTGTTGTTTGCATATGCAGTAGCTTATGACCTCAGGATCCAGATTGTGGACGAGAAGACAACCTTCTTGCATGGCGAATTAGACGAAGAGGTCTACATGGATCAACCCCCAGGATTTGTCTCGAATTCACTTCCTGACTATGTATGTAAAATGCATAAAAGCATCTACGGTCTGAAGTAATCAGCCCAACAATGGTACAAGAAGAAGGATCAGGCCTTGAAATCATTGGGATTCAAGCCTCTATTGGCTGACTCCAATGTCTATGTCAGAGTTACAGATGGGCAGATCATCATAGTGGCTGTTTATGTGGATGACACTCTGATACTTTGCAGGAGTGAGTAGCTAATTGCTGAAGTAAAGACAGACATCTCGAAACATTTCGAGATAGTGGATTTGGGAGAAGCCATGTGTTACCTAGGCTTACAAATTGAAAGGGACTATGAGGGAGGCAAGTTATACCTTCACCAGTTTAGATACACCCAGAAGATCCTAGAGGACTTTGGGATGCTGAACTGCAAAGGAACGAACACTCCAATGCTCGTAGGGACGGTGCTAACAAATGATGACTGTCCAAAGACTGAGGAAGAAAGAGAATAGATGCAGCTCACACCCTACAGGAGGCTGATAGATTCACTGATGTACCTTGAAGACAACACACATCTTGATATTGCTTATGTAGTATTCAGGATGAGCCAATTCTACACAAATCCAGGCTCAACACATTGGAAGATTGCAAAACGGATTTTGCAATATCTTCAATTAACGAGGGATTATGGCTTGTGTTATTGTCGTGGTGCAAGTCTCAGGATACTTTCCTACAACGATGCTAGCTGGGCATCTCTCAGGGACAATTGTAAAAATGTCTCAGGAGGATGCACCATCGCATCAGAAGCAGCAGTTCTCTGGGTTAGAAAGAAGCAGACCATTGTAGCCCAGTCATCCTACGAAGCAGAGTACGTAGTAGCAGCGAAGATGGCCAACAAAATAATTTGGCTAAGGCAGTTCTTGGACGAATCGGGCAAAACAAGGAATGAGCCATTGGTCTTGCAGATGGACAACACCTCTGTGATACACCTGACAAAAGATCCTGTGTTTCACTCAAGAACGAAGCACATTGCAATCAAGTGTCACTTGATCAGAGATTTGATTGAAAGAAAGATGATGCAGACCACCTTCATAAGAACGAAAGATATGGTTGCTGACATCTTCACTAAAGCTCTAGACAAAGGGCTCTTTGAGAGGCACAGGAGTAGTCTCGAGATCATATAGCTACCATGCTTTGAGAGGGAGATGAAGAAACAAAGTGTTTCTGATTACAAAGCCTTGCTAACTTTCAGCCCTTCACCTGATGAAGATGTTCGCGAACTCTAACATCTGGAGACACGAAACACGAAGAGTTTTGTGAACACGAAAGTCAATGGAGACGAAGAAGATGTGATCTAAATGCCATCTAATCTTGTGTAGATTGACATATTGATCTAATCTAACATCCAATCACACTTGTGGATCTGATTTAGATCCATTCTTGGTTCCTTTTGCTGTACTTTGACAATATTCAGTCAAGGGAAAAACTAAACATTAAATTATAACAAGACCTTTACCAATCTGTTGATTCAGACTATTACTTAGATTGACCAAAGGAATATCTTTGTAGGTGTCTAAGACAACCATGAAGAGAGCAAAACAGTTAGGCATCTAAGACAATCATGCTTCCTTCAAATGAGATATTCCGAATGAGTCATGGAACAAGTATCAGTACACAAGAGAGGAGTTATCAAAAAACATTTGTCAGTGGACCACACATAAAGAAAATGAGAATCTGTATTAAGCTATTGTGATTACAACGATCAGATCATGATCTTGTGAAATGGTTCACAATAGTAGCGCACTATGTGTTGTGATCTTACTATGTTGGTTACAGATTGAATACTATCTCTACTTCTTGAATTACTTTCATTCTCACTAGAATATCTGATCCCATGGAATCAGATAGTCTAATACAAGGGAGTTCATGGAGAAACTCTGATTCACACTACCACTGATTATTGACTCAAGTATGGTATATGGAATGTATATTCATCCTATTTTGTTACTGATTTATTGTATGTATATACACATCAATTACAATGGTCGTGAAGATTACAATGATGACGTAGTCTGCAGTGTACAAAGCAGATGATGAGCTCCATTTTGACTAGTAATAGTCGACAATCGTCAAAGGTGTCGAATGAGTTGAGTCGACTTGCTCACCCTTGAGAAGATGTCGAAGTCAAAATGTCGATAGACTTCAGTTGAGTCGGTGAAGTCGACATCAATGAAGTTGAGTAGATCATGCTCTGCTTCAAGTAGATGTATGTACAAAGTGTTCGACTTATGCGAGTAAGACTGCTATCATTGTAGAGAGAGAATATCGTAGTGCTCAAGTTATGAATTTAGGTGAGTAGGAGTGAATATTAGCTCCAACACTCCCCCTTAAGCTTAACTCCTAGGATCTTGAATGAAGCTTAATAAGTTGTGTAAATAAACATGCTTTTTCCTTGACAGAGGTTTAGTCATAGTATCAGCCAACATACTATCAATGTGACAAACTTAATTCGACAATCTTGTTAAGAACTTTCTCTTTAAGAAAATGAAATTGCCTTTCAATGTGTTTAGTTCTAGAGTGAGTACGTGGGTTCAGGAATAGAGCTATGCAGCTCTAATTGTCGCAATAGTGTATAGTTGGTCTGACTTGAGGGAATATCAGATCCTGAAGCAATCTCCCGAAACAGATAATTGCCTTCACTAGTGAGAAACTCAAACATATGGTTGCTTCAACTCCTATTTTATAGATTGGGAATCCAGATTTATCTTACGTTGTACGAACTAACGCAAGCGATTCGATGATAGGAGCAATTCATTTTCAAAATGATAGGTCGACAACATTTGAAAGAAACAAATTTACCCAACCTCAGTTGCGTTATACAACTAAGCAGAAGGAGTTATTTGTTGTGATACATGCACTTAAAGCCTGAAGGCATTACTTTTATGATAGTCAATTTATAGTGTATCAGAAACACCAGCCTCTAAAGTAGTTTTGCAATCAACACGATTTGACATTAGAAGAGTTTGGAGCTCTCAAAAGACCCTTTAAGAATTCGTGCAAGATGTAGTTTATATTATTAAAATATTATAACACTAATACTTTTGACTTGCCATAACTTTTTAATCGTAGCCAAAAGTATGCATCTAACATATCATTGGAAAGTCCTTGTCGAGCGCTTTCCAATGCACCAAACTTTGCTAAATTCGGACTTACCACTAAAAAGTTATGCCATTTTTAGTGCGGACTCAAAAAGTTACGTTACGTTGATTTCAAATTTGAGAGTTTTGAACCATGTGTAAGAAACAATTGAGAAAAAATATAAAAATAATCTTTACAAAGGGTCTTTTTGAGATTTAGAACTCCTCTAATGGAGGTCGTTAAGCTCACTGGGTTGAGCTTATGCAGAAATTTGGTCATGATATTCATTATGTCAAGGGTAGCTCTAACCAAGTTGTCGATGCTCTTATTCAAATTAATGAATTAAATGAACTTTCATTCACCTAGATTTCCACTGATCTATATCTTTCATTGAGAGGAAAGTGTGAACCACATTCTCATTTTGATCGCATTTGAAAAATGGTTGAGATTGGGAAAAATGAGAATGAATAGAGATTAATTCACAGGCGTCTCAGGTTCCTAAGAAAGATAAGAAGATAATGGAACAGTTCTCTATTTGAGGTGGATTGCTATTTCGGAATGGCAAAGTTTGTGTACCAACGAATGATTAGATAAATAAGAGAATTCTTTATGAATATCATGATGTACTCTGTGCAGGTCATCCAAGTATACACAGGACTTTGGACTTGGTTAGAAGAGAGCTTTATTGGCCAAAATTCAAGCCATTTGCCGAGTCTTATGTGGTTATATGTAAACCTTGTCAGATAGCCAAAGCAAAATGCTTAAAGGTTGGAGGGTTGTTACATCCCTTACATATCTCTCAAAAATGGAGCCTCAAGGAGAAACTCGAGTTTTCTCTCTATGTATTGTGATTGCTTTTGATTCCAATGAAACTCAGCTTTGGCACACTTCAAACTCTGTCTACAGGCCGTACTACAGCCTCTTTATTTAAAAACATTGGTGAATCATTGTGAAACCACATCATCGACATATGGGGATCTATTCATCTTAAATCTAATGAACATGATTCACCAATAAAATGTTGCTTCTTCCACAAGCCAATTTGGCCTATCTATAATGACCCACAAAAGATGATATATACATGGCATTTGACTCCTGCTTTATCCTATTAGAAATTGAAAGAGGATCTACTGCTCTGTGCCCTACCATCTCTTCCAAGAAAGCTATGAATAGCTATCTCGATAAGCCTTATCGCATATTACTTATTTAGGCTTTGCATTTTGCCATTTTTCTTTGACAAGATATGGTATTTTGGCTTACTTATCAGTGATTTACCTCTTGCATTATGCTTCTACATTTCTGGTTATAACCTTTGCAGGTGCATTGCTGATTTTCTAGGTCCTTTTCATTGTTCTACAATTGCTATTTGCTTCTTAGAAAGTTACATTAATGAGTCAATTGATGTCATGGCTTTGCTGGATTTTTGGACAATGATTTCTTCTAACAAATATGTCTAACCCAAAATGTGTTCTTCTTCCCTAGGAAGCCCCTCGATGATCATTTCTTGACAACTTTTTTATTTATTTAAGAGTGATGCAGTTTGACTGATTTGGGACCTTGCTCATACTTTATTTCCATGGCATATTTGGTAAAGTTGCAAAGTTGGAAATTGTTTTAGAGTCTCTAGTAATCGCCAGGATGGTCTCCTATGATTTGGCTCTTTTATTGATATATCTTTTCCTTTGCTCTTTGTTTTAAAAGGAAGCCTTTTTAATATGGCTCTTTGCAGATTATATCAAGTCAGTAGTAAGAGTGACTATTTTCAAAAAATTAATGATAATCAAAACATCCCAAGGGCCTAACTATCAAATGATAATATATAGTTATAAGGTTGAAGTTATATTAGGATATTGCTTGTTTATGCATAGTTAAATTACAAATTTTTTATATTAAAGCACTCACTACAACAACTAAAGAGGTGTTTTGAATCAAGAGGTTAATCATGGAGCTAAAGTGCATTAAAGAGGATGATCTTCCCTTGATCAAATGTGACAACATATCGGCCCAAGCTCTTGCAAACAGTCCTATTTTTCATGCAAGAAGCAAGCATATAGAAGTGGCACACCATGTTGTAAGGGAAAAGCTCATTGGAACATGTCGACACATCTTCATGTATTGTTGATCTTCTCACAAAGCCACTATGCAAAAGTGCCTTCTCAAAGCATAGATCTAATCTTGGTCTTATCTAAAGATCGATGCTTGATCCACATGAGATACCTTTTTAGGAGGAGTGTTGAAATATTGAGAAATCTATCTAATGTTGTAAGTAGGGGTCCTGAAAATGCCAAAGATGAATTGAGCTCTTTTGGCTTAGTAAAGACCCATCTTAGAATAAAATATTCAAGGTAGGTAGAAGTAGAAACTTGAGCTACCATAGGAATTGTCATTTGTACTTTGCATGCCACATTTAATGCATGAAAAGACTAGGTGGCACAATTAGACATATTGAGGTGGCTTGAATAAGTCTAGATAGCTTGAGAGGTGGATTCATAACTCCAATTCAACTCAAAGTAGGAGGAGAGTACATGGATCTATTTATATGTGATGTATTCTCATTGAGAAGATGATGAAATTTGTGTGTAATGCAAATTTGGAGACTAAGCTCTTTGTGCCCTCTCTCTCTACTTGAGTTTTGTACTTTTATTTTCTCTCTCTAGCTGAGCTGAGGCATTTATTGTACTTAGTTTCATGTTTTGTTGACAAATCTTGCTTGTAACACAATAATATTTCTTGTATGATTAGCTTTCCTATTGTCAATCAATGCTAGTCTGATCTTTATGGTATTATTGGGCTTAGGAGATCAAAAGTACATGTGTAGGGCATCCCACACGTGTGAATTCAACAACTCCTTGCTGCAGGGTGAATTGGACCAATATAATGCAATCCCCATTTTTCGAACGGTGGTTAGGCTAAGACTGGATGTAGTGGATCATAGTTCAATCTCGTTGGTCTCCTTGCCCTTTGGCACACATCGCACTTTTTCAAGTATTCCTCCGTATCTTTATGAATCGTTGGCCACCAACATCCTTATTGTAGGATCTTGCGAACTGTAATGTCAGATGCAAAATGACCCCCACCCATGCCTTCATGTGAAAGCGAAATGATTTGGGTGGTCTCATGAGTAAGAATACACCACCGAAGAATTCCATCAAGACCTCTTCGGTACAACGGCTAGGCAATCAGCTGATAAGGTCTAGCCTTCAAGATCAATTTCCGCTGTTCCGCCTTTGGTAGTGATTTGTCTAGTTGGCCCCGCATTAGATATTCAACAATGTTGGTGGCCCATTCTGGTACTGTGTCCACATAAAATAAGGCAGCATCTGCCAACTCATCATCGGGTTGGGTTGCAATCTCCTTTCCCTTGATTTGTGACACATGATCTACCATGTAGTGTTGTTTTCGCTTGCGAACTACTATCCGAAAATCAAACTCCAATAATAGAAGTAGCCATTTGGTGATTCTTCCGGTGTTGCAAGTTTTATTAACGAGATAGAGCAAGGGTTGATGGTCCGTATAAAAAGCAAAAGTGTGGCCATCAAGTAATGTCAAAATTTCTTAACCGCATAGATCATTGCTAGTGCTTCCCGCTCTGTGGTTGAATAGTTCATTTTGGTATCATTGAGCTGTCGGCTTGCAAACCGGATTGGAATTTGTGTTCACCTAGCTGGGTTAAGACTATTCCAACTGCATACTTTGATGCGTCCGTATGCACGTGAAACTCAATGGACCAATTGGGTGGGCGTAAGATTGGTGCTGAAACCAATGCATCCTTAAGCTTTTGGAAAGCCTTTAGGGCCTCCTCATTCCAATGTGGATCCGTTGTGAGTTTGTAGATTGGTCTGGCTAAGGTAGGTGTACTTTCTGGTTTCCCACTTGTGAAACCTTGTCTGAGTACGGACTCCAACCTGAAAATCAAGTACAGATTGATAGCACCCCAAAACAATCAAAACAAATGTAGACAAATGGAGAGAATCACTCAAAATTGCTTCCAAAACCAAGATTGATGTCTCACAATGATTATGGCCAAGTTGAGGGTTGGTCGTCAGTGACCGATCGCAGTGGTGAGGGAGTCACTTCCTTCCTCTTCTATGCTCGCGTAACAGCTAACACAGGAGCGTGGAATTGTCGACCTTTCGATGGCATCCCTGCTGGAACTGCTGGTTGTTGTATGGCAACGAGGTTAGGTGCACTGGTTCCAGGTTTAAATGGACAATTCTTGTAAAAGTGTCCATAACCACATTCTCGGCAGGAGATTGTATATTGTCCCTTGTAGGGACATTCTGCTATTCTGTGTCCCTCGCCGCATCCATAGCAGCCGCAATTTCTTCCACCTTGGCGCTGAGTTTGAGCTGCATAGGTCAAAACATATTCATTTATGGCAGGATCCATAAATGGTTCATCTGGTCCGTATCATTATTGCTGCTCAGGTTGAGGTGGCATTTGCATCTTTGGTTATGATGTTGTCAGATTTACCAAGCCCGGTTGGAAAGATGGTATACTACCAATATTGGAAAAACATGCACATGGCGTTTAGCGCAATTCGCTCACAATCCATCCATCACAGCCAATTGTGGTCCCGCTTCATTCGTATTGTTGCAGACACCCATCGCAAGAACTGTGACACCGAGGATGCCAAGGACAAACAACTAGAAAAGAATCAATAAAACAATGCTCTTTCAAAAAAAAAAAGTCCACAAAAAGCATACAAGGACTCAACTTTCTTTTTATTGTTTTTCATTGTTCTCTCATTTTTCTTCTTTTATTTATTTTCTTTTTATTTACTCCCTTGTGCAGCTCAACCTAACTATCTATACGTCTCTTCTGCCTCTTCTGCAACGGTTTCACATCCACACATGCATACGTGTTCCCTTTGGAAGGTGCATAGCTTGAGGAAAGGTCCTCGAGTCTCCTCTTGCCTCCCTTCATAGGATTTCTATTGTGGCATGCTTGTATTGCTTATGTGCTTAGTTAGCCGCAATTCCATTATTATTTCAATTATCTTTGCGTGTTAGATAGGTTTTAGTTGTTGGGTAAGCCTTAGCAAGATTTAGTTTCTTTAGAAGTTCTTGGCTAGTTGGGAAAGCCTTAGCCAAGCCTTAGTTTAGGTTTGATTTCGAGCACCAGTTGGGAAGCTTTGGTGCTCTCCTTTTCCTTTTTCATTTGTAGGCTTTTATGTAGATCTTAGGAAGTGGACGACCTGTCTACAACTATACTACATCCATGAGTAGATCTAGCCACTGCATAGAATAGTTTTATTTCCAACATTGGCACCATTGCCACTTTTCAAGTTTTTCTACATAGCTTACTTTGTTTCTCTTTTCTACCATTGCTAACGTGCTTATGTGTATGCTTGCCTACTATTCTTCTTCACACTACAGCAAAGGGGAAGCAACAAAAGTGTCAACTTGTGCATTTTCTCTGAAAGAAATGACCCAAGTGACAATTTTTTTAGCAATTAGGTATATCAAAATTCGCTGGGCTATCTGCAGCCATAACAGAACGTTATCTTTCAGCCTATCACCTTTGCAAATTTTGACCTTGCTCAAATTTCTAGAAATCAACGTGTCTTATTGTCAAAACCCTCTGTTTTTCAACTAAACCTTTGTCTTAGAATTCACCAGCTCTATTGAGACTAGATCTCTAAAAGATCAGTCCTCTGGCAACTCTGCAAATTCTATCTCAAAGATTAAATTCCAAAAAATTATAAAAAAAATCGATATTTTAAAGTGGAAATTCTCTATCAAAATTTGTGAGTACTATCTTCTTATTACTCAGCCTGTCTGCGAGTTCTAGTCCCTACGAGTTCTGTTACTCCAGAAAAGTCCCAACTCTTGCTCACAATCACTATTCTACAGGAAAACCGTCTTATTTTTATCTTTTTTGGCCAAAGTACAGTACTGTACTACATATCTATACTGATCTTATGTTCTTAACCTTGCATTATGCTGAATCTTCCAATCCTAATCCTCCACGTCTGGAAAGATGAATTCCGCGCATTGATGCACCAAAGTACGATGGAGAATTTGACCTAGTTATATTTCCCCAAGACTTTGATAATGCATGTCGATTCTATAGAGACACTTCTGAAATTGAAAAGCTCAGATTGTTTTCTATGGTCCTCTATGGAACCGCCAAAGAGTGGTATCTCAACCTAGAAACTCCTAGTTTCGTTTCTTGGAATACCCTCAAAGATGCTCTTATCAAGTGTTTTAAACCATCCAAACTGACTTAAGGCCCATTCATACAAATCACCCACATCAAGATGCGTCATGAAGAGTCTGTTAGAAGCAACATTGAGCATTTCAAACGTCTCAAGGTAGAATGTGTCGATGACAATATCACCAAACATATGGCCATCAAATTGTTCCTGGTTGGACTCTCTAAAAGTATCCACCGCAAACTGAGAGATAAGGTCCTGCTATACCAAGCCAAAGCCTTCAAAGGCAAACTGAAATTTTTTGGCCAAGGACCTAACATCATTAAAAAAATCTTTGCCTCTGGATATGTCCAACTCCAAACCCTTCAAGGCGATATTATGGACACTATGGTCAATGGGAGTCGACCGAGAAAGTACAACGAACCCTGATTTTATCATGATATGTATAAGCTGTTTTCTTTTCTACTATATTTTCTTCATTTTTATTGTTTGCATGCCATTTCAACAACATTTTTGTTGAGCTTTCTTGTTCCACCTATCAAGATACTATCGTATCAGGTATACCAACAGTCTTCTCTGAGAAAACCACAAAAGTCATTAATTTCAGACAAAAAATTTTCACAACATCTCAAATAGAATTTGCCTGACCCCTTTTTCACAGAAAACGATTCATTTTTGGCCTCCGCAACTTCTTTTTCAGACACAAAAATGTCTAAAAATAGAAAAATGTAGTTTTCTTCATCAGATATCCATTCTCCAAATTCGCAAACAATTTGCTGGAGCTCAAATTGATCCTCACGATTTCTTTATTATCTCCGAGAATTCTGATCAGATACATTTTTGCACTATCAGACGTTTTCTCTCTTTTGGCAATAAAAAATCACTTACAAGAATTCGCGGGCCTCCAGAACGTTGCCTCAAAATTCGCAACCATCATTACCAAATTGTGGACAGTGAGGATGATTTTTGGGTGAAGTTGCAAATTCCTGCCCAAAAAGTCTATATATAGGCCTCCACCTTCTCTCCACGAGTTCAATTAAGATTGTTGCTCTCGAGTTCATGCCAAATTTTTTTTCAAAATTTTCAAAATTCTCAAAGCAATCTAAAATTACTGCTACCATGACTTCCTGCGATTCCTCGCTGAGCTTGCATCGCCGTAAACCCCCTCGTCCTTATTCAGGGGATATAATCATGATCTATCTTAAGAATTATGCCGAGCAGCTCACACTAGGCCAAGAATATCCTCACCAACCTTGGATTTGATATAACACTTTTCCAGGACCAGCAGAGCGAGAGCCTCATCCGAGCAGCCTACTTGACCTATTTGGATGAGTTCCAAACTTTCCAGATTACATCCAAGAATGGCAGCTATTCTATTATCAACGTCTCTCCTGGGAATCTTCAGAGCGTCGGCTTTCCTAATCTCGAAGAGACAATCCATGGAAAGGGCACTAGCTATGATGCCAAGTACTTCACAAAGTTTTTGACAGACAACGGCAAAACCGTTGCCCAAACCAACAACGGGATTGCTATCCGCCTCATCACGGATCCCCATCTACGGCCGCCTCAGAGATCCTAGTCACCATGGTCACAGTACATACACCAAGATGGATTGCATCCCACCGAGCGATCTCTTTTCTCTGACCCTCACCATGGATGACCCCACTCAAAATTATAAGTGGGCTGAGAAGGTAGCGAAGAAGCTGTGCGGAGCTCTGAAAGCTCGCAAATCAACTACCAAATGTGGGTATCTCCTCCACATGTTGGTCACCAAACAATTGGGATCTAGGACAACTGCTGCCATCAACGAGCTAGATGATGTTTATCCAAGCACAAAAAAATGAGCCACCCCCCAACCGACGACACCACTAACCCCACCTTCATTCCACGACAATTTTTTCCAGAGTCACAAAGAATTGCAGAAGCTAATCCCTCGTTGTGCAAAAAGTACAAAAAGGACCAAGAGTGGATCCTAATCTGATCCTCAAGAGGGATTGGTTGTCATATTACTTGATCTATCAATCTACTTGAGATTAAGATCAATCTAGATCAATTCTAGACACAAAATCCTAACAAGAACAATCATTAATTGAAGGTAGGTGTACTTTCTGGTTTTCCACGTGTGAAACCTTGTCTGAGTACGGACTCCAACCTGAAAATCAAGTACACATTGATAGAACCTCAAAACAATCAAAACAAATGTAGACAAATGGAGAGAATCACTCAAAATTGCTTCCAAAACCAAGATTGGTGTCTCACACTGATTATGGCCAAATGTGGCTCTATATATACAATAAGTGGGAGCTCGTGGTACTGATCATCCCTCTGATCCTACATGTGTGAAGGTTCTTTGTCATATGATGATTCATCATGCAAAACTGACACTTAAACAAAACCTTCTATTTTGAGCACTTTTGGTCCATTTTCCTTCTATATGGAGATCTACTTGGAAATCTTCTAGAATTCAAAATTCACCTACTTCAACTTATTCCACACGTGTGAGCTATCCTCTACACATGGGATCTGACACTCGCCTCCTCTCTCTCCTAAACCCGATCCACAAACTGAACAAAAGATTGCCTCTGAAGCCCCAACCATCCGGCACAGAATCACGCCCACAGAACCAAGCAAGGAGTTGTGCGCCTCTCAAGAGTTTGCAAAGAAGTATCCAACAACGAAAGAGTGAGGTGGCTACATACTGCCAGATTTGGACCAGTGTCAGACACATAAAGCAACAGTCAGACTCCCGGATCCACAACCTCTCTAGCGTCATCAGCTCTTCCTACAAAGTAAGACCTCAATGGCACGGTATCTCGAAGCTCCCTCCTACATGAGCACCAATCCTTATTACTATCCAGTAGCGAGGTGAGAACCGTTTTCAGCCACCAAGGTCAAGAACAGAATCTTTTGACCTAAGCTCACAGGCATGGATACTGGCAACTTAGCCAAAGACATGGTCACCAACTGTCGAGTATTCTACCAGAAGCACCATGGCAATCATGATCGCGATGTCAGATACTTTGCGGATAATTGTGGCCTGGTGGCATTTCTGACAAAACTCAAAGGTTTTTGGGATCAAGGTTTACCCCCAATCGCCCTTGACATCAATAAACCCTTGCGCATGCAAGATGACCATATCAACGTTGCAAGGCTCTATTATCGCGCTGCACTCACTTCCGCCCTGCACGCTGATATGGTGAAGCTATGAAAAACCCATAACTTTCTCCAGGGTATGCTCCATTACTACAAATCCATGCCCTTCCTGAACAAATTATGGTGGCAAATGATGGAGGGCATCGACACGACAATCTACCACTCCCGACAGCAACAGTCTTGCCTCCAAGAAGCCCAAAAGATCCAGGACAAAAAGACGTCGATTGGTGTGGGACCACCAATCCAATAAGGAGGGGGATAATGTTAGCAACTGTGCTAACACAGAGAAAAAATAAAAAATAATAATAGAACTCCATGGCATGTGTTTTGTAAGACCATGTATGAGTATTTGTCAATAAACTTCAAGCCATGGCATGTGTTTTGTAAGTCCATGAGTGGAAGCTTAAATAATAATAAAATAGCTTAAACTTAGATTTAGACTTAGACTTAGGAAACTTAAGATTAGAAATATTTTATCTTAAGTTTTCCTAAGTTAAGAAATTTGAAGTTCTAAATCCTAATTTAGAAGTTCTTGAAAGGCTAGAAACATATTAGTCCCATAAATTAGTAGACACTTATGGAAGACCCTCCTTGCCATAAAAGGAGAGGTATTTGCATTGTAACCAACACTTTTGAGATTAAGCTATCTTGCTCTCTATTTTGGAGAATCATCATTCTATGTCATTTGTGTTCCCTTTGGAAAGGTGCATAGCTTGAGGGAAGGTGCTCGGGCCTCCTCTTGCCTCCTTTTCATCGGTTTATTGTGGCATGTTCTTTATTGCTTATTTACTTAGTATTAGCCGCAATATCATTTTATTACCCTTTGGGTGTTAAGTAGAATTTAGATTAATCACCTTGCTAGTTGGGTAAGCCTTAGCAAGGGTTTGTATTTTGTCACCTTAGATAGTTTCATTTCCGTTTTGAGCACTAGTTGGGTAAGCCTTAGTGCTTCTGTCATTACTTCTTATTTTCACATTTCTGTTAGAAACTCGGTAGAAACTTAAAAAGTAGACGAATCTCTACATCCCTATACTACACCCGTAAGTAGATCTAGCCACCACACACACTAGAAATACTTCCAACATGCATCCTTTGAAAAATGGTTATCAGAGTTTCTTCATCATTTTCTTTGAAAATCTTTGTGTCCACATGCTTTGTGCATGATCATTCCAATGTAAGAACCAAAGATTATCATATTTCAATGATAGGAATAATGGTAGTGTTTTGCTCTTCAAGTAGAAATTGTAGAATCTACTTGTTTTCCACCAAAGAATTTGTCAATGGTGGAAATGTGATCTTTCAAGAGTGGAAGATTTGTAAACTTGAAGAAGCACCTTTGGATCAACACCTTATTCAATTCGTTGATGTTTTGGAGTCAAGTCAAGTGGAGGATCAAGCTCAAGACCCGAGAACTCCAAGAAGAACTTTGAGTATCAAGATGGAGCCATCTGGGCTCAATCATATGGATCAAGCAAGGCAAGTTCTCTTTGGCAACATTATGTATGCACTTAATAGTTTAATTGATGTATCTTCAAGTGCACAAAATGCCTTGGAATCCATGGCTTGGCATGATGTATAGTTTTTGAAGTGTGTTACATGTATATAGACACATTTGTGGAACATCTTGTAAGGGATCCTTTAAGAGGTGGTGAAAGATCCTTCATGGTCATCATTCTCTATTGGAGTCTCAAAAGTTCCTTGTTTGTAGCTGGATGCTTTATACACTTCTAAAATCATTCATTCATCTAGCAAGAGAGTTGTAGATAGTTCAAGCTAAATTTGAGGAGTGTGAAGAATTGCCAAAAATTGGCAAATCTAGCTTGATCAAAAACCATGTAGTATAATGTAAATTTTGTACATAAGTGGATTCAACACATGTGAGGCCAAGATTCCATGTGGAAATCCACTCCTAATGTAGGTTAGGTCAAGTCCATAGGGTTGGTCATGTCATTTTGGTAGTGATTCCTAGTTTATAGGACCTAAATCCTAGATTTAAGGTGAAAATTTGACCAACTAGCTATCTACCAAGCATGACTCTAGGAAATAGACTAGGGTTTCATTTTAGGTCAAGGAGCGTGAGTTAACTTCCTTATTACATACTGGAAATCCACCTAACTTCAAGAAGGAAGTCGAATTTGCTATGTATTCCCTCACTCCATAGTGAGAAGATAGAATATTTCTGAAGCTCATTGGCAATCTCAAGCTAGTTCACTATGTACATTGAGTTTTTGTGATCCAAATGAAATCAAATCAAATTCTACTTGTTTCTTAGGTTTAAGGCCATACTACATCCTGTAGTACACATGTGTGGGCTAGGATTTCAATGTTGATCAATGCTTTTGATTGTTAACGCTTGTTGTTTGTCAAATTGCCAATCTAGATCAACTTTTTTGTGTCTAGTTTTTTGATAGATTATTAAGCAAGAATCCAATCACTCTTGTGGATCTTTTGTAGATCCATTTATGGTCCTAAAGTACAGTACTATCACACGTATTGCTGCAACAATCACAATACTTTTATAAAAGAGTTAGCAATCTTGCTAAATGCTTTTCAGAAAAATGGTTTTATGAGGGAAAAACTTTGCCTTATCATTAACAAACTGCTTTTGACTAATATTTTTTCGGGTTTGATTTAAGGTCTGATGGTGGGTAGTTAGCTATCCCTTATGAGGAGCTAACTGTCCCCTAAGAGATTCACTAGCTGCAGGTCGGTTGGTGGGTTCTCTCTCTCTCTCTCTCTCTCTCTCTCTCTCTCTCTCTCTCTCTCTCTCTCTCTCTCTCTCTCTCTCTCTCTCTCTCTCTCTCTCTCTCTCTCTCTCTCTCTCTCATGGACTCTTCTTTATCAGAAGTTACCACCCTTGATCAAGCTATAAATAAACATATGTGATTTGATGGCCCTAGCCTTTGCTGCCAACCCAATTTATATATGATACTTTTCAAAAAGTATTTTGCCACCAATTTTGGCTGAAAGGGAGCTTCCATGATACTTCCTACGGAACCACTATATATAACCTGTTTTCGAATGAGTTTTTTCTACTGTACGGTGAGAAGAAGGTTGGAAGATATGCTCAAGATAGAGATTGCGCCCTCCCTGGCTTGAAGTCATCTGCTTCTACTTTATGGTATGTGGATCTGCTCATTTCATATCGTTGCTTTCATCTCTTTGCTACATATGAATGGTATCAAGCTTTTTAGGTAATAAACGTGGTGGTATTAATCTACTATCCAGCGATGAATCAGCGAGGGTTCATACACATTTTTGTATAACGTTTTTTTATAAATACTATCCGTTGTCCAGGGATGGACCAGCGATGAAGCATGCTCAACTGTGTAAAAGTTTTTTGAAGATATATGGGTTGTTGTCCAACAATGGACCTGCAACAATTTGTCTTGAGTTAGATACTCAAAACATGGATATATATGGTAAGTTGTCCACCAGCGATGGACCAACGATGAAACCAATGCTTCCTTCCACATACTTTGTAAGCATGATAATGATAGGTATGCATCACATATGGTAGGTTGAGACAAAAGCTTCTTAATGACCAGCAATGAAGCACTTCTTACCTTATGAATGGTTGTGTGGATTCAAACTCCTTATCATAGATATGAAAGGATAAAAGTTTGCTTTGATAACTACAATATACAATAGGCTTCACTATCCTTCAAAGGACAATATGAATGTTTGGTTATTCCATAAGTAACGAAAGGTTACATACATACTCTAGAGACGAAGCCATTGTAGTATCATGCTATTATACAAAAGATACAACTCAGACACTGGCACGTTCTGATTATGATTAGTATACCTCATGCTTTAACATGTTTGCTATCATACTGAATACTACTGTGTCTAAGCACTTACAAATAAAACTTGATCTCTTTGTAGCATCGAATATTACTACTATCTTTGTTTTCGATTAGGTTCGGTTTCAAACCTTAAAGCTATAAGTGTTTGCACAGTTATGCACATTAAACCATTTGCTTCAGACTTATATAAGCAATGAGTGGTAGGCTCTCCTTAACATGCTTATTATTGTTTTCACAATATCTGACAATAACGTTATGAACGATTTAAGTCTAAGCAAGGGAACAGCACTCGAGGGACTAAACATGGCATCCTCACAAGAAGTCACGGCTATGATCATCCAGGCATGAGTTTTCCGAATAGTTTTCAGACTTTGCAAACATCACCTATGCTTGAAAGGTAAGGTGTCTCTTTACAAATATATTCCATTCTAGGTGACTAATCATGATCCTAAATACAAAAATTAGTTGGTTTTTACTCAGTTCGACTATATCACTTCATAAATAATGAAACTATTCTGCATATAATGACACCCACGCTGTCTCAAAGCAAGGTTTCTCTTCAAATTATCTTGGACAGCATGGATTTGCGTAAGATAACTAGTTCTTACAAAAGGATTAGAATGGCATGGATCTGCCCTAATACCTTGTAAAAACCATGAAAACCTCACCAATAAGATGAAGTCTATCCGACACAAGGTCTTAAAAAAACACGGGTTGGATATGGAGTTATGATTTATGTGAGTTCACTCGTAAATGATCCTAAGCATAATGGAATAGATCCTATGCCATCTATCTTGCATTCTTGATCACTAGCTGTGTAGATTGATTTCTTAGAATCATTGCAAGAAAGTAGATAAGAGAAATAATGCTTGTTGAATGACATGTGGGAACTAGCCCCACTATCAATCACCATGTCTCTTGGCTTGATGTTGGTGTAGGTGCTACCATCAAGGATGTGTTGAAGCCATCCTCTTCCTCCTCCCCTTGTGCAAGATTGCCTTGATCTTCATTCCCTTGTGCATTCTTCTTCTTATAGCATTCAGAAGCAAAGTGTCCTTTCTTCCCACAAAAGAAACACTTCAACTTTGCTTTGTTCTTTTGCTTCCCTTTGAAGGTGGATGCTCCATCCTTTGCCTCAGCCTCCTTGCCTTGGATCTTCTTGAAAGGATGAGACTTCTTCTTGCCTTTAGATGTGAAGTTTTCTTTCTCATCACCATTATGTAGTGATAAGGACCCCATTCTTGTTTTGAGGTGTAGAATCCTACTCTCCTCGGCCACAAGAACATTATGCAATTTTTCAATTGATGGAAGTTGGTCTTGAATAGCAAAAGATTGAACTAGATTAGAGAACTCATCTCCCAATCCATTCAAGATTACTTGTACTAGTTCATTATCTTGGATGTTCTCTCCTATAGATCCCAATTCTTTGTTCAAGGATTTTATCCTTAGGACACACTCTTGTCCATTTTCTCCACTTTCCCTCATGCTTTGCAAGATCAAGTTTCTTATCATAAGCACTCTTGAAGTGTTATGGGACTCATAAATGTTTTTTAGTGAATACCAAGCCTCTTTTGATGTGGTACAAGAAGCCACCTCCTTCAAGAGGTCATTGCTTACATTTAACTTCAAGCAATATAGGGCTAATCTAACCCTCTTCTTGTATTTTAGTTGTTCTTGGGGAGCTTGAGGATCTTCCTCAACTCCTAAGACAATATCAAAGAGATCATGAACCACTAGTAATGATTCCATTCTTACTTTCCAAATGGAATAGTTTGTGGAAGTTAGTTTTTCACTAGATTCTAACATATATCCACCCATGGATGTCATTTTGAATGAAAGCCTATGAGACACACAAAGTTCTCTTGATAAGGTGTGATCTAAGATATATTTCTAGCTTTCAAGAAGCTTCTAATCTTGGCCCAATCAATCCTAGTTCAACTTGGATGATGGTATAATAGATCAACTACAAATATCCTAGCAATTCACTCCTCAAAGAAATTGATTCTAGTTCAAGTTGGTTTGATATTCTACACACACTTAAGATCTAAATAAATCAGCCTTAAAGATCTGATCTAATGGTTTAAAATGAATTACTTCAATGACTCAAATCACTATTTGATCATTAGCATTCAATAGATTGAACCTAGATCTAGACAATGCACTAAAAACCTTGAATTTTGGACTAGTATGCACTTTTTGGATCAAAAACACTTATGGAAGTTAATTTGAAGGTTGTTGTATGGTTTCACACATGTCGACAGTACTTCAGCAGCCTACAGATCGATCTTGACCAAAAACAATGATGTTACTTCTCTCTGTGAACTCGCCCTCTCAATTAGAACTCAAAAACAACAAATTGTCAATGATTTTCTCAAGTACTATTAATCATTTAGATCACTCTTAGACTTGGTTCTGATACCATGTCAATTTTCAAAGAAAAAGGACAAATATTGATTTTACTATCAATCATTATGAGTTATTGATTGCTTAATCCAAAGATCTATCAAGTTCTAGATGTTAGATCTTGATCTAGATGCTTTACACTATGATCTAAGCAAGAGCAATGGATCAAATGATCAAACACATGGATGGGCGGCCTCACACAGGTGGAGGATAGTACCTGTATGGCCTGTTTACAGAGAGTAAAGTACATTAACTTACAAATGCATTTCATTCATCAAAACTCAAGACAAATGTGGAAATCTCAACAAAACTAAAATTTGCCAATGTCACATCAACTTGTTATTGATTTGGTTGATCCCTTTATAGATCAAGTACATCCACGAGCTGTGTACTGTCCAACAGGCCTTCACACGTGGGAAGAGTGCCTAGTCATCCAGATCCACCAATGGAAGCCATATGTGCTCATTTCCCAAAGTTGACTATTCTCTTTGGCTAGAAAACAAAAAAGCTAGTCTTTCACATTTATAGGAATATTCCCTATAGAATAGGATCTAATGGAATCTTCCTATCTTATCTTCTAGAAGCTTATCCACACGTGTGAATGGTATCTTGACATGTGTGAGTAATAACTCATTCACATGGAAGTCCAATCTATTTACAAAAAGTTTGACCAATTTGACCATTTTCAAGATTCTACTCAAAGGTCAATTTCACACTAGTGTAGATCAAGCTAAAACCAATCTAACTTAATAAAAATGACTTATGTACATTCTTTCACATGTGGGAATAGACTCCACATGTGTGAGGTCCTATCAATCTCAAATAACTTGAGATCTACAAGATACGACAAGTTGGAAGTGATATTTTCACAGAAGGTTCAACCTCAAAGATCCGCTTGATCAACAAATTCAATGAAGATGACTTCTACATGTGAAAGTTTAAGATGAGAATGATCTTGATCAAAAAACAACTGTGGGGGTACGTAAATGGTTCAATACCCAAGCCGATAGAACCTGAATTGCTTCTAGCATGGGCAGCAAAGGATGGCAAAGCACTTGCCATTGTATCCCTAAAAAATTTGAAAGACACTCAGATTGCTCATGTGTCAAACAACACCACCTCCAAAGAAGCGTGGGATATCCTTACAAGCATCTTCGAGACCTCAGATGTGTCCACTCGTCTCTTCTTGAGGAAGATGATGCTGACACTCAGAATGAGCGAAGGCACCTTAGTAAGCGACCATCTGAACAAGTTCAAACAGTTGCTAAACCAACTGGCTGCAATAGCCTCACCTATATTAGAAGAAGACTCTACCATGTCTCTTTTTGCCAGTCTTCCATCCTCCTATGACAATTTAGTGTTACTTCTTAGCAACACTCCTGCGCTGTCTCTACAAAAATTGACAGCAAGTCTGTTGTAGGAAGAAGTAAGGAGGAAAAGCTTGTCCACATCAACGAGTATCAAATCCATGGCACTCAGCTCAACCAAGCAGCAATCCAAGAAGAAGAAAGGCTTCAAGGAAAAGAAGACAAAGGTAGAACAACCAGCAACTACACAACCACCACAACAATAACACAACCAGTCATCGTTCAAGACCAAGCTATTTTGCAGGTACTGCAAAAGAACCAACCATGACATCAAGGACTGTCATGTCTTCAAGCATAATGAAGTTAGGAAGAAGATGCAACAGCAACAACAAGGCAACTCTGACACAATCAGAGATTCACAAGAAGATGAGAGAGCGCTGATGGTACAAGATCAACCCAGTAGAGATGCCTATCAATGGTATCTCGATTCAGGTGCCTCTTAGCACATGACGCCATGTAAAGACCTCATCTCTATACTCATAGCTACAGAACTAAAGTACATCTTCTTTGGTGACTCCAATTCACATCAAGTCGAAGGCCAAGGCTCTATTCAACTACAGTTCTCTGATGGTATCACCAGGCAGCCTAATGGTTTACTTTATGTACCCAAATTAACAAAGAACTTATTGTCTATAAGCAAGATCACTGATCAAGATTATAGAGTTCTGTTTACTGCTAGGTGATGTACTATTTTAGATGAGAATTCAAAGAAAATCCTCTCTGCTTACAAAGAAAAAAACTTGTACATACTGAGTCATGATGTTGCACTTTTTGTGAGTTGTTTAGATGCTAAGCAGAGATTAGGACATCTAAACATGCGTTCAATCTTGTATATGCATCATAACAAAATGGTCAAGGACATGAATATAAGTGTTGTTACTACAACTAATCAATCTGTCTGTGAAAGTTGCTTACTAGACAAACGACCTAGAACCAGATTTCCAGGAGGATAGGCCAGAAGAGCCAAGTCCATTTTGTCACTGATACATAGTGACTTATGTGGTTCTATTAGAGTACCTTCCTTGGATAAGGCTCTTTACTTGATTATATTCATTGATGACTACTCCCACTTTACCAAAGTGATATTCATTACTAACAGGTCTGAAGCATTCAATTACTTTAAGGAATTCAAGCAATATGCTGAGAATCAGACTGGTCAGAGAATCAGGGCCCTGTGGTCTGATTCAGGGGGAGAGTACTTATCAAATGAGATGAAGGACTATGCGTCATCCTGTGGCGTGCACATCAGTTTACTAAAGGCTACGCTCAACAAAACGGAGTAGCTAAGCAGAAGAACCGCACACTGTTGGAAGCTGCACGATCCATGACAGTCAATGCCCATTCACCTCAAACATTCTGGACAGAAGCAATCTCTACGGCCTGCTATCTGTAAAACTACTCTAGCACTAAAGCAGTTGATTCCAAGACACCGTTTGGAGCCTACTACGGATACAAACCAGGCTTGAAACATCTACGTATTTTTTAATGTCTCTGCTATGCACAAGTGCCATCTGATTTGAGGAAGAAGCTGGACTCAGTAAGCTGTACAAACATCTTCATCGGCTACTCAACGTCACATAAAGCATATCACATCTATGATGTTGATTCAGATCAGATCTCAGTCAATCGTGATGTTGTCTTTCTTGAAGACAAGTATCATGATTTCAAGCAGAAGCAGCCGATGCAAGAGTATGCCACAACGGGTCCACCATCCATTGTTAGACAACGACCTACGACTGTTCAGACAAAGGAGTTTGTCCCAACAGCTCCGCTTACCGTCGATGGGCCCAGACCCACGATTATTTAACCACAAGATGCTACAATCCCAGTCATTCACGAAGGAGAATCATCCACTCAAGCACCTGCAGCTTGAAGGTCTACAAGACAGCGACAGCAACCTGATCGTTTTGTCCCTCAGACATTCATCAGTCACGATGAACCTGCCATAGTCGCAGAAGCTCTGTCAATGCCCAATGCAGACAATTGGAAGGCTGCCATGGATGCTGAGTATCAGTCTCTAATGAAGAACAAGACCTAGATTCTTGTCAATCCTCATAATGGTGTAAAACCAATTGACTCCAAGTGGATCTTTAAGCTGAAGCTTAAGCCAGATGGATCCATATCCAAATGGAAAGCTAGACTAGTGGTTAAAGGCTTTGAACAAGCATATGGGATAGACTACACTGAGACCTTTAGTCCAGTGGTAAAACATCAATCTATTCGTACCTTACTGGCTATAGCTGCTGTAGAAGATCTGGACATTCACCAGATGGACATCCAGATGACATTTCTACATGAAGATATATTCATCTATCAACCAGAAGATTACGTCCTTCAAGGCAAGGAGCATTTAGTATGTAAATTGCATAAGGTCTTATATGGTCTTAAGCAAGCTCCCAGGGCCTGGTATGACAGAATTAATCACTTCTTGTTGCAGTACAATTTTACTTCTTGCTCTGCAGACTGCAATGTATATATCAGGCGTAAAGGGTCAAGCTATGTCATAATAGCATTATACGTTGATAATTCTTTAATTATCAGCAATTCAAATCAGTTATTATAGGAAACCAAATCTCTGCTTTCATCAGAGTTTGAGATGAATGATTTAGGCCCAGTCCATTACCTTCTTGGTATGGAGATCAACATAGATCGTGTAGGCAAAAGGATAACTATAAGCCAAGAATCCTACTTGATTAATGTTCTTCGCAGATATGGCATGGAGGATTGCAAGCCCATAGACACACCTATGGATCCAGGAGCTAAGCTGTCCAAAGACATGTGTCCAAAAACTCAAGCAGATCAGCAAGAAATGTGCAGATATCCTTATCAGTCTGTCATAGGATCTATTATGTATTCTATGATCTGCACACGACCTGATCTAGCATATGTAGTAAGCACATTGTCTCAGTACATGTCCAATCTAGGCCTACAGCATTGGAAAGCTCTGCAAAAAATACTAAGGTACATTCAAGCTACAAAGCACTATGCTTTGAGCTATAATGGCAAAACAGAAGCTGCACTCACATCGACCACTTATTCAGATTCAGATTGGGCAGGAGACGTGGATACCAGAAAATCCACATCAGGCTACATTTGTTTCCTTGCAGGAGGACCCATCTCATGGAACAGCAGAAAGCATAAATGCATTTCTCTGTCCTCCATAGAATCTGGATATGTTGCAGCTACATTAACAATGAAGGAGATAATCTGGCTAAGGAGAGTTGATTTCCACTTGCTTGCCTCTATCTTCATAGGTAAGCCTCCTAGGCTCAAATCTTTCTCTTTGAGATCTCCTTGGTGAAAAGATTCGAGGTGACTCCTCCTCAATTCTTGGCCCCATCTCTCCATGATAGTCTTCAAGGGTGATGATTGGAGTATCTTTGTGAGAATCTTTGAACTCGGCCTCTTCAAGAATGTATTTTTGATCCTCATGGAATATAACATCCCTACTTTCAATTGTAGTTGAGGTAGAGGGAACATAGATTTTGTAAGCTTTCTTGTTGGATGCATATCCAACCATGATCTCTTTAATAGAATTAGGATCATCTCTTTTCCTTGTTTCCAAGGTCACATGAACAAAGCAAGCACAACCAAAAATTTTAAGATGATCTACCTTAGGTTTCTTCTTAAACAAGACTTCAAAAGGTGATTTTCCAGCAAGTGCATTATGAGGTAATCTATTGCACAAATAGTTTGCAAAATTTATAGCTTCACCCCAATATTCAATAGGCAAAGAAGCTTCAACTCGAATTGCTTTAGCACATTCACATAAAGATTTGTTTTTCCTCTCAGCAACTCCATTTTGAGATGGAGAAAGCTCTCTCCTTATTCCTTCACCTTCACAGTATTCATGAAACTTGTTGGAGATGTATTCACCTCCTCCATCACATCTTAAAGCTTTAACTTTGAAAGAAAACTGTTTCTCAACATAAGCTTTGAAGATTAGAAAGTGATAAAAAACCATAGCCTTTGAAGAAAGTAGATACAACCAAGTATATCTAGTAAAGTCATCAATAAAGGTGACAAAACATGTTACACCACCAATACTTTTAGAAGAGAAAAAATGTACATCCGAGTGTATAAGTTCTAAAGGATGAGTAGTCTTGATAAAAGACTTCTGATATGGCTTTCTGTGTGATTTTGCAATAGCACAAGTCTCACAAGGCTTGAAATCTTTGGAAAGAGATTCTGGAAGACCAATAGCTTTCACTTTCTTGACCATAGAAGACATAGATTTAAAGTTAGGATGACCCAACCTTCTATGCCACGGCTCCTCCTTAGATAACAAAGCAACTTGACAAAGGTTTGCATTCTCATAAGAATTCAACTTAAAAATTCCACCACATTTGGATCCATGACCTCATCATTTTTTTTGATAAAGCAAATATTGGAGTTGAACTTTACATCACACCCATTATCAAGCAACTTTCCCACACTAATCAAGTTCTTTGTAAGTTTTGGTATGAAAAAGAACAATAGAAAGTGCAAGAACTTTTGAAGAAGCAAGTTTCAAAGGAATGTTGCCAATTCCTTCTATAGAGCACTCATGATAAATAGATCTCTTAAGTCCTTTGTAAGGTACAATTGAGTCAAATGACTCCTTTGAACATCACATATGTGAAAAAGCTCCACTATCTATGTACCAAGCTCCATCTTTCTTGAAAGGTGATGAAGAAAAACTGGACACCATGAGTGATCCTTCTCCATCACTTGCAACAAAATCTTCTTCAATCTCTTTGGAGAGATTAGCTTGCTTGAGTTGGTTTTTCTTCTTAAAGCAATTAGAGGCATAGTGTGTTGAAAATTGTCACTTCTCACTTGACATTGGTTCATGTAAATATTGATCAAACATTAGAATATGTTGATGATCTGATTTCACATGTGTGGAGCCTGTTCCCACGTGTGAAAGGATGTACTTTTCATGTTTGTATATATCCAAATTGATTTTGTATCATTCTAGTTAGTGTGAACATGAAATGACTAGTTTTTAGTCAAGTTGACTAGTCACCTACAAATTAGCTTTTCCTTGCATGTGCATGAGTAAATGCTCCCACATGGCAAGTGGATGTTCATAGAGTACTAGAAGATAAGAGTTGACCATTTGCCTTAGATCCTATTTTGTAGGGAATATTCCTATATTCTAGGAGACTAGCTTTTTGGACTTTAGTCATATTCTAAAGGTCAACTATTGGATAAGGATCAAGGATGGATCAAATGGATAGATCTGAGTGATGTGGCACTCTTCACACGTGTGAAGGCCTGCTGGACTGTACCAGACTCATGGATGTACTTGATCCATAAAAGGATCATCATTTTTGCTAAGAAGATGATGAGACTTTTGCACTCTACACTTTTGTGAGGTTTCTAGTCATTTGTCTTGTGATTTTTATGTATGATTGCTATCTAGTGTCATTGTACTTGTTGTTCAGGTGCAGGCCGTACAGTGGACAATACTCCACACGTGTGAGTCCGCTCTCACTAAAAAATGATTTGTTGATCCATTGCTCTTGCTTAAATCCAAGTGTAGTGAATCTAGATCAAGATCTAATGTGTAGAACTTGATAGATTCATTGATTAAGCAACCAAAAACTCTCTATGATTGTAAAGTACAGTCATTATTGTCCTAAAAACTGTAAAATTTATCATCCCTTCTTGCCACAGAAGAAACACTTCACTTTCTTCTTCTTGGTGTTTGGATTGTTTGCAAGTTGTTGAGATGCTTGATTATCACAATATATGCATGGAATGTCTTCATCCTTGGTCACATGTAGCTCTTACAAAAGCCTTTTAAGCCAAAGAACCTCCTTCGATGGCACTCGTTCTGATACGGTAACAGAGGGCTTGGCCTATCGCTAAAAAATCATTGTTGTGTTTGGGAAGACTAGCTATTTATGCTGATAAGTAGCATAACTTCTTTTGGACATGGATAACAATTAACGTTCTGCTATGACACCTATCTTTCCGACTATACTAACTTGTGCGGCTTTGTGTTGTGGGATGGTGGCAGATATCAGCTGGACATTTTGAGAGTGGTTATGCTATATGGTGCTTTACTGTAATGTACTTTACTTTTTAGCTTTACTGTACCTTGTTGGTTTATGAATAAAGGCTTCAAAGGATTTGGTCTTGCTTTGTCAAGAGGAACTATGTGAAATTGTGTATCTCTCTCTCTCTCTCTGCATCCTTGTAGTGTAACTCCAACTATTCCTTGGTTGAGATAGTACTAAACCCTTACCTTTTATCCAGTTCATAAGCTAACAAAGGCCTGTTTTCATGTTTTAGTCCACATGATGGTTTCAAGATGCTGCTCTTTTGGGTTATGGAGAGCCCCTACCTCCACCTAACCATTTTATTCAGATGCTTATTTGTTGTATGAAAAAGGTCGTAATGATGCATTCTTTTATCATTGACACTGATAGGGCTACTTGTTCTTCTGCTAGACTTGAGGATAAGGTTTTATGTTTGACTAATCTGTTGGGGACTTTGGACTAGGTTAAGATCTATATGGAATTTGTTAAAAAGAAGGATACTTTGAGTCTGGTAGAAGATCTATATGGCCGGCTCAATGAATTTGTCGAAAGATTTGAAGAAGATAAAAGTTTTTTTAATCTACATATTAAGAAAGTCTCTGTGTGCCTTGAGAATGAGAATGGTAATTCCTTTGTTGGTTTGTCACATACTTCCTCTGATGCACCGCTTTCACCACACCCTTTGGTCTTTTTAGATGAGCTTGTTGCGGACAATGCTTCTCAGCTTGAATTGTTTTCTCAAGATATCTATGATATTGGTGACTAATCTTCATATGACTTCTGCCAATCCAAAAACTGTCAAATCCCTTTTGTACCCAGTAGAACTATTGAGTCCAAATCTACCTTTACCGCCTATAAGCTTTTGAGCCTTCCTACTGTCAACTTTCTTGCCCCTGTGCCTATTGACCTTTGGATCTTGATGTCACATCTTACTAAAAATGAAATAGAAGTTTTTAAGTCCGCTACTTTACACAAAAATCTTTCTCTTGAAGCTCTTGTAGCCTTTGATACTATTATTCACATGAACAAATTTGAGCCTTCTTGTTGCCCTTCTGAGCAGACCTGGGCCAGAATCAAAGGACACTTTGAGACTGGCTTTAATAGGATGAACCTTCACCAAGCAAGAATATGGAACTGGAAGTGACCACTCTTTAAATGTAGATATGGTGATAAATACAAAAACAATTCATCCATTATCTGGTTTGACCACGCCATTCGGTATATGATGAACAACCTAGGCAAGTTCTTCCCTGGTGCTTCTCTTCAAACCCAAATGAATGCTTTCTTTCTATGGCTACATAAGCCTGTTAGAGATGTGGTTAAGGCACACCTTACCTTTCTTTTCACTTGACAGTACATGGCTGATGTCTCTATTAAGCTTGCCAAAGATTCTTCTGCCAAACTCTTATCACACCTCGGCGATGTTGAAAACATACAAGAGATAGAGTGCCTCCTTAAATGACCAAGATTTTTCACTCTCCAGGATAAATACTTTTAAAACACAAGCAAAAGAATAGGCAATTTTAATCTCACCAATCCAAACTCCGTGGTATCTACATCAGGGACAGGAAAGAGAAGACGGTTTACTAGAAAGGAAGGGCAAAGTAGCACAAAGAGTGACCTACCTATCAAAAGGCTAAATTTTATCGGGATTAATTGGTGTGCAAGATGGGAAAAGGACAAAAAGGAGAGAAGTCAG
Source organism: Diphasiastrum complanatum (assembly GCA_029204225.1). Taxonomy (NCBI): domain Eukaryota; kingdom Viridiplantae; phylum Streptophyta; class Lycopodiopsida; order Lycopodiales; family Lycopodiaceae; genus Diphasiastrum; species Diphasiastrum complanatum. The sequence continues at coordinate 39,499,021 of CM055111.1, read as the reverse complement.
TATCTCAGCGATAGGACGTCTACAACTGACCACTAGCAGTGATTCAGGGAGCTCTTTTTTACATCTATGTTACCACAATAGAGTTTTTGAAGCAATCCATGTGAAGACTTTTTACGCTCAGGTTTTATTCAGACTATTGGCTGTTGTAGATGAACGCTTTCATGATATTACGTTCGGTTGGACTTACCTACCAAGTGTCAAAAGTGATTGGTATTTTTCCTACGATGTTTTCTGTGATTTTGATATAGAAAACTTACATTCGTGTGAATGCTTATCTCTTAATAGATTCAAGAACTTTGTTGCAAAAAAATTTGGGCATGTTATTTCTACAGTCAGCAATATTGTTAAAAGCCCGATTTTACGTAAATCTTTAGAGATGGGTCTCAATCATATTACCTTGAGAAAGAATAATATGAATGAGGTGACTTCTAGACTTTATGATGGATGGTTCAAATTAATCAAGCTCTTGCCTATGCATGAAGATTTAAATGAAAGAACTATAAGGGAGCATGCGACTTTTTGTAAAAACATTGCCATGGAATTCATCAAAAAAAGAACCTGGCTATATGGCAATAAGGACACAACTGCAAATATACAAACTGCTAAAAATGAAAGACTATGGCTCCAAATCTGCTCTACATCAATGGCATTGACAAGGCACAACACAATCCCAGTTTCATATGTAATTTTTTGTTCCCAGTTGAAACTCAGAAACATCTTATTAGAATGTTTGAACGCACAAGTAATGGATTTAATCATGATAGTTTTCAATCCATCAATGCCATCTAAAGGTATGTTTTCATAGCACTTAGAGATTTCTACAACTCATACATTGGTAATCTTTGATGGTAGATTGAGATAAAAATCAATCGAGGACTCGCACTGCCAAAATAAGCATGTATCCACATTTAGGATACCCTTGTATGCTTTTGCCTTAAGGCTTGCACCCTCCTTGAGCAATGGTGACAACATACCAAGAGCTCCTGTTAGGAATTTTGCGAGTTTAGTAAAGCAACAGTCATGCGCATTGGTAATCCATCTAAAAGATTCCTTGTGGGCTTTGTACATACAAATAGATATGGCAAAGAGTTGTTCCCCAAGAAGACGTTGGGTAAAAACCCAGTTAGCTTTTCCATGACATATGTGATAGTTTCCGTAACAGAGTTTTCTTGATCATTAGGAAAGGGGCTGAAGTTAGGACTGTTAAGCCTATCTAGGGCAAGATTTCATACAAGTTTAAATGATCATGGGAAAATAAAAAGTTGGAAGGGTGGTACAATATTGATAAAAATCTCTTATGCTTGTGGAATGCCTTCCTAATAGACAATTGTATTGTCACATTAGGAAACAAAACCTGGAGACAGATTCCTGGTATATCGATGGGTTTTTCATACTCATTTACATGGTGTAACTGGTATCTTGTGTTCTTTGAAGCTCAATTTATTAAGAGACTAGCCAAGTTAGGTCTCAAAAAAGATATGAATGATTTATGTCACTCGTTTAGATATATTGATGACATTTGCTTTATTAATAATCCCAATATTGATGCGTTTATGGATAAAAATCAGATTAGAAAACTAGAAATCCCTTTCTGGATTTATCCTCTAGAATTTCTTGATGTTGAGAAAAAGTCTTGTGAAGCAAACACCACTAGGTTTTTGAACATTTTGATTACTTTTAGTCCTAACACCGGTGTTTATCAGCTCTCAAAGTTTGATAAAAGAAGAGACTTACCTTTTCAATACTTACAATACATATATTTGGCTTCCAATAGGCCAGTCTACAACTCATACAAAGTAATTATCTCCCAGGTTATTTTTGCTACGTATTGTGAAGAATAGCCAAAAATTGGCAAATCTAGCTTGATAAAAAACCATGTAGTATAATGTAAATTTTGTACATAAGTGGATTCCACACATGTGAGGCCAAGATTACACATGGCAATCCACTCCTAATGTAGGTTATATCAAGTCCATAGAGTTAGACATGTCATTTTGGTAGTGATTCCTAGTTTATAGGACCTAAGTCCTAGATTTAAGGTGAAAATTTGACCAACTAGCTATCTACCAAGCATGACTCTAGGAAATAGACTAGGGTTTCATTTTAGGTCAAGGATAGTGAGTTAACTTCCTTATTACATGCTGGAAATCCACCTAACTTCAAGAAGGAAGTCGAATTTGCTATGTATTCCCTCTCTCCATAGTGAGAAGATAGAATATTTTTAGAGCTCATTGGCAATCTCAAGCTAGTTCACTATGTACATTGAGTTTTTGTGATCCAAATGAAATCAAATCAATTTCTACTTGTTTCTTAGGTTTAAGGCCGTACTACAGCATGTAGTACACACGTGTGGGCTTGGATTTCAATGTTGATCAATGCTTTTGATTGTTAATGCTTGTTGTTTGTCAAATTGCCAATCTAGATCAACTTTTTTGTGTCTAGTTTTTTGATAGATTGTTAAGCAAGCATCCAATCACTCTTGTGGATCTTTTGTAGATCCATTTATGGTCCTAAAGTACAGTACTTTCACATGGTATCAGAGCCAAGTACAAGAGCATAAGCCATTGATCTAATGCAAATCCATTTTTAGCAAGTTTTGGTGCTAAAAACTAGTATTGAGAGGGCAAGCTAGAATCTTGATTTTGGTGAGGATATTTGATCCCAAACTTGGTAGGGGTCCAAATCCGTACTATCCACATGTGTGGTCACCTCTGAACCTGCATTTAATGCATGGTATGTAAAAATTACAGCAAATAAGGATCCTAAAACACTTGAAATGATGAGGAAAACAATAGATCATGATTTCATAAGATTAGCACAAGTTGAACCATCAAAATCCATCAAAAACCTATGCTTGAACCTCACTAAATGGCCCAAATCCTTGAAGAAGGCTTCACACGTGTGAAAGTACGGCCTCCCACAGTCTGAGTACTGTACACCAGACCTACATTCAATCCTATAATCATTAGTAATCACAAGTACTCAAACAATTATGAACATAGAGAGCAATTGCACCATTATGAGAGAAAAAACATGAAATTGCTTGATTGATTTTGGTGAGATATCATCACCTATATATACAAGATCCATCACGGTTTTGGGCAGGTATGAGTAGCCCTAAACCTATCCCTAATGCTAATTTTGGTGGATCTTTCATCCCTACCAAGTTAGGGTTGGAATCTTGGAGATCCCTCAACAATGCAAAAATTACCAAAAATAGCTCCTATTTTTTCTCCCTTGTATCTAAGCATAATTTGGACTCATTCCAAAGGTTCTAACACTTAGGTCTACTTGAGAACATCCTTATGAATGGAATCCTATGCTATTTGGCACGTGTGACAAGCCACATCATGACCATCTAACTATTTACAAGTCATATGACCAAAACTAGTCAAGCTAGAATTGTGAATTTTTAACACTCCTCCTCACTATCTAGCTTGGTTCAATCATTGCTTTACTAATCACTCCAAGTGATGATCTGAACTTCATAAAAGGTGTCTTTTGAAGTGGTTTAGTAAGTAGATCAGCTACACATTCATTGCTTGGAACATGCTCCAAAGCAATCTCCTTGGCTTGCACCATTTCTCTCACAAAGTGATGGCATATCTCAATGTGCTTAGATCTTGCATGGAAGATTGGGTTAGATGCAAGGTGTTGGGCTGATATATTGTCATTGTAGATGATTGGTGCCTCCTCTGAATCCATGATCTTTAGTTCCACCAATAATCTCTTGATCCAAAGTACCTCCTTTGTAGTGGTTGTCAAAGCTTTGTACTCGGCCTCGGTTGAAGATAGAGATATAGTTTCTTGCTTTTTTGAAAGCCATGAAACCACACCTTCTCCTATGAAAGTTGAATAGGCACTTGTTGATTTCCTATCCCTCTTGTCCCCTGCAAAATCTGAATCACTAAATGCATGAAGGTTAATCACATCTCCTCTATATAGAATCCCAAAATCCAATGTACCCGAGATGTATCTTAGAATCCTCTTAGCCTTTTTCCAATGGATATTCAATGGCTTTTGCATGGATTGGCTCAACCTACATACACTAAAGCTAAGATCTGGTCTAGTTATAGTGATCCACATTAAGGAACCTATAAGTTGCCTAAACAAAGTGATGTCCATGAAGGATCTTTCATCATCTTCATTTGGCACTTTTACATCTTGCTCCATTGGTGTGTCAACACTTTTGCATACTTCCATCTTAAACTTCTTCAAAAGACTTTGAGCATAGTTTACTTGACTTATAAAGATAAAATCAGACCCTCTAAGTACTTCTATGCCTAAGATGAAGTGAAGACACCCTAGATCTACCATCTTGAACTCTAAGGATAGATCTATCTTGATTTTTTCAATACCATCAGCACTATTTCCACTAATGATGATGTCATCTACATAAATGAGTAAAAGTACAATACCAACATCATCAAACTTAATGTAAAGAGTAGGATCATATTCACTTTGAACAAAAGAAAGTGAAATAAGATAGCAATGTAGTCTTGAATTCCAAGATCTCGAGGCATGCTTCAAGCCATAGATGCTTCTTTGGAGATGGCATACTTTGTTCTCCATTCCATGCTTGATGAACCCTTGTGGCTGCTCCATATAGATATCCTCTTCCAAAAAACCATTCAAGAAAGCATTAGAGACATCCATTTGACATAGAATCCATCCAAAATGTGATGCAAGTGCAATGATTAGTCTTATTGTGACCATCTTGGCCACGGGTGCAAAAGTTTCCTCATAGTCTATCCCTCTCTCTTGAGCATAACCTTTTGCAACTAATCTTGCTTTATGTTTGTTAACACTCCCATTTGCATTCAACTTAAGCTTGAAGACCCACTTGCATCCTATTACATTCCTTTGAGGTCTCTCAACAAGCAACCAAGTTTCATTCTCAATCAAGGCATCATACTCATCCAACATAGCTTTATACCATTCTTTGGAGTTCAATGCATCTTCAACATTAGACGGTTCTTCAAAAATAGATAAAGCATAAGAAGTGGATGAGATACCCTCAACTTGCTGTCCTTTGCCTTGATATGTGAGCCTTGATGGCTCCACTTTTGCCCTTGAAGATCTTCTTGGTGTGATAGGTGGGTTTGGTGCTTGCTCCTCCATGAGCTCCTCCTCAAAACCAAGATCTTGCTCCTCGGCCATCTTCTTCTTGATTGTTGGAGCACTTGAGCCTTCTTCAAGCATATGCATATGATGTTCATCAAAGATGACATCCCTTGAAACAACAAATTTGTTCAAGGATGGAAGATAGACTTTGTAGCCCTTGCTTGAGCTTGCATATCCAAGCATGATCCCTCTTGTGGAAGATGGATCCTCCTTGGTTCTTGTTTCTAATGGCGCATGCACATAACATATACACCCAAAAACTTTCAAGTGATTAAGATTGGGTTTCTTTCCATACAACATCTCATAAGGAGTTTTGCCTTCAATTGCTTTGCAAGACACCCTATTCATCAAGTAGTTTGCACATACAAGAGACTCACCCCAAAAGGATTTGGGCAAACAAGCATCTAATCTTAAAGCCTTAGAACATTCACATAATGTTCTATTCCTTCTTTCAGCAACTCCATTTTGTTGAGGAGTGTAAGGACAAGAAGTCTCTTTCTTGATCCCTTACTCCTCACAAAAGGCCTTGAACTCATTGGAGATGAATTCTCCACCATTGTCACTTCTAAGAATCTTGATGCTATGATTATGATGCTTTTCCACAAACAACTTGAACTTTACAAAAGTATCAAATACTTGAGACTTGAAGGAAAGTAAGAACACCCAACAATATCTTGAGTAGTCATCAATGAAGGTTAAAAACATGGATGAACCTCCATTAGATTTGGTGCTAGCAATGTGCACATCCGAGTGTATGAGTTCAAGAGGATGAGATGACTTTGTGATGGAGTTAGGAAACACCTTCTTATGTGCCTTGGATAAGGCACAAGCTTCACAAACCTTGTCTTCCTTCCCAATAGACCTTGGTAGGCCTAAAGCATACTCCTCCTTGATCATAGCCTCCATGGAACCCGAGTTGACATGTCCAAGTCTTTTGTGCCATAAAGTAAAGGTAGATATCTTGCTCTTCTCGGCCAACATGACAACATTAGTATCCACAAATGCATCCAGCTTATAAAGTTTGCCAAGTCTAGTGCCCTTAGCCACTATTTTACCCTTCTTCTTGATGAAACATTCATTTGAAGCAAAGTCAACATTGAAACCATTGTCTACCATTTGGCCAACACTTAGTAGATTCTTTGTTATTGTAGGAATGTACAAAACACCTTCTATGTTGATCTTTTTGGAAGATCCTAAGCAAAGGGGAATGCTACCAACTCCTTCAATCTTACAAGCTTCATCATTTGCTGTATAGATAGACTTTATAGGTCCATCATAAGATAAGAGAGAAGAGAAAAACTCCCTTTTACTAGTCATGTGTGAACTAGCACCCGAGTCAATCCACCAAGGATCTTCTCCTTTGAAGCTTGTTGAAGAAAATATGGACATCATGAGAGAGTCCTCATGTGAACTCTCCTCCTCCTCCTTTTTGCTAGAAAGCCTTCTCTATGAAATCACCTCCAAAACTCGCTTAGAAATCAATGCTTGGAGCAAGCAAAACTTGCTATCTTGGTAATGTGAATTGAATTCAACTTTGCCTCTGGTTTTAGACACCTAAACACCTGCAAATGAAGTCACACAACACCAATCTCCAATGTATTTGACTCACTTTGAGTTCTAGAATCAATACTAGATGCTAAGATCCAATCTACACAAGATTTAGATCAAAGTTTGTGATAAAATTGAATGCAAACCAAGGATTTAGCTCATTTCAGCCTTTAGGCTCTGATACCATGTAAAAATTACAGCAAATAAGGATCCTAAAACACTTGAAATGATGAGGAAAACAATAGATCATGATTTCATAAGATTAGCACAAGTTGAACCATCAAAATCCATCAAAAACCTATGCTTGAACCTCACTAAATGGCCCAAATCCTTGAAGAAGGCTTCACACGTGTGAAAGTACGGCCTCCCACAGTCTGAGTACTGTACACCAGACCTACATTCAATCCTATAATCATTAGTAATCACAAGTACTCAAACAATTATGAACATAGAGAGCAATTGCACCATTATGAGAGAAAAAAACATGAAATTGCTTGATTGATTTTGGTGAGATATCATCACCTATATATACAAGATCCATCACGGTTTTGGGCAGGTATGAGTAGCCCTAAACCTATCCCTAATGCTAATTTTGGTGGATCTTTCATCCCTACCAAGTTAGGGTTGGAATCTTGGAGATCCCTCAACAATGCAAAAATTACCAAAAATAGCTCCTATTTTTTCTCCCTTGTATCTAAGCATAATTTGGACTCATTCCAAAGGTTCTAACACTTAGGTCTACTTGAGAACATCCTTATGAATGGAATCCTATGCTATTTGGCACGTGTGACAAGCCACATCATGACCATTTAACTATTTACAAGTCATATGACCAAAACTAGTCAAGCTAGAATTGTGAATTTTTAACATGGTATTCATTTGATCCAAAAAAAATTCAATTTGTGAGCTTTTGGTGTAAATTTTGGTGGAAATATTAGGATAAGCTACCAAGATTGAGTGCCATTGATTAGATTTGACATACATTCATGAAGTATAATTAATCTAGGCTGAAATCAGGTCCTCTAAACTTGTTATACAGGTCTTGAAAGTACATCAAAAAGTGTGAGGGAGATTTAGTCATGTTATTGTCCAAAAATAACCAAAATTGACAAGATTTGATTGTAAGTAGATTTCACATCATTTATTTGTTGAATTTCACACGTGTGGATTGTCCACTACATGTACTTGTGATCTTCTAAGGTGTGTAGATGCACCAAGATCAAGACTAGATTGAGATTCAAGATCTATCTTTGATTCTATGGCAAAAACACACTACTACATGCATTCAATCACTTCCAACTCTCACTCACACGTGTGGGAAGTGTTCCAAAAGTATTCTGAGTAGAAATAAGCTGCTCTCCTTGGGTAGAGAGAGAAAAACCATCATGAGCTCTCGGGTAGAGAGAGAAAGCTAGAAATTTAATGACACTCAAAATCCACTCAATCTCAAAATCATTTAGATCCAAAATGAAGAGTACAGTGATACTAGTAGATTCATGAGCTACCACTATGCTTAACTATGATTGGATCACACTTTGCCACCTCTTAATCCTATTGGACCATTGATCCATGCACCTCTAAATTCTATTGGACCATTTTCAAGCAAACCTCAAATTCTATTGGACCACTCATGGTTCCACCTCTAAATCCTATTGGACCTCTTAAACTTCATCAAACAAAAGCATTACACTTGTCTACACTCTAATTGGCACAAGTTTGGCCTCCTACTCTATTTTGGCTCAATAGTGGCATTACAAGTGGAAATGGATAATTTGCCATCTATGCCAAATTTGACCCTATCAACATCCTACACCTAAATGCTTGACTATGAAATTCTATGAGACCCCTATATCAAACATTTTTGATTTACTTTACAATTCTCCACACGTGGGAACATCCTCCACACATGTGAGATTCACTTACAAACTTCTATCATAAAAAATATTTGCCAATTTCTCACACTCCTCCTCAAAAAATAGCTTGGAAAGGTACTATATCACTTGAGAAGTTTGTAAATCTTTTTGAGTGGATCCTTTGGTATGCATAAGAAGTGAAGATCATCCAAGGGATCCATCATAGCAGCACCCTCACCATATCCATGATAAGATCTCTTTGGTAGAGATCTCTTGCCAATGCCTTTGAAGAGTGCTCCACCAATATGCCACTATAATCATGGGCTTCCTCCATGCTTGATGATGATCTTTGCTTTGAAAGTTCCACTTGCATGATGGATGCACCATAAATAGAGAAATCTGAGGCTTCCAAGCCTCATAAGGATCATGGAGATCAAGATCATAAGATGTGAAACAATGATGATTATCAAGATTATGCTTTCTAGCTTGACTAGTCCACATACAATGAACTATATCCATGATGGATCTAATCTTGATATCAAAGACTACCTTGATCTTTTTTAGGCTAGTTAAACTCTCAAGGATGTAAGTGTCCACTTTGGATGCTTCACTTAATCTCAAGAGGAGTTTACAATTTGCCTCAAAACATGTGAAAACATGATTTTCAAAAAAGTGAGTACCAAGCTCAATCTTGTTCTTACTAGAACCAAGAGCATACTTTTGACAATACAATATCTTGCTTTCAAAAAGTATTGGAAACACATCTAAGTCAATAATGACAAGAATCATGTCCATACCATAAGCATCATACAAAACTAGTATAGCTTTTCTTGAACTTTGAGATCCAAAAAATTCAATGAAGCAAGATAGCATTTCAAGCAAAGGAAGATGAGCATATATGAATGTGTTGTAGTAGATACAACATAAAAGATGCCCCTCTTTGCCATGTAAGGTGAGCCATAAAGACTCGGCCATGCATCTTGAATATCTTCTTGAAATCATATGAAGAAGAAACTCCTCCTCACACCTTGGCCCCATCATAACTTGAATACCTTCAAAAAAGATAACTTGTGATGCTTCTTGAGAAGCCTTGACCTCGGCCACTTCCAAGATTAAATCTTCATGCAATGTGATATCTCTATTCACAATCACTTTTGAAATAGAGAGTGTAAAGGCACTAAAGGCCTCCTTGATGGATGAGTATCCAATCATGATCCATGAGCTTGGATCATCCTTCCTTCTTGTTTTCAAGGGAATATGTGCAAAGCAAGCACTACCAAGTTCACTAAGGTGATCAACCTTAGGCTTCATCTTGAATAAAACTTCATATGGTGCTATTCCTTCAAGAGCTCCAATACTCCTCAAAGCTTTGATCTTCAATGAGAATTTCTTCTCAACATATGCTTTGAATAATAAGGAATAATCATACACCATAATACTTGAAGAGAGAAGATATGTGCATCTTGGATCATCCTCCTTTGAAATATTGGACATATAAGAAACATCAAGAGAGTTTGTACTCTCACTTGGATCCAATTTGTAGATGCCTTCAAATCTTGATCCATATGCAAGGATCTCACCATCCTTCTTAATCACACAATTGTCAATATTGAAATTGACATCAAAGCCACTATCCAGAAGTTGGCCAACACTTAAGATGTTCTTTGTAAGCTTTGGGACAAAAAGAACATTGTTGAGAAAGAGATCTTTCGAAGATGCAAGCTTCAAGGGAATAATCCCTACTCCTTCAATATTGCACTCATGCTTGCTTGCAATGTATATGGTCTTCTTGACTCCATCATAAGGCATAATAGATGAAAAAAAGTGCTTGGAGCCACACATATGTGAAGATACTCCACTATCAATATACCATGAGTCATCCTTGTTGAAGGTGGAAGAGGAGAAGCTTGATGCCATAAGAGAGCCTTCTCCATCACTTGCAATATAGTCTTCTTTCTCATTGGTGATGCTGGCTTGAATGAGTTGATTCTTCTTCTTGAAACAATTGGTGGCATAATGACCTTTCTTGCCACAATAAAAGCACTTGATCTTCTTCATCTTGAGATTTGAAGTAGAAGCATGAGAGGTATCCTCCTCCTCCTCTCCATCTTGGTCTTTATCTTTGTCATTAGAGAAGTGATGGTGTTTCTTCTTACTCCTCTCTTTGTGCTTGGCAAATAGAACTTTGCCATCATCATGATTGAGTGATAGCTTGTCCATCCTCAAGAGTTTGTAATTTTGTGTTGATTCTTCAGAAATAAGCACACTTTGAAGGGCCTCCAAACTTGGTAGCTCCTCCTTAATGGTATAGGATTGGACAAGGTTGTCATATTCATCTCTCAAGCCATTGAGAATGACTTGGACTAGCTCACTTTGATTGATTGAGTCACCAATACATGCAAGCTCCCTATGAATATCCTTGACTCTCAAAACATAATTACATGCACTCTCATCACTCTTTTGACTACTTTGGAAGATTTGATTTCTACGAGTGAGGAGCCTAGAGGTGTTCTTAGCCTCATAGATGGACTTGAGACAATCCCAAGCTTTCTTGGATGTAGAACAATCACCAATCTCCCTCAATCCCAAGTACAATGTCCATCACATCTTGGAGTATCAAGATGGACTCCATCCTCAACTTCCATATTGAATAATTGGAAGTAGACAATCTCTCACTTGGTTGCAACAAGTATGAACTCATTGAAGTCATGTAAAGTGGAGATAAATAAAAGTGATGAACAAAAAATGTTGCTTCTCTCTCACTATAGGATCCAATAATGGTGTGCTACCATCTCCTATGCAAGATCTTGCAACAAACTATGAGATGATTCTCACTAGCTATCTCAATCTCTCCAAAACTAGATCTACTTCACATCAAATGATGGAGTATGGGAAAAGTTAGGATCAAACACTCTTATGTGTGAAATATACTAAGAAACCAAATTTGACTCAAATACAATGATATTGCATGAAACAAAATGGCTAAGATCTCAAAACAGTGCCTAGATCACATATAGATGAGATTGGTAAGCATTCAACTGTGATTTTGAATCAAACAAGCAATCTCTTGACCAAACCAAATGTGTCCACCCAGGTCTAGGTGCCCTACCTAACCCTCTTCAAAAGCTTATAACTTTTGATTGGCACAACCAAATGGAATGAAACTGATTGCATCAGAAACTACCAAAAATAGCTTCAAAACAAGCTATCAAGCAAGATAAATGGATCAAGCATGAGAGAGAACTTCCAAACTGAAATTGGATGTTCCTCACACGTGTCTGAGCACCTGATTCCGTACAGTACCAGGTCAGACCCAATAAATGTCCTTTTGATCTCTTTTGATCCAAAATTGAACAAGATAGCTAGGAAAATGGGCCTTGACAATTTCTAGCTCAAGATTGATGAATAGTTTTCACTCAAATGGATCAAAATGCATGGTAACCTTAGGTAGGCTCTGATACCATGTTGAATTTCACACATGTGGATTGTCCACTACATGTACTTGTGATCTCCTAAGGTGTGTAGATGCACCAAGATCAAGACTAGATTGAGATTCAAGATCTATCTTTGATTCTATGGCAAAAACACACTACTACCTCATTCAATCACTTCTAACTCTCACTCACACGTATGGGAAGTGTCCCAAAAGTATTCTAAGTAAAAACAAGCTGCTCTCCTTGGGTAGAGAGAGAAAAACCATCATGAGCTCTCGGGTAGAGAGAGAAAGCTAGAAATTCAATGACACTCAAAATCCACTCAATCTCAAAATCAATTAGATCCAAAATGAGGAGTACAATGATACTAGTAGATTCATGAGCTACCACTATGCTTAACTATAATTGGATCACACTTTGCCATCTCTTAATCCTATTGGACCATTGATCCATGCACCTCTTAATTCTATTGGACCATTTTCAAGCAAACCTCAAATTCTATTGGACCACTCATGGTTCCACCTCTAAATCCTGTTGGACCTCTTAAAATTCATCAAACAAAAGCATTACACTTGTCTACACTCTAATTGGCACAAGTTTGGCCTCCTACTCTATTTTGGCTCAATAGTGGCATTACAAGTGGAAATGGATAATTTGCCATCTATGCCAAATTGGACCCTATCAACATCCTACACCTAAATGCTTGACTATGAAATTCTATGACACCCCTATATCAAACATTTTGATTTACTGTACAATTCTTCACACGTGGGAACATCCTCCACACATGTGAGATTCACTTACAAACTTCTATCATAAAAAATACCAAGCTAGATTTTTGCCAATTTCTCACATTATCTTCATTCCAACTTTGTGAGGAAGTGCTAGAACTGAGATTAGAAGTCCATTTTTTGGATTAGAAATCTAATTTGAGTGAAAAACTACAAGAGAGAGACCTTAGTGAGTTTCTAGAGACAATCAAATCCATTTCTTGGCAAGATTTGTTTGAAAGTAGTTTTCACTTCATCTTATCTTCATTCCAGCTTTGTGAGGTAGTGATAGAACTGTGATTATAAGTCCATTTGTTGGATTAGAAATCAAATTTGAGTGAAACACTACAAGTGTGAGTCCTTTATGAGTTTCAAGTTAATCAAATCTATTTCTTGTTTGTAGAAGTCACTAGTAAGATGGGATCTGTTGGAGCATACATTCTAGAAGCTAGTGAGAGATTGAACTCTACAAATTATGCTATTTGGAAGGTTAGGATGGAGTCACTGTTGGTGCTCCAAGACCTTTATGAGTTCTTGATTGAAGATGAAGATGAACCTCTAGGTGCACAAGAGTTAGCTAGATACAAGAAGAGATCTAGGCTTGCACTTCATTGTGTGAAGATGAATGTGAGCAATGATTTGTTGAGAGAAGTATCAGCATGTACTAGTGCTAAAGAGGCTTGGGAGTCTTTAAAATCAATCTATGAATCTAGTAACACTTCAAGAGTACTCATGCTTAGAAATTAGATTTTGCAAAGCATGAGGAGAAGTGAGGAGAGTGCACAAGATTATGTACTTAGAATCAAGTCTCTAAATAGGAAGTTGGCTTCCATTGGAGAGAAGATTCATGATGGAGAGCTTGTACAAATTGTCCTTAATGGTCTAGGAGATAACTTTGCAAATTTGGTCCAAATTTTTGCCATCCAAGACACTTTTTCAACTATAGAAAACTTCACAGTGTATTAGTGGCTGAAGAGTGTAGGATGCTCCATGCAAAATCTAGGATGAGTTCCTTGTCTTTGTAGGATGGTGATGAGAAATCCAAATTCTCATTCAAGGGCAAAAATAAGACCAATGGAAAGAAGAAGCATCCAAAGGAGGCCAAAGAAGAGGATGATGAATCAAGCTCAAAGGACAAGTCAAAGCAGAAATGCTTCTTTTGTGGAAAGAAGGGGCATTATGCATCTGAATGCTACAAGAGGCTAAGAGCACAAGTGGAGGAGGACAAACAAGGAAACCTTGCAAAGAAGGAGGAGGAGGATGAAGTAGATGTATTCTTGATGGCATCTACATCCTCACCAACAAGCAATAGCAATTCAAGAGACAATTGGTGGATTGATAGTGGGACCAGCTCCCACATGTCTTGTGAAAAGGACTTTTCTCAACCTTACACTCTTTCAATGATGCTAAAATGTTTGTCTTTACTGCAAATGATGAAGAGTGTAGGATAGATGGTGTTGGCACCATCTCTTTGTGTCTAGAAACCTCAAAATGCATGGATCTAGAAAATGTCCTTTATGTATCATCAATCACCAAGAATATGCTTAGTGTTGGTCTACTCTTAAAAAGTGGTTTGGATGTCCACTTTAAGCATGGTGTTTGTTTCTTCTTGAAGAATGATGTTTGCATTGCAAAGGGATTTAAGCATGGAAGATTGTTTAAGTTGGAAGCTAGTGTTGCTTTTGAGAGGGTGAGCTTGGCAAAGGAGGAGATCCTCAAGATCTTGACAAAGTGTGATCTTGCTTGCATTGAGGAGGAGCATCAAAAAGAGGAAGATCTTGAGGATCAGCCTCAAAGCATGAGAGTTCCAAGGGAGTCCTCAATGACAATGGCCGAGGCATCAAATTGCATGCAAATTGTCTATTCAAGTGTGCATCTTGCAAGGGTGGTGAGCATTGGAGAGTCTACTATCTTTGAATACTTTTTGGAAAGTATTAGTAGACATGAGGTGACTTGTTTTTTACCTTTAAGATTCATGGTGGTTATTACTTTGTATGATAAGACAATGAAATGGGATGCTCTTCTTACAACAAAGATGGGATTACTTCATCAACCTTCAAACTAGTCATAATATTACAACATGATGCCTTTCTTCTTTAGGGATATTGACCCAAATTGAGATCATGTAGCTCATCACAATATTGAATGCATTTAAAAACTTAGTGACAACATCACTTTTATTCATTTTTTGAGAGACTGTAGCTTCTTTCAGAGGAGCGGCCTTGTTTATCAAGACCTTTGTTTGATACAAAGATCTAGCTTATCCCATAGATCCTTAGTCATGTTTTCTATGAAGAGGTTCATTTACACAGTCATAAACACACAACCTTATTAAATTTCTCAAAGATTTGCACCAAACATAGCATTTGTAGTCCATTTCATTTTTTGACTGTAGCTTCTTTCATAGGAATGCCTTGTTTATCAAGACCTTTGTTTGATACAAAGATCTAGCTTATCTCATAGATCCTTAGTCATGTTTTCTATAAAGAGGTCATGTACACAGTCATATGATGGGGCAAGGGAGATAGAAGAACGTGAACGGAGAAGAGAGTAGGAATATTGCGGAACAGCTCTCCCATTCTAATCAGCTGCTAACTGCAAAAACAGTCCAATAGACAGTTTATCCTAAATGTAATCACAACTTTAAGTGTTCTAATTGCCAAACAGGATCTTAAAAATTAATTCATACTCTAAAACAAGAGTATAGTCCACCGAAGAGATTAGAGATGGTTTGTATGTGGTACTACTAAAAAAAGCTTGTCGTTCCGAGATTATACGAGAGAGTTATTAAAGTCCAAAGATTTTTTAAAAATACTGTACTTTTTTTTTTCTATAAAACACTCTTACTGTAAATGAGTTTAGTTGTGTTCAGAATGATCTAAGGTCATTTTTATCATATTTTTATAAGTTCTAGGTTTTTTTTGTTTCATTTTCAATTTCTTTTAGGGTTTTTGTTGGAATTCTCTTATTTTCTATTGTACTTCCATAATATAGTATGGCCACTGACATGGCTCCTTACGTAGAAACTATTAGGTGTATTGGAGACTATGTGTGTTGGAAGTGTGGGAGCTCTGATACCACTCCTGTGGAAGTAGGCACTGATATCACTCTATTGGGCGAAATAAGACATCAGCTCTGATACCTTTTCTATCAGAGAAAAACAAATTGTTATAACCACCAGCAGGATTGTGGATTACTTGGAGAATGGAGTTATGAACAGTTCTTTGTGTGTGAAATCAGATTATCAGTGTAGGAATCATAGACTGTCATGAAAGAAAGATTGCAAAAACAATTAGGTGTCTAAGACAACCATGCAATCCTCTATTGTTGATAACCTGATATGAAGAGAGTGTAGAATTAATTCAGGCGTTAGAGACAGCCATACAAATCTCTTCTTAATAGTGCTTGTGTGAGAGGAGCGAGAGTTATCATTCAACAAGAATGTTGAGGTGTAGAACAATAGCGAATTTGTATATTGAAGTTGTAAATACAACGATCTAACCACAATACAATTGCGCTGATAAGCGCGTGATCCTACTAACAGATTCAAGAACAATTGTTAAAGTTCTAAATTCTCTCTCTCTATATATAATCACCAACTCTGAGTCGTCAGCTACTGATAAAAATTGTGTTCTCCGCTATCTGACCTTACGTATCAAAATCCTCTCATCTATCCTCTCATCTATCGCTCAATTACATGTATATATACATATCAACTAAAGAATCTTGTACTAGCTTAACTTTAAAATTACAAGATTGATTAATAGCTGTAAAACTGATTAATGGATCAGTTCGTTGATGGAGCGTGAAGGCTTTATGGTTTGATAGCGACAATTTGTATATTTTTTGACAGACTGGAAATGCGCCACTCCTTGGCCTTTGGCCTTTGCCTTTACTTGAGGGCAGTCTTCGGGATTTGTAAGACACCTTCGGCGTTTGGAAGACACCTTCGGGATTTGTAGGACACCTTCAGCTTTTTGTAGGACAAGTGTCACATTTTTTTTGTCTGTCAGAAAACCCGTGTAAAAACAGAATGTCGAGTTTTTTACCTTTTTCGCCTGTTGAAAACTGCATGTAAAACTGTAGTGTCAGGTTTTTCACCTATGTAGAAACCCATATAAAACTGTAGTGTCGCCTGTCAGAAAACTTAGTGTAAAAACACAATGTCGAGATTTTCGCATTTTTCGGCTATGCGAAAATGCAAGTAAAAAACCAGACTGTAGCGACTATTAGTTCAAAAAAACAGACTGTTTAAAAACAGTCCATTTTCTGCAGGTGATATTTGAAAGAGTAAAATTTAGAGAAGGAGGGCTGTTGGGATGAGTAGGAGTGAGATTAAATTCCAACACTCCCCCTTAAGCTAACTGCTATGAATTAGATCTGCAAATGAGGTTTAATATACCTTCTAAAGTAGAATGCTTATCGCTAGACAATGGCTTTGTCAAAATATCAGCCAACATACTATCTGTATGACAATAACTTAGTACAATATCTTTACTCTGAACTTTCTCTCTAAGAAAATGGAATTGAACTTCTATATGCTTAGTTCTATTATGAGTTCGTGGGTTCAGAGATAGAGCTATGCAGTTCTGATTGTCACACTGGAGTATTGTTGGACTGATCTGTGGGAATTACAGATCCTGCATAGGTAATGAATACTTGGTGATCAGATGGTACAGGGTACAAGGTTCTGGAGCTATCCTACCTGATATGCTATGGATCGTGGGTGAGTTATTCATCATGATAGTGGATCTAGTTTGCATTTGCTTTGGCTTGGACACTATGATGGATGTTGTGGGGATATGGGCTCCTTGGTGGGAGGCCTATAGACTAGTCAAATCAGATTTGGCAACATCAAACATGGAAAGTTGAACCTACATGGGATGTAGGACAAGCAGATCATCATCAGTATCTCTAGGAGGTGGGCGAGCTACTCAGGTATAGCCTATGGTGAGGTTTGTGTACATTCTTTCATTGAGTCCTTGGTAGACTCTTGTGCTTGGAGCATGGGGAATAGATGGAGATTAACTTTTAGGACTTATTGGATATGCTTGGACATGAGAGTATCTTGGTACAGGTGCAGGCCATGGTTGGAGACCTGATTTGGAGACCAGTGGTGTAGCAGCAGATCTACAGGTGGCACAGGTGTTGGTATGACATGATACCACAGTTTGGACAGGCCTTGGTATGTATTTGACGCTTTATCATTCGTGCTGGTTTGCATGGGTGTGTGTGGACTTGCATGTTACCTTGTCACAGAAGTCTAGATCTGAGTCGCAGTCGTATGTGGTTGTGCATTTTCTATAGTAAAATAAAGTAGTCATTTATGCTCATTGACTTGTCATTGTCTACTAGTTGTCTATTAGTGAGGATATAATCTTATGGTGGTAGTAAGATTTTCTCAGGTTGAGCCTCAGTTGCTCATGTATGTCAGCTTTACAGGTTTGTACTTGTAAGTGCCTGATAGGATGTCAGTCTACTTAGATGGAAGATGTAAGTCTCATGGTGGCAGTGGGATTTCCTCAGTTTGAGCCATGTTGCTCATGTGGTCCACTTGTATTCAAGTCAGATTGGGGACCAGTCAGTTGGTCGAGAGTGTGGTAGACTTTCTATGTTTACCAAACCTGGTGGTTTAATGGTGTGCTTGAGTGTGAGTCAAGTACATGGTAGCTGTGATATGCATAACATCTTTTGGACACTCCAGACGCTGCTGCAATATATTGGTTTTCACTCTTATCACAGTTGAGCTTAAGGGAGAGAGTTAGAAATCAGTTTTGATCTGATTTATTAGTATAAGCTCTAAATGTGATGATGTAATTGGTGTACAGTTTATTTGTTTACTGTACATGGTTGTGTTCGGGACGTGACCCGTTAGGATATATTGATCGGGCATTAATCCTGTAGATGGCTACTTGGGTCAGCCATGTAAGCACATGTAGGAAGAAATTAGCCTGTACAGTGATTTTGAGTTCATTATGCTATACTCAGGGGCATGTCCTGGGTTTGTCAGTATATGTGGCCATATTGGGCCTAACTCTAGTTTGACAGGTGGTAGGCCAGTTTAGTAACACCTGTTGAGCTTATGCAGTTTGGGGCTTTGCTACATGTACAATGTTTCTTCATAATAGACTTAACTTTTGTTGTGCCATCTTTGAGAGCTTGTGAGGAGTGGCTACGGTGATTGTGTGATGTAATCTGCATACTGCACTAGATCCTTGCAGAATTTCAACTATTTAATATGTCGATTCATATTTAGTTGTTTTGCGTAGATGACCTAATAAAGGCTATCCAAGGCAGCATTTAAATTCTGGAGGTCTTGTCCTTAAATACAAGACAAGTCTTTAGAAGTTATATTCTCGAAAAATGATATAGGCCTCTTCATGGTTTATATTTATCCAGCTCATATCTTCATATTCGAGTATATCATGCCATATTTATTTTGATATTCGTTATTTAGCAAATTCGTGCCATCACATATCCCCCTCCTTAAATGTGAAATGTCCTCATGAACATATAATCTTCATTTCGAGGATCATTCGTGATTCGTTCGGTTCTTCATATATTTGTTCAAATAAAAAGATATTTCTTCATATGTTCCTTCCTTTAAATACTTCATTTGAGATATTTCTTCTATTTTGTTGAATATATGACTTGTTGTTTCTTGAAGTGAGTAGATTGATTTGAGGTGATTTTTGAAATATTTAGTGAAACAAAAATCGAACTTCAAAACGCCTTCAAAACTTCAAAAAATAGAATTCATTATCACATAGAAACATCACCATTACATCGGGCTAACTCCAAATTCTGTTGAGCCTCAAACAACATCAACGTTTCCTTTGATTGTGTATATCGGCCAACTAGTAGGTTGTCGAATTCTTCGAGCTTAATAGGGAGCAATGTTCCATCGAACAGCTCCTGAGTTAATTCCTCATCTTCATCTGAATCACTTTGAAGTGTGATTTCTTTACAAAAGCGAGCTGAAAATTTTATAAAAGTACTTTTAACATACAGATTCTGTACAAAAAATAAAGTTTTTGCTACAAAAGTGCCGAACTGCCAGATAGAATATGTACAAAAGGGTTTGTAATGAATTGACTTTTGTCGATCTTGCAGATTGTGCCGAATTTCCGCAAGGTGAGCCTTGGCGTTGTATAACAATGTCGATTCTCCCTTAACGAGATCCTTGGTTTTGATATTGCGATCATGTCAGGCCTCCGTCATTCTTTCTCCACAGCTAGGGCGTGAAGCGCTAGGAAGCGAGTTTCATGAAGTTGAAGAAGGTTTTCTAGTCTCCTCTTGGTAGATTCCTCTGTACTAAGTCATTCGGTAATGACAACCTTCAGACTTAGAACAACAAACTCAGCAGGCATTACGACTTCTTGTCCATACACCGTCTGAAATGGGGTTTGTCCAGTAATCACTTTGAATGTGGTCCTGAAAGCCCATAGAGTTGCGTGAAGCTCGTGTTTCCAATCTAATTGTTAGGCTTCAACCATCTTCGTGATAATTTTGCAGAGGATCTTGTTTGATGATTCAGCTTGTCTGTTACAACGTGGGTTACAGGGGGTATTCTTCGTATGGACAACCAGATAAGAGGATAATAGGTGAGTGATAGTCTTGTTTACCTCCATGTCCTAGCAGACCGGATCAACCTCGTCCACATCCACCTCCATGACCTCATCCTTGTCCCCTAGCCGAGAGGAGGGAGAAACATATCCCTGATCTACCAGCCAACCTGCTGCTCGTGTCGCACACGCACCTTCGCAGCATACCATTTTGTCGTTACTTATGGAGCGGGAGATTGTTGGTCTTTGCATCGACGGCTGCTTGGCGGTTCTGCTAGCCTCCATAATATACATGCACCCCTTATTCAGGACCTTGCCCTAGTCCGGCATGCGTTCTCCACATTTGACAAAGACACCTTTACCATCACCTACAAGGGTCAGGACCATGCGATCCCCCTTGACCCTCAACTAATCTCCATTGCACTCATGCTTCCTCATTCCGCTAACCTGCCAGCTACTCGAGCCCTCGCCAAATATGATATTTCTTTCTTTCTAAATCCAGACCAAGATGGTGCTAAGACCAAAACCAATGATGGATACCTGATCTGATGGCTCAGGAATCCAATTTACCTCCGTGACGCGATAGATTTTCTATCCGCCACCATCATTGTCAGCTCCCACCGCCCTCTTCATGTGTCCAAGCAGGTCATCGTCATGACTACCATAATGGGAGGACCGGACATGGTCTATGATTGGGCCTCATTTCTTGTAAAAGAATTATAGTCTGCTTTCAAGTGCAAATCACGGATCACCTGTGGTGGTCTTATAACATCGCCTACACTCATCTAGAGCATCTATGTGTGAAAACACCACCACTCTCCTTGCCATCTGCCAGCCTCTCCTCACAGTCACCAATCTTCTCCTCCCCTACAAAATTCCCTAAACGACAACCTATCCTAGCCCATACCAGCCCCATCCACTCTTTCCACCATTTTTCAAATAGCATCCCTTGTGCATAGCCCTGTACGCCCTATAATTTCAAGCCTCATTGCGACTACCATAGTTTCAAGCCCCATCACATCCGCCATTGCCACTCTTGCCATCACCACCTCATCCCCACCTTCTATCTCTATTCCATTTATTTCTTCTCATGTTCATCCCACCCTCATTTCTAGCTCCACTGTTCCAATCTCCTCTTTCGTCACCCCCATCGTTACACCTATTTTCACCTCCATTGTTTCTTCTCCAATCACCACCATCTCTGTCACTACACCTCTTCCACCACCCTTTGCAACTCTGTCACCAGTGGTCGGGTGGGATTCTCATGCATTGGGATGCTGGACTGCCCTAACAGGCCTCCAACATCAACTTCACCAGATGCTCTATGAGAGAGCTGCCGAGCAATCTCGCGGCCAATTGGTGGCAGGGCAAACATTGCGGACCTTGACTGATCAGGTCATGTAGTTGAACAAAGAGAGAGGAAAAGACTCGGAAAGAGAGCCAAGAGTTGGTCCATCAACTCAAAAAGGCCGAACAAGCAGCCCAACAATAGCAACAGTTGGTGACCGCCCTGCAGGCCCAGGTTCTCCAAGAAAAGACAGCGTGGCAAATGTATCAAAATGACTGCCAGCACCTAGTCCTGAAACAGACAATGTTGGAACAAGAACGTGAATCTCTCCGAGCTTTTGAGAGATCACTCAAAGACTATGTCTGCCAACTGGATCGCAATGTCTCAAAGAAGCAGATGGAGAATCAGCGGGCCCAGGACAATCTCAAGACTCAACAGATGGCCTTGGAATTGAAGGTCCAACAGGCAGACCAGCAGGTGCAGGCCATCCAGGCTGTCCTAGATCAGATGGTCACAACAGCAAAAGATGAATCAACGGTCGCTCAAAAATTGCAAAGGAAGCGCGCCGAGTATTACAAGGACCACTCTGATCGGGTGCTGTAGACATACTAGGATCAACGAAAGTTTCATGATGCGGAGCTCCATGCCAAGGATACCGAACTGGCAACCCTACGTGCCACGTTCCAAGAAGACGAGCACGTGCTTCAGGTAGCAGAGGCCCAACTGAAGACCCGTCAAGAAATAGCTCAAGGCGGTTCTAGAGTTTTTCACCTCTCTAGACTGTAATTTACCACTTACCTTTTCAATACTTGATTAGACTAGCCTTTTATTATTTTTCTTTGCCATTCTCGGCTTTCTCCCTCTCTAATTCAGATGTCATTCATATTTATCAGATTGCGTTGGAGGCCAATAAAAATATTTTTGTTGTTGTCGTCCTTACTGGTTTCATCCAAGTTAAGGACTTTAACTATTTTTACGATGTTTTTGGAAGTCCTTCATTCCATTTTGTAGCCGGCCTTTGTGCCATCATCAATTATTCAAAAGATCGACGCTTCCAATTGGAGCTAGATCAGATGCATCAACCCCCCCTCTACATTCCACCCCCGTTCCTCCCTTCATCTTCACAACATTAGCAAGTATGGTACGCACCAGAGTACCAGCCAACAGGATCATAGAAGCCTTCGGATGCCCTCACAGAGCACATCAGCACTGCCAAACCACCATCGTCGCACTTCCTGATGCCCTACGCCTTGCTTATAACGAACTCAAAGCCCTTTATTATAATTGCCAACAGTATCATCTTGCCACCCTCATCGTTTGCTACAACGAGGCCTTGGCTCATTATAATGCCATCATCCAAGATCCATCCATCAGGCATCCCTGTCAGATTTTTGACTTCCCATTCATCGAATCTACCTCCACCTTCAACTACCACCAACTTCAACTAACCTTCTCTCACTTCGACCTTCAAACTGGCGGAGATTGCACCTTCGACCAGGACCTTCTGTATGACACTCAGACAGAAGCCACCAAAATCTTTCAGATCATTCCTAACATGCCTGAACTCAAGATTGCATCTCCACCTTGCGGCCTCTCACCACCTTGCACCAATTCTCCTCCTCGTGCCTCTTCACCACCTTCCAGCTCCTCTTCTCCACCCAAATCTGATCTCCCCTCCACTTCCACAGTTTCTCCTAACTCCGTGGAGAACCTCCCTGATCCTGTGGCGGTACATAAATGCTAGTACAATAAAGTCTTTACGGTACCTAATTTTGAACAGTTGGCCCTCTTCGAGAAGAAATATCCAGATGTCACCACCCAAGGCGGCTATACACTACCAGGAAAGCTAGAGGAGCTACTCACTTGTTGATTGGCTGGCCCTAGTGGAATAGGTAAGGCCATACGCTGTGGTTGATTTGGTGCGCCGTACCTCGGTGCCACGTTGGGTGCCCCTTGATGATAAGAATAGGAAGTTTGATAAGGACTTCTCTTCTGTTGAACAATCTGGGGGTTAAACGTGACAAAATTTTCAGAATTCACACATGTGGGGAATGTCCACAAGAGTGACTGATCTTAATTAAGCTTTGTGAGTGGCACTATAACCTGATTCTAGATTGATCAACAAAATCTAGCTCAAAAGAAATGGCTAATCCACAATCTAGCATGCAAATCATCAGAATATAATAGCAATGAATCAAAGAATGAATAAAAATACAAGCTTTCAATGTATGAGCATTAGCCTCAACACGAGTTAGAGAGAGAGAGAGAGCTAGAGAGATAACAAGCAATATTTGTTTAGATTCAAAATGGCATGAGATAGCTACAAAACTTTGGTTCTTCATTATTAATTGTGTGGAGAGCTACACATATTTATGGAGTTTGAGGTAGCTCGAGGTAGAACCATATCTATCCACTCCAAAATGATATCTAGAGTCTATGTGACATTTGTCACTTGTCATGCATGAGATTCTACCAACTTTTTGCAAGTGTACTAGCACAACTGCTAATCTGGGAAGGTGTGATGCCTGATTTGCTATCCTTCATGCTATTGATCGTCCCGATCTCGAATTCATCCGATGGTGGGTTCCAAAGTGATTGGATCTTGCTTATACAGTAGGATGCAATCGGGATCTTCAAGGATCTGATCGATCTGATCGATCGAAAGTGAATTTTAGACCTTTTACGGTGGTTTTTCCTTGATAACTTTTTACTCCTTGCACTAATTTACCTGATATTTTGAAAGTAGTTGGATCTGATGCATATCTTTTCACTGATCTGGTCTGCGAGGGTTATCTTGTGCAAGCGTTGGCTATGCAAGGGTTTTTTAGCTGTTTTTGCAGGTAAAAAACTTGATATCTTTTAGATCTCTGGGAAGTAACTCTCCCAAGGTTCACAGAGCTAGATCTGGGTCGGATCTCACTATAGAATTTTCTACGAGAGTTAACTCTTGCAAGAAGTGAAAATTTCATTGTCTGCGAGGGCTCAAAACCACTTTTTTGGCTTGATCTTCACCAGATTTTCACACTAACTCTCGCAGGCTTCATCACTAATGTAAATTGACATTCTGAATTGATTGAGAGGGTCTGCAAGAGTTCTTACTAGATCTTCACTTTTTAATAATGTTTTTGCACTTAAATCCAATTTTCTGCTCACTGGAATCAGACTAACTCTCGCAAGCTCTTCTGTGTCCTGGTCTCACTAAGATGGAACTTCAGAATCCTCTGCGAGAGTTCTTGACCACTGAAACTGGAAATTTTGCTATCTGCGAGAGTTCACTAGTACTTTCCCGTCTTTTTTTACTGGGAACTCTCGCACAGGCACTTAGATATCAAACTAGCTCTCCCAAGCTTCTCTGTGTCCTGGTCTCACTGAGATGGAACTTCAGAGGCTCTGCAAGAGTTCTTATGAAGATTTGAATTTTTTTTGGATTTTTTCAAGGGTTTTTTGAGTTTTTTATGATTTTTCTCTGATTTTTACAATCTGCTTGAAAGTAACTCTCGTAGGTTTCTATGCAGGTCTGGGACAGTACCTCGGAGCTGCTGCCAGTCATGCAAGGGTTAATTCTCACTGATTTTGGAGATATAAAAATCTGATGAGATTTTAAGCTGTTTTTTCCTCCAAAATACAAATTGGTATGTTTTTTGGGTTTTTTGGCTGGTTGGTTTGGGTTTCAAGCCCTTTGAGGCTGTTCAGGGCTTCCTCTACCCTCTCACACCTCCTCCGCTAGCTGTAATCAGTCCAAACACAAAAAAAATACAGAAAACTAACTCTAAACTCCCAAAAATCTACCTAAACTGCTCTAAAAGGCAAGAAAATAGCTAAAATACAGCTAAACTAGTTAGTAAAAACCTATTCCCGACAACGGCGCCACTATAGGGTCGAAGATCTTACGTAGTATAGCCCTCCCACCTATGAACAAGGGTTAGATCACTAGATAGGTACCTAACTATGCATAGATGCTACTTTTAGTTAATTTCCTACTTTCTCCCTTAACTCTACTCAGCATTAACATTATTCTCCTTTAACTCTACTCCTCTACACTAACATTCATCATTATTTGGGTGAAGGGAAGGGATAGAAAAGAAGAGATTGAGAAGAGAAGAGAGAAGGAGAGAGAGATAGAGAGTGAGGGTGGAGGTTAGCTCAAATGCACATTATACTTGCTAAAGGAGAAACATACACTATTGAAACCAAAAAGCATGAACTTGAAAGCAATTGAAAACAACAAGAGCAATAGCAAGCATTGAATTGCAAATGAGGATGCTTTTCTTCCAAAATTGGTAGAGTTTCCTCCTTCTCATTAAGCATGAAAATAGTGTACAAATGGTGCCTTTTTATAAAATGGGGAAGGCCCTTGCCCCTCAATCCTATTGGCTAATATTCACAATGATCCTATTCATTCATCTTGGACCCAACTTGATCCAAGGGTCCACAAAAAGTACATTAGAAATCACAAGATTCATGTGAGTCCCAATTTGGACCCAACTCTAAAAAGTAATCTCTAAGTTTAAAAATGACATTGGGCCTCTAGTTTTATTTTAATTCCAAGGCCCAAGTCATGTTTATTTTATTTACAACTTTATTTGCGTGCTCATTGGGCCATGGGCTTATACGCACAAGATGCCATGCCCTCGCAACACATTTTATTGGATGATTTTATTTATTTACACTTTGTTGCGAATACCCCCAACACTTGTGTTAGGAAGAATCATGATGTCCGTTGCAGATGGGACATCACGATGGATAGTATAGCGCGAAGACTGGGAAGTACCGGTAGAAGACATGATGATCAGAAAGGAATTATAAATGCGTAAAAGTGTATCAAAAAGCAATGTAGAAAATTTGGAAGGCTTTGGTTGCAAGAAAAATTCGCAAGAGCTTCACTAGCACAAGTGAGGAATGAATTAAATTCAGCCAACTTATAGGTGAATTTGGTGGGTCCATTACACTGAATAGTAGTTTGGCTGATCAGTTCTGAACAAAAATTTGCAGGCATGTGCAGTACTATAAAAATAGGCTATAAAAATCGCGGCAAAGGTTTGTAGGGCTCTGAACGTATCAGGCGAACGTTTTCGAGGGCTGGCGAAGGATGAACCTTAGCCCAGGAGGGTCCTTCGTCCAGGTACTGTCATAAATGCATTTTTTCACAATCTGAACCTATGGACAACCTAATTTTGACATTTTAAGATCATCTAGCAGGTCGGCGAAGGTTCATAATGAGGTTATGATGCTCAACGAAGGTTTCCAAAATGGCATATCACTAAACATTCGTCTGACTCAAAATATGGATTTTTATTTGTCAGGAACCTTCGTCCACCTCAATTTAAATAAATCAAGAGTGGATGTATAGTCTGAGAGCTCAGCGAAGGTTTCTGGTACTGTATTAGGCCAAATCTGTCCAAATCAGTGGTTTTCTAAGTTATTGTCCATCAAAAAATAATGTGCTTCTTTTTCCTTATGATGATGACTTCTTGACTTTTGCTCATCAATCTTTCCTTATTTTTTTTTTTTTTCTTTAACTATCTTTTTCCAAAAAACTCAGCAAATTAAATATTGAAAACAAAAAATTGAAAAACAAATAAAATTAAAAAATATATTGAGATCAAGCTTGCTGGACTGGCGGAGCAGGCTGCCAAAACTTGCATAATCGGCTTCCATTAACCGGAGTATCGAATAGTTTTCCATCCAAGTGCTCAAGAATTACTGCGTCATAGTTCAAGATTTCCTTCACTTTATACGGGCCTTCACTGGTAAACTTCAACTTACCCTTGATCAGCTTGGTTTTGTACATCAATGCAAGATCTCCTGCTTTCAGATTTTTTTTGTGCAATTGACAATCGTGCCAGGCCTTGCCGTGGGCTTTCTCTACTGTTAAGGCATGAACTGCGATCAATCGGGTTTCACATAGTTTGTGCAACACTTCATGATGGAGTTGTATAGACATATCATCATTCAATCGTTCTGTGGCTGCTATGCGTAAAGATGGGATTAAAAATTCAATTGGCATAACAGCATCTTGATCATAAACCAGTTGAAAAGGTGTTTGACTTGTACTATTTTTTTAAGCGGTTCTGAATGCCCATAATGTTGCATACAGTTTATATTTCCAATCGGACCGACTTGCTTCAACTGTCTTTGTCATAATGGTGCAGAGAATCTTATTGGAAGATTCAGCTTGGACATTCCCTCTAGGATAGTAGGGAATACTAAATCTGTGTATAACAAAAAAATCTTCCAGTAAGCACTTTATTATTTGATTAACAAAGTGTGTATCCCGGTCACTGACAAGTTCGATCGGACATCCAAATCTGATTATAATATTTTCATATAGAAAGTTGGCCGTAGATTTCGCATCACCCACTTTGACAGCTTTGGCTTCAACCCACTTGGTCATATAATCAGTTGCGACGATAATGTATCGGGCCTGAGATCCTTGCGTGACAGGATGAATAGGACCAACATAATCCAGTCTCCATTTTTCAAACGGTGCTTGCAATAAAACCGGATGCAAGGGTTTATAATTCTGTCAAGTAGGCCATCGTGCTCGCTGGCAACATCACATGTCTGAATAAAATTTTCTGTGTCCTTATGAAGCGTAGGCCACCAACAACCGGATTGCAAAAGTTTGCGAACAGTAATATCTATAGAGAAGTGTCCTCCACCCATGCCATCATGTGAAAACATGATTAAATCTAGTACTTCATGTGGTAAAACACACCTTCGTAAAATATTATCTGATCCACAATGGTACAATTGTCCTGCAATTAATTGATAAGGTTGAGCCTTGTGAATCAATTGTCTCTTCTGTACTTTTGTCAAAGAGTCATTCGGTTGTCCTAGCATCAGGTACTCAACAATATCTGCCGCCCACTCAGGTACTGCTTCAACATAGAACAGTGCAGCATCTGGCAGTTCATCATCCACTTCAGTATTAACTGGTGCGGATTCAATTCGCGAAACGTGATCAGTAGATAATCTTGCTTTCTCTTTTGAACCACAATCCGAAAGTCAAATTCAGTCAATAATAATAATCATCTTGCAATACGTCCAGTATTGCATGTCTTGTTTACCAAGTAAAGTAATGGTTGATGATCCGTATAAAATGCAAAGTGCGTTTCCATAAGGTAGTGACGAAATTTTTGAACAGAAAAAATCATGGCTAGCGCTTCATGTTCTGTTGTTGAATAATTCTTCTCTAGATCTGTAAGCTATCTGCTTGCAAATTGTATAGGGTAATCCTTCTTATAGTCACCTGGCTGCGTCAAAACTAATCCAATGGCATATTTTGAGGCATCCGTATGAACATGAAACTCTATCGTCCAATCTGGAGAACGCAGTATTGGTGCTGAAGTTAATGCTTTTCTTAACTTTTCAAAGGCTTCTACTGTCCAAATAGGAACAATAGTTAGTTTGTATATAGGTCGTGCTAAATCCGCAAAGAAGATAATAAAAATTCGATAGTAGTTCGCATGACCCATAAACACATAAACTCCTCGAATTGTTGCTGGCGGTGGCAATTCCACAATAACTTTGATCTTAGAATAATCGGTGGCAATACCATGTCTTGATATCACATGTCCAAGCACAACTCCGTGCAAAACCCATGTCTGGCATTTTTCCAGATTTAGAGAAATCTGATATTTGCGGCATCTTTCAAATACTTTCTCCAATCGATCCAGGTGGTATGTATCTGTACTATGAACTCCCAAGTCGTCCAAGTAAATTTCAAGGAATTTATGCAGATAATCTTTAAACGCAAATTGCATTACTCTTTAGAATGAACTTGGTGCATTACAGAGTCCAAACGGCATTACTTTGTAAGCATAGGTGCCCCATTCTGTTGCAAAAGCAGTTTTGTGGCGATCGGCAGGTGCAATCTTAACCTGGTTGTAACCACTAAATCCAACCATGAAACTATAAGCTTCCGCTCCAACAAGGCGATCCAAAATGCTTTCAGTAAAAGGCAACGGAAAGTAATCCTTCCGTGTCACTTTATTCAATGCTTTGAGATTCACACAAATCCTCAATTTTCCATTTTTCTTAGGAACAATGACAATCGGTGAAATCCATTCAGTGTGCTCAATCTCATAAATGAGATCGGCATCAAGCAATCTCCGAAGTTCTTTCTTAATCAGATCTGCCACATTAGGATTACAGCAATAGAAGTTTGTAACCTTTGGATCTGCATCAGGTACTAAAGGTATGGTATGTTCAATCACTGATGTCGAAATACCCTTCAAATCTTGATAAGTCCATGCAAAGCAATCTTGATACTTAATAAGTAACAAGCGGAGTGCTTGATACTATTCAGGAGTAAGTTGTGATCCCACTTGTACAATCTTTTTCGGTTCTCCTGGTCTGGCAAGATTCATTGGCTGCATCCTAGCTGGGCCATCGTAAACCTCTTTAGATTTCGGTATGTGTTCTTCAGGTTCACGATGTGCTTTAGGTAACATAATAACCACATCATCCAGTGTATAACGTTTAAAATGTTTTGGCATATCATGCTGGATTACATTTGCTTGTTCTTTTTCGAAAGGACTTGTCTTGGATCTTTGTTTAGTCTTCTTAGCAGGAATTGATCGTGGAGGTGATGACTTTCGAGATGATGATTCTTTTTTCACATGTGAAGACTTCCTAGACGATGATGTCTTGCTGTAAGTCTGACTTGAAGAATCATTCTTGACTTTTCCTTTGTCTTTATCCAATAGAGGTGGCACTTCCTTTGAATCAATCTTCCGAGGGATATTTTTTCATTTCAGGACCGTATTATAATGTTGCTTAGCTTGTTTCTTCGTCATCAAACCTGTGATCTTGTCTCCCTTCAATATAACTGCTTTGGGCGGTTTGATTGTTGGTTCATCAGAAACATTATGCACTTCAAATCTGGTCGGATCCATATGATTTAAAATCTGCTCATCTGTAAGTTCTGCATTGCCATCATAAGTCAAGGCATGGCTCACTAGTATGAGATCATCCTCAATTGGATCTGGTATAGGTTCTGTTGATATCCAGGCTACATTTAGTGGAAACGTGATTTGTGTATCCAAAGTTCGATCTAATAAGAAAATCTCGTTCAATACTGATTGAATATCTTGTTGACACATATATCCTACTGTACAATCAATTGTTGCAAGAGCTTCATTTCAAATGACAGTATCCGTTTGAGAATCGTAATGAACTCCCAATTTTTTCTTTGGTCGATCACAAGTGTGATCCGTTGTTGATGAATCATCATCTTCTTTTTGAACCACTGGTTTGATAGTCCAAGTCGTAGGATCAACTTTAACTGCACATTCACGATTTTCAAAAGTGATTTTTTTGGTGCCCTAGTTATGAATTACTTGCGCAACTCGTAACCATGGACGTCCTAATATAACTCGGTAGACATTTGGTGCTTGTGGTAAGTCCATCATGATGAAAGTAATGACGAACTGTACTCCTGCAATTCTGACAGGTATATCTTCTACCATTCCTCGTGGACGAACTGTCGTTTGATCAACTAGCTTAATAGCAAAAGTAGTAGGTTTGATCTTTGTATTGCAACCTTCTCAGGTTCCTTGTTTGCTTCTCCATGAAAATTTTTCAATGATTTGATCTTCTCATCAAATTGCAACTGTAACTTTTCCATCTGTTTCTGCTGGGTCTTCCCAAGTTTCTCGAACTCATTGAGCATCATTTCTGCAGTAGCATTGGCATTCGTTGATGCAATAGTGGTGGATGTCGTAGTAGTCTTCCCTACTGTATAAGGCAACATACTGACAGAGAAACCTATTCAGATCACCAATCTTAAGATCCATTTGGATCTAAGATATTAGAGAAAATAACAAAAATCAATCAAATTTGCCAGATTTGGTCAAAAAGAGACAAAAAGCGTCATCAGGGCTTAGAACTTTTTATCCTCTTTCAAGAAACCTATGGCGAGTTGCAGACACCTTCGATTTTGTTCACAAAAACTTCAGTTTGAAGGGCGAAGATTAATTTCCAACAAATTTCCAGAAACATCAAAAAAACCGTCAAAAAACATCAAAAAATCTCCAAAACCCTAAAAATATAGAAAATAAGCCTTCGCCCGATTCATTGTGCTTAGAAGTGATTCAGATCTATCTACTGCCAGGTCGACAAAGAGTAATATAAAAAAATATAAAGATTTTTAGAGGATCAGTTGTCATATTGCTATATTTTTGTCAAAAAGTTACTTTTTTGCAAAAATACCAATATTACTCTTGATCCTTCACCATAACCTTTGTTGAGTTTTCAAAATATTCTATTTATAGTAAGATACTATTTTTGAGTTCGACGAAGATTATTCTTGATCAGATCATAGAAAATCTTGAATTTTACCCTCGTTAGACAACAAAAAACTGTATTTCCTTGTGTCAAAAACCTTCGTCCGGTTTTTCATAGTTTTATCTATGTCAAATTTTTCACCAGAGATGTCGGCGAAGGTTATTTCTCAAGAAATTGTCAAAAGTTTTGTTCGGAGAGTTTTTTTTTTCTTCCCAAAATAGCATTGTTTAACCTTTGCCGAGCCAACCTTCGCCAGTCCTATTTTTAGTTTTTGATTTTCCAGATCAAGTCTCTGTCAAAATTTGGATCAAATCTGATATATTCTGAATTGGATTTTGAGAGATTTATCATTTTTGAGAAGTATCAATTGATCGAATTTCAAAAAGTTTTTTATCATATAGAGTCAGATTCTTGAAAAAGGAAATAGATCTAGCGGATTTGATCTGAGATAGTTTTTTGGAAAAATCTAGATCCAATCTCATTGTCCGCTTGATCTAAATTTGTAAAGATGGCTGTCCCTGGAGCTGCTCCTGGAGGTGCTCCACAGGAGGTCAATTCAATTATTGCTAGAAGAGCACCCCGATTGGATCTACCCAAGTATAATGAATTAACAGATCCAGTTAGATTTCTTCAGATCTATGCTGAGTCCTGTGAGGTCTATGGTGAGATTTATCCTCAAGATAAACTTAAGCTATTTCCTATGGCCTTAACAAGCGCAACACAAGATTGGTACTATTTCAAACAAGCAAATCCACTCAAATCAAGCAAAATCAATCCCAAACTAACCCTAAAATGCAGATCTAGCACTATTCATGCCACGACAAGATGCCTAATGCAAGCTAACCATCAACCAAACATGCTTCAAACTGAAAATTTGGCGTAGCTCCCCGGCATAAGCTTTTTTACTTTCACTATAACCAACAAAGATGCCTTTGAAAGAAGTGGCATCTTCCTTTTTCCTTGTTTCAAAAGAAATTTGTACATAACAAGTACATCCAAAAACTTTCAAATCACTAAGATTTGGCTTTTTGCCAAACAATACTTCATAAGGGTTAAGTCCTTTAATGGCACTATTAGTCATTCTATCACAAAGAAAGTTTGCACATAAAATAGCTTCTCCCCAAAATGAAATAGAAAGAGATGCATCAGCACACTCACATAGTGTCCTATTCTTTCTCTCAGCTACTCCATTTTGTTGTGGAGTATATGTACAAGTAAACTCTCTCTTTATGCCATTAGTTTCACAAAACTCTTTCATCCTATTGGAGATGTACTCCCCTCCATTATCACTTCTTAATACTTTCAAGCTAGTATTAAGTTGCTTTTCCACAAGAGTTTTGAACTTTACAAAGGACTCAAAAACTTCACTTTTCTTAGACAAGAGATAAACCCAAGAGTATCTTGATTCATGTGAAAATGAATGAACATCCGAGTGTATAAGGTCAAGAGGAGAGTTAGATCTTATCAAAGATTTTTTGAAATGAAGCTTATGAGATTTGGAGAGTCCACAAGCTTCACAAAGCTTGCCACACTTGGATATGGTTTTGGGAAGTCCCCTTGCTACCTCCTTTGTCACCATGGTCTCCATAGCTTTGTAGTTAGGATGGCCTAACCTTTTGTGCCATAATTCCACTTGAGTGAGCTCCTCCCTTGCCATGTTCACACTTTCAACCATCACATTAGTATCCAATTTGAATAACCTCCCTTGCTTGAAACCACTAGCAATACATTTTTCATCTTTCAAGATAGAACATGCTCCATGCTTGAAATGTACATCTAATACACTATCCATAAGTTGTCCTACACTCAACAAGTTCTTTGTAATTGAAGGTACATAAAGAACATTGTCTAGATCTATTTTTTTGGATGATCCTAGACATAAAGGAATGGATCCAACACCTACAATCTCACATTCTTGATCACTTGCAGTGAAGATAAATCTCTTAGAACTATTATAAGAAAGTAGATTAGAAAAGTAGTCTTTTTGGTGAGTCATGTGAGAGCTTGCCCCACTATCAATTTACCAAGTGTCTTGATTATATGTTTGTGGTGAGGATACCATCAAAGATAGATTGCCTTCTTCCTCCTCCTCAAGCACAAGATTGCCTTGATTGTCCTTCTCTTGGGCATTCTTCTTCTTGTAGCACTCGGATGCAAAATGTCTCTTTTTTCCACAAAAGAAACACTTGAGCTTCTTCTTGTCCTTCTTGCTCTTGCCTTTGGAACTTGATGCTCCATCTTTGTTCTCCATCACATTCAAATTCTACTCTATGTCCTAGATCTGTGATTTCGCTTACAGAGAGCAGATTTGTAGATAAATTTGGTACATACATGACTTTAGAGAGTAGCTTAGATTGATCATTTGCAAAGGTTAATCTTACAGTGCCTTCACCTTTAATAGCCTGTGTGCTATTGTCACAAAGGTGAACATACTTTTTGGTACTGTAAGGTGTATAGGACTCGAAACAGCCAATAAGGCTAGTCATGTGCTGAGTGGCTCCGAAATCCAGGAACCAAGAACTGTCGCCAGATGCTCCTTGATGGCTGGTCATGAAGGCATCATGATCCGCTTTTTGAATAGGCTGTGGAGCTTCTGTAGCTGCATTTGCCACTTGATTCGACTGACTCTTGTTGTTGTTTTTCGCTTGCAGTATCCGGCAGTCTTGAATTTTGTGGTTGTTTCGCTTAAAGTATCTGCAGAACAGCTTCTTCTTTGTCTGCGGATTCAACTGTTCTTTGTGTTGTGTTGGTTTCTGGTCTGGCTTTGATTGCTTCGAGCCTTTCTTCTTCTTCTGCTTAGTCGTGCTCTTGTTGGTGTATAAGGCGTGAGAATCAACTGAGGAACTTGAGACTTCATTCCTCTGCGTGTCTTCCTGCAACAACATAGTAATGACTCTCAAAAGAGTCAATTCTGGATGAGTCGTGATGATCATCACCCAGCTGTCGTATGAGCTTGGCAAGCTTGTAAGCAGTTGTGAAGAATTGAAAAAGATTATCTATGTTAGATATAGGGGTCTTATGTTTTTTACATCAAGCATCTAGGTGTAGGATGTTGATAGGAATAAATTTGGCATAGATGGCAAATTATGCATTTCCACTTGTAATGCCACTATTGAGCCAAAATAGAGTAAGAGGCTAAACACTTGCTAATTAGAGTGTAGACAAGTGTAAAGTTTTTGTTTGATGAATTCCAAGAGGTCCAATAGGATTTAGAGGTGGAACCTTGTGAGGTCCAATAGGAAATTGAGGTGTGCTTGAATATAGTCCAATAGAATTAAGAAGTGCATAGATCAATGATCCAATAGGATCAAGAGGTGACAAAATATGGTCCAATCATAGTTAAGCATAGTGGTAGCTCGTGGACCTACTAGTATCATTGTACTCCTCATTTTGAAGTCAATTCGATTTGGTGATTTCATGGATTTTGTGAGTTATTGGATTTCTAGCTTTCTCTCTCTACCCGAGAGCTCATGATGCATTTTCTCTCTCTACCCGAGGAGAGCAGCTTGTTTTTACTTAGATTATTTTTTGAATACTTCCCACACATATGAGTGAGAGTTGGAAGTGATTGAATGCATGTAGTAGTGTGTTTTTGCCATAGGATTCAAGATTGATCTTGAATCTCAATCTAGCCTTGATCTTGGTGCATTTCTTAGTGTATTTCACATGTGCTAAAAGTGTTAGATCCTAACTTTGCCTATACTCCATCATTTGATGTGAAATAGATCTTGTTTTAGAGAGATTTGAGTAGCTAGTGAGAATCAATTCACAAATTGTTGTAAGATCTTTCATAGGAGGAGATAGTACTCAATTATTGGATGCTATTGAAAGTGTGTAGCAACATTTATTGTTCATCATTTGAGTTTTCTTCACTTCAAATGTCTTCAATGGGTTCATCCTTGTTGGAACCAAGTGAAAGATTGACCACTTCAAATTATTCAATTTGGAAAATGAGGATGGAGTCCATCTTGATCCTTCAAGACGTGAAAGACATAGTTCTTGGCCTTGAAGAAGAACCACAAGTTCTTCAAGAGGTTCAAAAATACAAAAAGAGAGCTAGGATGGCTCTCCACTACATTAAGATGAATGTCTCTAATGAGATATTGAGGGAGATAGGTACTTGTACAAGAGCCAAAGAAGCTTGGGATTGTCTCAAGACTATCTATGAGGCTAAGAATACCTCTAGGCTTCTCACTCTTAGGAATCAAATCTTTCAAAGTAGCCAAAAGAGTGATGAGAGTGCATCTAGTTATGTTTTGAGAGTAAAAGATATTCATAGAGAGCTTGCTTGCATTGGTGATTCCATCAATCAAAATGAGCTAGTTCAAGTCATTCTCAATGGCTTGAGAAGTGAATTTAATAACCTTGTCCAATCCTATGCCATTAAGGAGGAGCTACCAAGTTTGGAGGCTCTCCAAAGTGTGCTAATTTCAGAAGAATCAAGACAAGAGTACAAGCTCTTGAGGATGGACAAGCTTTCTCTCACTCATAATGATGGCAAAGCTCTCTTTGCCAAGGATAAGCACAAAGAGAGGAGCAAGAACCAACATTAACAATCCTCAAGCAAGGACAAAGTCAAATCCAAAGACAAAGATGAGGAGGAAGATGATTCCTCTAATGCTTCATCATCCAAGCTCAAGAAGAAGAAGAAGATCAAGTGCTTTTATTGTGGCAAGAAAGGTCATTATGCCACCAATTGCTTCAAAAAGAAGAATCAACTCAAGCAAGCCAATATTACCAATGAGAAGGAAGACACTATTGCAAGTGATAGAGAGGGATCTCTTATGGTCTCTACTTTCTCATCTACTCCTTTCAAGAAGGACGGCCTATGGTATATTGATAGTGGAGCCTCTTCACATATGTGTAGCTCCAAGGACTCTTTCTCTTCTATTGCACCTTATGATGGAGTGAAGAAATCAATATACACTGCAAATGATTTTGAATGTCCTATTGAAGGCATAGGGAACATTCCCTTGAAGCTTGCATCCTCTAAAGTTCTTTCTCTCTCTGGAGTTCTTTATGTACCTAAGCTTACCAAGAATCTTATTAGTGTTGGCCAATTGCTTGATAATGGCCTTGATGTAAAATTCAATGTTGATACTTGCACTATCAAGAAGAATGATGAGATACTTGCATTAGGATCTAGATTTGGTGGCATCTATAAACTAGATCCAAATGAGTATGTGAATGCTTGTAATGTTGCTCTTGTGAACAAGCTCTCTATGGAGGAATTATGGCATAGGAGGTTGGGACATCCCAACTACAAATCCATGCTCTCTATGATCAAAGAATCCAAAGCTATTGGCTTGCCAAAGTCATTCTCCAAGAAGATCAAGCCTTGTGAGGCTTGTGCTATTGCTAAATCTCACAAAAAGCCATTTACAAGATCTTCTATCAAAATCAAGCATCCTTTGGAGTTAATCCACTCGGATGTGCATTTCTCATCAACTACAAGCAAGGCAAGAGCCACTTGTTTTGTTACTTTCATTGATGATTACACAAGATTCACTTGGATATATCTTCTTGCTTCAAAATCTATGGTGTTTGATCATTTCCTTATTTTCAAAGCTTATGTAGAGAAGCAATTCTCATTCAAGATTAAAGCTCTTAGAAGTGATGGAGGTGGTGAATATATCTCCAATAAATTTCAAGATTTTTGTGAGCTTGAAGGCATTAAAAGAGAGTTTTCTTGTGCCTACTCTCCATCTCAAAATGGAGTGGCCAAGAGAAAGAATAGATCTCTATGTGAATGTGCAAAATCTATGAGAATTGAGGCATCTTTGCCCAAAGATTTTTGGGGAGAAGCCATTAATTGTGCAAATTATCTTTGCAATAGGCTCCCACATATAGCTCTTGGAGGAAAGTCACCATATGAAATCTTATATTTGAAGAAGCCTAAGGTTGATCACCTTAGAGTTTTTGGATGCTTATGCTTTGTCCATATTCCCTTGGAAAAAAGGAAGAAAGAAGATCCTAGTGCATGCAAAGGGATCATAGTTGGATACTCACTCACCAAAAAGGCCTATAGAGTCTTTATACTCTCTACTTCTCAGGTTATTGAAAGTAGAGATGTCTTTCATGAAGATCAACTCATCTTTTGAAGAGGCCGAGATCAAGAAATCTATGGATGCATCACCAATTATTGATTTTGAAGACAATCATGATGTGATGGGGTTGAGATTTGAAGAAGACTCTCCTCGGATTTTCTCACCAAGAAGATCCATGAGAGATAGATCCGAGCCTAAGAGGCTCTCATATGTTGACAAAGGCAAACAAGTGGATCTTGATTCCACTAATTATGTTTTTTATGTCTCTCATGAAGAGCCAAAGAATGTACAAGGGGCACTCAATACCAAGGAGTGGTATGATGCCATGAAGCAAGAGTATGATGCATTGATCACCAACAATACTTGGGAGCTTGTGGATCCTCCTTCCAACAAGCATGTGATTGGTTGCAAGTGGGTATTTCGGATCAAGTTCAATCATGATGGCACCATCAACAAGCATAAAGCAAGATTATGTGCCAAAGGATTTGCTCAAATCCATGGTCTTGATTATGAGGAGACCTTTGCACCCGTTGCAAAGATGGTGACAATAAGAATTCTTATTTCTCTTGCTTGTTTTTTCAAGTGGAAGGTGTTCTAATTAGATGTATCCAATGCTTTTTTAAATGGTTATCTTGAGGAGGAGATCTATATGGAACAACCTCAAGGATTCATCAAGGATGAGTCCAAAGTGTGCTTGCTCTTCAAAAGTCTTTATGGACTCAAGCAAGCACCAAGATCATGGTATTCAAGACTTAACTCTTTTCTTATCTCACTAGGATTTACTCTTAGTGACTATGATCCTTCCATGTATCTAAAGTTTGTTGATAGCAATATTGTCATTCTTCTAATTTATGTTGATGACATTATTCTTTGTGGAAGTTGTATCAAGCTAGTTGATGAAACCAAGCTAGCACTTGGATGTGAGTTTAAAATGCAAAATCTAGGAGAGATACATTACATCCTAGGCCTAGAAATTGATTTTTATGAAAATCATGTCTTTATATGCCAATCTAGATATGCTCACTCTATGTTGAAAAAATTCCATATGGAAAATTCTAAGAGCATAGATACTCCAATGGAGCAAATTGTAAAATATCCTAATAAAGGTGATGAAAGATCCTTTGAGGACATCACACTTTTTAGGAGTCTTGTAGGCTCCTTGATTTGGCTTACCATTACTAGGCCCGATCTTAGTTTTTGTGTGCACAAATTGAGTCAATTTATGCAAGATCCTAAGATCCATCATTGGAAGATGGCCAAGAGGATTCTAAGATATGTATCTTCATCTTGTGATTATGGTCTACTCTATAAAAGTGAAGATCTATCCATTATTGGCTACTCGGATTCGGACTTTGCAAGTGACAAGATGGATCGAAAGTCTATTAGTGCATACACTATCTTTCTTGGAGGCAATCTAATATCTTGGCTTCAAGATACTATACCTCTCTCTTCATGTGAGGCCGAGTACAAAGCACTCACTACAACTACCAAAGAAGTGCTTTGGATCAAGAGGTTATTAATGGAACTAAAGTGCATCAAGGAGGATGATCTACCAATGATCAAGTGTGATAACATCTCGGCCCAAGCTCTTGACAATAATCCCATATTTCATGCAAGAAGCAAGCACATAGAAGTGGCACACCATTTTGTGAGAGAAAAGCTTATTGGAGGAGAAATCTATTTGGAGCATGTCAACTCGTCCTCTTGTATTGCCGATCTACTCACCAAGCCTTTGAGCAAAAGTGCTTTCATCAAGCATAGATCTAATCTTGGAGTTATATCAAGATCAATGCTCAAATCTTCATAGATAATTTTTAGGAGGAGTGTGAAGAATTGAAAAAGATTATCTATGTTAGATATAGGGGTCTTATGTTTTTTACATCAAGCATCTAGGTGTAGGATGTTGATAGGAATAAATTTGGCATAGATGGCAAATTATGCATTTCCACTTGTAATGCCACTATTGAGCCAAAATAGAGTAAGAGGCTAAACACTTGATAATTAGAGTGTAGACAAGTGTAAAGTTTTTGTTTGATGAATTCCAAGAGGTCCAATAGGATTTAGAGGTGGAACCTTGTGGGGTCCAATAGGAAATTGAGGTGTGCTTGAATATAGTCCAATAGAATTAAGAGGTGTATAGATCAATGATCCAATAGGATCAAGAGGTGACAAAATATGGTCCAATCATAGTTAAGCATAGTGGTAGCTCGTGGACCTACTAGTATCACTGTACTCCTCATTTTGAAGTCAATTTGATTTGGTGATTTCATGGATTTTGTGAGTTATTGGATTTCTAGCTTTCTCTCTCTACCCGAGAGCTCATGATGCATTTTCTCTCTCTACCCGAGGAGAGCAGCTTGTTTTTACTTAGATTATTTTTTGAATACTTCCCACACGTGTGAGTGAGAGTTTGAAATGATTGAATGCATGTAGTAGTGTGTTTTTGCCATAGGATTCAAGATTGATCTTGAATCTCAATCTAGTCTTGATCTTGGTGCATCTACACACCTTAGGAGATCACAAGTACATGTAGTGGACAGTCCACACGTGTGAAATCCAACCATTACTGCATCTTGATCGTCTATGACAGATCCGACAGCGGCCATTTGCCTTAGCAGGTTCTTGAATTGATTAATGTGATTCTATAGAGAATCACCATTCGCCATCTTGAGGGAGTAGAATTTCTTCCTGAGATGTAGCTTGGAAACTATATCTCACACTTCGTATAGTGTGCTCAAGATGTCCTAGACTTCTTTCAATGTCTGGGCCTCGGATACGTGGCCGATCTGGGTATCCGTGATGTTGAGGATGATCAGCGCGAAATCCTTTCCATCCTTCAGCTTCCATCTAGCAATTGCTGCATCGTCTGCTTGGGGTTTCCCTTCTACACCTGTAACAACGTCATACAATTATTTAGCCATTAGTGTTGTTTTCATCTTAAATTTTCACAGATGGTAATTGGCTCCATCAAGCTTGTCCATGACAGGACTGGCTTTCCCTTGGGAATCCATGTGGAAAAATTTGTCCAAGTGATAGGAAAAACTATCAGTGACTTAAGTATGAAAATCTGACACAGAAAATACAGAACAAGAAAACAATTACTCTATTGGCTAGTAGAGTGTTGTATTGTGGAAGCTTATCAGGCTACGAAAACGAGCTCTGATATCATGTTGGTGAAAGAGGGTGTGTCATGTGTGAGAAACGAAGATAGCTTGAAAATGAAAAATGAACACGAAAAGAAACGAAACACGAACGATAAACGAACTCGAACGGAAAGTGTTCGTGCGTAGCGAAATTAGCTATATGACTCGTTCCTAAGTATGACTATGCCTATCAGAGACGAACAGAACGTTAGTGATAAGCAAACAGATGGAAGGAAGGGTGGTGGTGGTGGTGACAACGGTAGATGGTGTGGGCGATAGGCATGAAAATGGATGCAGATGTTGTGACAAGAGGGCTAGTTGAAGGAGGAGATTGATTTCCAAATACTTGTGCTTTTCTTTCTGAAGGATCTTCATCGTGACTCGGGTACTTCTTCTAATCGAGTTGCTTTGGATTGCCCATCTGTCTTCTTAGCCTTGTCGTTGTCGTCTTTGGGTTTGTGACCTTGGCTATCGATCTTGCTGATGTTGTTGCTGGTAGCGTAATTGCTTCAGTGTATCCAAGCAAATCCAATGCAAGTAGAGTATGATGCATTAGAAGAAAATCATACTTGGAATCTTGTAAATCTTCCAAGAGGGAAGAAGCCACTTGCATGTAAGTGGATTTATAGAATAAAGTACAATCAAGATGGATCAGTGTATACTGTCAACGGACTAGGAATGTTGACGCGGACAAGGACGTCGCAAATTCTCTCACTTCGCATTTTATGTGAAGTGGTTTTCTCTCACTTTGCAAATTTTGGGAAGTGGTTGGGAACATTCCTCGTTCAAAATAGACGACCTTTGGCATTTTCTCTCTCTTCGGGATTTTGCGAAAAAAGTCGAAGGTGCCCTAAAACAGTTCAACTCTTGAAAGTAGATAACCTTCGGGAAGTTTCTCTCTTCGCCTTTTTACGAAAAAGTCGAAGGTGTTAAAAGTAGTTGAACTTTGAACTATGCCTAAGTGTCGCATTTCATGGAAATGCAAAAAAGCCGACACTGTAGAAAACATAGTTCATTTCTGTAGATTGTCACGACACCTAGTAATGTATTTCTGCAGACTTGTTCTAAATGCTAATTTCGTGGAAGTCCTTGAAGATGGCCAAGTCTTCAATGATTTCAAATTATTGAACTTAACATCTGAACTTGAAATTATGATAGGATTGGTTATCCTTTGCTGGAGATCAGCCGGAAGCCGTTGTAGACATTCTTCAAGTAAATTGGCTATCTAAGTTTGTGATTTTTGCAGACATCAGATGAGCAGACATAGAACCAAAGTTGGTTTCACCTGACCCTAGATCAATGATCAATAAACGTGCAGGAAGAATCATGAAATAGAAATTAGTCATTCACCAAGGAGACAACTATGGGCTTAATTTCCAACAATTACCACTTACAAGTGGAATTACATCAAACTAGACAAACTAGAATTGTGAAATTTCAACACTCCTCACAATCTAGCTAGTTGATAACATAGCTTTACTAATTAAGCCAAGGGTTGATCTGAGCTTTAGAAATGCAGCCTTTTGAAGAGGTTTTTGTCAATATATAGGCAATGAATTCTTCACTTAGAACATGCTCCAATGATATCTCCTTAGCTTGGACTTTCTCCCTTACAAAATGGGAATAAAGATACAAACTTGTGATCTCTTCAAGTGGAACATCAAATCATTTATGAGAAAGACCTATCCAAAATACAAACTTGATGGGGCCCACACGAGCTAATGGAGCTCCTAGAATCATAGGGATGAGCATATAAGCAACTGTGGCATATGACAACTATCCTAGGGCCCATGCGAGCTAATGGAGCTCCTAGCATCATAGGGATGAGCATATAAGCAGATGTGGCATATGACAACTATCACCATCCAATGTTGGTGGCTTCATAAGAGCATGCACCATCCAACAACCTTATGGCCTTGGGTGGTGGTGGTGGCCCCATAATTGCATAGATGCGATATGTCACCCGATGTTAAAATTTGACAAGTTTGATGTTTTCCATGTTGCATGTGATGCAATTTCGACATACATCTTTATCAACATTGATGTACTTCATATGATGTTTGGTGCTACCTAGAACTCTACAAAACATAGCTTTCAAAGTATGAAAACTACCACGCATATTCCAAATAGGTTATTCAATTCTAAGTGTGAGTTGTTTGACTTCACAACATTCATATAATGCAACTACTTTTATAACTATAACAATTAGCTCTACAAGCTTGTGAGCATGTGAGGTGCATGACATTGCACCATTTTTTTAATGCACTACCATTAAAACTCTTGCCATTACTTTTTGGTGGCTTTGAATTTATAACATTCTTGTGACTCAACTAATATCACAACTCTTACAATCATTTCTCTACAAAGTTGCAAGCATGGCTTGAATCAAGCCATGGTTGCTTCCAGCAATAATAGGTGCTTCCTCCAATAGCCATCTTATAAATGTTGTCACACAAAAAAACTTAGTTGATGCGCATTTTTTAAGCTGCCAATTTAATAGATTGTGGCACATGAGCCACTAATGTTTAGAATAAAGTTTTACCTTCAACAAATTAAAGAGGGCTTTGAGGGATTTAAAATATTTTATGCCCTTCAAATACATTCTAGAAGGCCTTCTACATGCCAATGCAATGTCGAATTTCAATTCACAAGGGTGAGTTCCCATCGTCTAATTAGTCTAAA
The DNA here is from genome assembly GCA_029204225.1 of Diphasiastrum complanatum. NCBI lineage: Eukaryota > Viridiplantae > Streptophyta > Lycopodiopsida > Lycopodiales > Lycopodiaceae > Diphasiastrum > Diphasiastrum complanatum. Next base: position 39,455,277 of record CM055111.1, on the reverse strand, counting down.
TGCCATCCTAACCCTAGGGAATGGTTGTAAAGTTATTTTGGGCTAAACTCTTTACCATTGTTGCAATGCGTGTAACCTAGGAGTTGGGTTCGGGCTATTTTTTTGTTAAGTTCCAGTGCTCGCAAAAAACCTGACTTTTAAAATTATATATCACGTACTAAATTTATAGTTGTAGGTTATTAAAGCCTACTAATCTAGAGGGCTAATACTTTTTTAACTTGTTGTAAACAAAACTTGTAGTTTTTAATCTGCTAAAAAAGGGCATTAGACTTATAAGCTATAACTAAGCAAGGGCCTAAATGCAGCCTTCACCCTTCAACAGCCTCGGGCCCTTCAATGACCGGTTCAGCCTTCAGCCTCTCTCTCTCTCTCTCTCAACCCACATTATTGCTATTTTTTATGTGAAACCTTTAAAAAACCCTAAAAGATAAAAAACAGCTCTCTGTCTCTCTCTCTCTCTCTCTCTCTCTTGATGCACGCCTCTTCTTCTCTCTCTTGCCCTCTTATACCTTTCTCTCTTTCTAAAAACTTCTATTTCGATGAATTTCTAAAGTCATATGTTCTCTCTCTAGAAATTCCTGAATGCACATGTCATTTTAAATCCATTTCAAATGCATTTCAAATGCCCTTCAAATAAGTTTTAGGGCAACCGTGGACCAATGAGGATAGACAAAACCCTTTTTGTCTATCATTGCCCACTCACTCACTCGCTCTCTCTCTCTCTCTCTCTCTCTCTCTCTCTCTCTCTCTCTCTCCCCCATGGCCTTCTTCGGCCTCTCTCTACTCTCCTCTCTTCTTCTCTCTCTCTCTCAAAGGCCCTTCAAAGACCACTTTAGCCTTCTTTTCTCTCTCTCTCTCTCTCTCTCTCTCTCTCTCTCTCTCTCATATGGATGTTGAAACATTGTTATTCAATTGTTAAAACTAGGATCACTAGGTCTTTTTAGCCCGACTTTGAAACAAACCTACAAATTTTAATAGTAGTAGGTTTTTTGTAGGTTAAGAAAATGTTTTTTTGCGAGCACTGCTAGCAAGTGCTTACCAACAATGCAGCTGCATGTGTAAGTTGTAACCTACTAGGGGCTGAATTCAGGGTGATTTTGAGTCAAACATGGCATACCCTCAACCATGATTAAGAGTGCATGCACTCAAAGGGCCCACCCTCCTCCTGCCATGGATGTGTAACTTAGGGCCTGAATTCAAACTTTTGCCAAGTCATAAAAATATGACATTGGCACAATCAACCATGACTAAAGAGAATGCCCTAAGCCCCAACCGCCCCCCCCCCCCCCTTGGAAGATGGAGAAGCCTCCACCATGCTGGGAGAGATCATGAGTCCAAATCTCAACCATACTCCATCCTCCAATGAGGGTGAGCCCACATGCATCATTGGTCAGGCATCAGAACGTGCTCTCCTCAAAAATACATTCTGATACACACCTGTGGTGGTAGAGAGTTATTGGTTTGGTTTGGTGTGTGGTGTGGTGGTAGAGAGTTATGTGTGGGATTGACAAACCAGGTTTAAACCCCCACCCACACATGGCTGGTGTCAAAAAAAGTACATTCTGGAAGAGCCACCTATCATAATATCATCTCTGATGAAGACAAAAGGTTAGAGTGTGGGTCCTTGAAGTCAGCACCTTAGCACATTCTTCACATTCCACCACACCCACGTTCTAGGTGCTGTGCTCTCTTTATTCTGGCCATTCCCATCCCCAATTATGCTGTCCTTATTGGTGCTTTGCTTTTTTTTGCTGCCCAGCAGCTGTCCTTAGGTGATGGCAAAAGACAAAGCACCTCACTCCTGTTTGTCCCACTCAGTCAGGAATCTTGAGACAATGCAAGAAAAAGGGTTGTGCATCAAGGATCTTGAGACCATGCACAGGAAGGGTGGTTGTGCATATTCCTAATGGTGGCTGAGGTTGCAAAGATGGGCCTACACCCTTGCCAAGACGACCTTAGATTCAAATTTTCTGCTTAAGAATTTGGGCTTATGATAGATTGTCGCTTGTGTGCCTTGTGACTAGTTATATTATATGCTTTGTATTCTGTTAAAGAATGATCCATGTCTTTTAAATAGTTCAAAAGAAACACTTACCAGTTAACTTTAGGGCCGACCTTTTTATCTAGATTTTTTATTGTCCAGGTGAAGCTTCATAAGCATTGCTCCATGGTGAAGAACAAGCTGTGATCCACCTGGCCGATCACTAAGCTCACTTTAATGGTTGTCAAGATTCCACTAGTTTTTACTTTTTCTTGATATTTTAAATTTATTGTTATGAAGAAGAATCAGTACTAGAGACTTTGAGCCAATTTGGTCCTTTTGTGAAATTTGCACAACTAGTTTGCATTCTGGATTTTGGATTTACTAGGATAACCCATTGGGCCTTAATGTTTCTACTGAGAAGAGAACAAACAACTACTGTTAAAAGATTAAGCTTGTTCTATCACTATAAGCCAAAATTGCTAAATGTACCACAAGCCCATGATGAATGATCTTTGGCCAGAAAAACAACTTGATTGCAATACAGAATTCTTACTTCAATCCACTGCAAAAATTAATCAGTCAACTTTGAACACAAAAATCAGCCATAGCTCAAGCTCTTTTTCATGCACACTTTACTAGCAGCTGATCTTTCTGGATTTTTTCAGATGCAAGCTTCGTGCGAACATACAAGTTGATTTCCTGCAAAAAGCCGTGCCATGCATTGTCACATATGCTAAAAAGGCCCAGCTATTAACTCTTGCGAATTCTCAAAAGTCTCAAACTCAACAGACAATCTTCTGCAATGGAAAAGATTTTACATATATAGGTGTATGGTAAAACAATTAAATGGAAATAAATCGGCAGCTTCTTTATATCCTTTTAACCTATGATAACCACAAAAAGATTCCCTACAACTCTCAAAGCCATTGTGATCTGTTGGCTCCAACTTCCATTGTCCTTCCAATTTGGCAGGATTGCTTGTTTCTGAGGTGATTCAGTTGCTATATGCGAAAACCAGGACAGAACACTGCAGAGCAACTAAGGAAATTTGACCACCATGCAAGAAACCCATCACAACATCGTACAAACAACTCATTCCAGTCTACTGCTTTCAGTCAAACGAATCAAATGAAGCTGAACAACAGAAAGCAGTGCTGTCTGTCGGCATATTGCCCAAAGTTTCTTCTAATTTTCAAATAATCCGATGGAATCAGCGGCCATCTGTAGAAGCAAATGAGTCAGCAAAACCAGTAGGCCTTGTTGGTATGCTTGTGTGTGTATCATCTAGAAAGCTTGTTGAGGAATTTTCCAGGGCCTGCCACCTCTTCAAAGCCTGGGGAAGAGTCATATCCAGATCAATACCGGCACTTTCTTCATTTTCAAAATCTGAAGGTTTCCACTGCTCCACCATAGGAGCCAAGACGTTGACTGCATGGCCCATATCAGGCCTCTGATAGGGCTCCCTGGCTGTGCAATGGCCCGCCAGCTCCGCAGTTATGCTAATACTAGCATAGGTTTCCTCTGTAAGCTCGATGGCCGTATCGATGGAGGTCCTGAAGGATTCTTTATTGGCACTCATGCGCCTAAACCAAGTTACAAGGTGCATATTTTCTTCAGATTGTGTATCATCGATAGCTCTTCTCCCAGTGATGAGTTCCATTAGTACAACACCAAAGCTGAATACATCTGCCTTTGTTGTTACGCGACCAGTAACTGTAAATGTAAACGAGACACTTGTCAGCAATAAGACCGAATATCCATCCAGATTTTGGTAGAAATTCATAACATTCTCAAAGGCCTTGCAGTAACACGCAAGCTGGGAGAGAAAGAAGTATCTAATCAACTAGAATGGGTTTTATAAAAAACAAACTCAAAACGCTTTCTCTGGAAACAGGATTTCCAGATGCAATTGCATGCATTATACTTACGTAGAAACTGGAAGATAGCGAATATTTAATACTTGCATGCGTCAAATATTGCTCTAAATATCACAGAGAAAGTAAAGGTGATAACGTTATAACCACATGCCATTGCTATAATATAGCTGAAATTACCTGCATATTCTGGAGCCAAATACCCAAAAGTTCCAGCCAACCGAGTCTCAACTGATAGCTTTCCATCTGGAGCCAATTTGACCAATCCAAAATCTGAAACCTTTGCACGGAAATCATCACCAAGTAATATGTTGGATGGTTTTAAGTCCCTGTGTATGAAGGACTTATGAGCAAGCCCATGAAGGTACTCCATTCCACGTGCAACATCGAGTGCAATCGACAGACGCTGCTTCCAGCTCAATGGCTTCAATCCAAGACTCTCGTACTCAAAAAGATGCTGACTTAATGTGCCCTGGGGCATGTATTCGTACACCAGAAGCCTTTCATTGCCCTCAATACAGTACCCAAGAAGAGCAACCAAATGCCTATGGCGTACCTTGGTCAGCACAGCAATTTCTGCTTGAAACTCCTTTGATCCTTTATTGCTGACAACCGCTGCCTCCATTCTCTTCACTGCAATGTTTGTGCCATCATCTAGTTCACCTCTGTATACAACCCCAAAACCACCTCTTCCCAAGATGGTTTGTTCGCTGAAATTCTTGGTTGCATTTCTCAGGACTTGAATGGAAATCAAAAGGTTTCCAGCCTCCACAACCTGAACTTCGCTGGGTCCACTGTTTGATCTACTATGCGACTGACTCGTGTTCCCATTAGTTCCATTACCAGCAACCACAATTTTCACCACCTCTGGATCACGGCCCGAGTCTCCAGGATGCACCACAACAGTGTTTGGACCTTGTATTCTGATAAATCTTGATCTCCTTCTTCTGTATACAAGGCATCCAACAGCAATAAGAAGCACGATAGAAATGGCCCCCACTAGAGCACCAACAATCCCTCCAACAGAAACCGAGGAGGACTTCGTTGAACCTCCTGAGGTGCTGTTGGTTGGTGTAGGTAGTGGACTGCTGCCTGATCCTCCACTAGAAGTTCCAGGTACAGGAGTGGGAGAACCACCACCAGGAGCAGCAGATGGTCCTGATGGAACATCATTCAATGGATTTCCAGTAGTATTGAGCGCAACTTGGGGGGGGAACACAGGAACTGGCTTAGAAAGGTTATTATTGCTCAGATCCACAGTCTTGAGCAACGGCAGTTTAGTTAGTGAAGTCGGAATTGTACCAGTAAGATTGTTGTCGTTCAGCTTTAGAGTCGTGAGACCTGTGAGATTGCCGAGTGCAGGAGAGATGGTGCCATTCAGCTTGTCGTTCACCAGTACAAGATCAGAAACCGTGCCAGCGTTTCCCTTAGTGGTTGAAGCACAAGTAACACCGATCCATCCACCACATGGATCATTACCTATCCAAGATGAAACAAGCACAGAAGGATAATTAACACCATCAAGAAATCCCAACAAACCCATCACTTGAGGATCGCAACCTACTCCAGGCGTCGCCTGACAAAAATTGTTTCCTGAATAGACAAAGTTCACATTGCTTGGAAACTTGGGGATCGGCCCTACTAGCTGATTGTTCTTCACTGTAAAATTTCCAAGGGGCAAATTGACAAGGCCAGGAGGAATAATTCCCTCCAGTGCATTGTCATTAAGGCGAAGATCCTTCAAAGATATGGCATTGGTGAGACCTGCAGGTATCGGCCCAGTGAACCCATTCACCTGAAGCCAGAGCTGCGCCAGTGACTGCATCCCCCCCACGACATCGATCCGCCCACTCAAGACAGGACCTTGCTGATTGTTTGCCTGGAACTGAACCAGATTAGAGCTACTGAATGACGCAGGAAGACTGCCACCCAGGCGATTGTAAGCCACATTGAGGACTCTGAGGTTTGACATCTTCCCTAAGAAGTCAGGTATCGTTCCCGTCAGGCTTATGTTAGTGAGGGATAGAGTGTTAAGTTGCGTTGATCCTTGAATGTCAAATGGGAGCGACCAGCCATTTGTTCCATTTAGAGGATTATCATCCAAATATAGATGCTGCAGGCTGGTTAGCCCAGAGAAAAAATCTCCTGGAATAATGTCAAAGCTGTTGCCTCCGAAGTATGCATCCGTTAGAGATGCAAGGCCTTTCAGAGAAGGTAACGATCCTGTGAAGCCATTGTTCTGCAGCTGCAAGGATTGCAGATTTGTGAGCGCATTCAAACCCGACGTCACTGTTCCCTGGAGATTAAGGCCAGACGCAAAGATAGCAGCAACGGAAGACCCTTCGCATCTCATATGAGCCCATTTGCTGCCGCAGGGATCGTTCCCACTCCAGCCCAAAGCTGATGGGTTCTTCACACCCTTGAGGAAATTCTGCAGCACTTGTAAGTCCCCAGCATCTGTCACCCCCGAAGCCGGCAACCACAGGAGTAGCAATATTGTCAAGCATAGCAATGGAGCTAACCTCCGGCTGCTATGCCTATGCTTCATCTCGCAAACTTATTGGCCTTAACTCAGTTCTTTTTAGAAAAAAGCAAGGCTCCGCAGCCGACTTTCTGGTTGTAGCCTCTCGTCACTGTCCACCGTCTTAAGATCTAACAATTTAAGTAAATGTAGTCCACTTTTTGGACTTTTGGATCCAATGCTGCTTGTTTTTCTTCAGTTTTCAGTCGAAAAACATCCCCAAAGATACGATCCAAAGAGTTTGCTTCCTACCTATCTAATTTCATTCAAGATTTACCCAATGGTCCACTGACCAAAGCACCACCTCCTTCACGCCATCCCCGTTACTGCCTAATCATTCTAGTCTACTCAAATCTCCCCTCTTACACCAACAACAACTCCAAATCTGCGGACTCTTTCTTTCTACAAACTCCGCTTCACCGCCACCAAAGCCCAAACCAAAACCCAACACAATCTACCCACTAAAATTGCTTGCCTCTTTGAATCCTTCCGCTCTCCCCACCTTCTCAACAGTTCCCAACAGTCACAGACAACCCAACACGCGGAGAGGCGCCCACATCCACCGTCTCAAACCACGCCACTCAGCCAGCTAGCAGTATAACACAAGCCGTCATCCTCAAACACACTCAAGCTCATACTCATACTCATACACACACACACACACACTCAAGCTCATAATAGAGAAACAAACCATCAATCCACCGAAACAAACTAGCCAACGGATGATGAATCCACCAATCACTATAGCTTACAAAGCAGAAGGCTCTAGCTCAGCACTCAGCGCACTTATCAGTCGGATCATGAATGAACCAATAAGTATAGCCCAGAAAGCAGAAGGCTATAGCCCACAAAGCAGAAGGCTCTAGCTAAGCACTCAGCAGCACAGCACTCACGCAATCCTCACACTCTTGTAACTATTTGCTAATTTGCAGCAGAATCGCAGCATTATAGGAAGAATTTGTCGAATTGGTGCATGATTATAGCAGTATTAGTGAGGGATTGACGCCTAACCCAAGCACTACCTCTCCAGCTCTGCTCTCCCTAGCCGCTAGGCTTCTCCTGCCGCTGCCTGGCCACCACCAGCGAGGGCGAAGCTGGCCCAGTACCTTCCTCGCAGCCTCGCCATCGCCATAGCCGCGTAGACTAGAGCATCCACAGAAAACAGAGAGAAAAAAAAAAAAAGCTTGGAGTTTCGCGCGAGCATTCTCCAAGGCGAGCATAACGGCTCGATCTTCGCCACGTGTCCCACCAACCACGTGGCCTCGTTTCAATGGTTTTGTTATACACGTGGCAAAATCTGAACGTTTGTGCCAAAATCCAACGGTAGCGGGCTCAGGATTAGAAAGCGTTATTAAGGTACTCTGCCAGCCAGGGGTGAGGTACGAACGATGCGACAGCGACAGGTGACGTGGCGTCTGAACAAACGTAAAACCAGAAAAATTGAAGAGCGGGATGTTCGATGACGGGGGCGGGCCCGTCGGGCTGAGTTTTACCGCGTGGGTAAAACGGTCCCTTACCACGTGTAGGCCCGCTTTTCCTTCGAATTTCTTATTTACGCGCAGTAAATGAAATACTTATCCCGCTCGCACTGCCCTCGAGGTTATAAAATACCACCCCCCCTTAGGCCCTAGGAGGCCCCACCAGCCATTATTCTTATTCGTTCCTCAAGACTCAAGGGCAGGGCCCCATGGCCCCTGGGCCAGTGCTCGGGAGATCTCTTTTGAGTTATTCTCAAAAACTTGCGTTTTATAGAACATCTTGGTTTTCTGAAGACTTTTACTTATAAAAAAGTATATATGCTAGTATAAAAAATCATCAAACATTTTATGATTCTGATTTTTGAAAAAACTTGTCTGTGCCATTCTTATAGTTTGTCGATTTTCTCGAGCATTGCCCTGGGTGGCCATGGAACCCTAACTTTGATGGGAATTGCTTCATAGTCCCAACATTGGGACTTTGCATGTTTATAGAATTTCTACACCTTTCATACCACATAAATGTTAACAAAAAAGTAACCTCAAGCCAACCACAAAAACACCAAAATAACGTTAGATTTCATATGGGGGGCCTCATCACCCTATGCACTCCCTCCACCATGTCAAGGAGCCTATATTTCATCTCCGAAATCCTAATCTCAATGAAACCCTAGAATTTCACGCCTTTCATTTTGAAGATCATATTTACTCATTTCAAGCTTTTTAGGGTTTGAATTGCAACGATATATATAAGCTTCTAATCAAAACTGTGTTTTAGTTATGAGATTAAAAACATGCACGTGTCATTCACCTGTGCTGGTTACGTGGCCCAATAAAGCAGATATCGCGTTTTGTCTATCACAACATACATTTTGGCTAAAAACTAAGAAAAAATCTATACCAAGAATTGCAAGGGCGATGATTCACTCCCTGACATGGTGCAAGGAGTGGATAATGTGCTGAGATTAAGCAAAGCTAGCCGTGTGAGAGGATCAACGTATTTAGCACCATCACTGACAAGTCGATGATGGTGCAGTCACCATCCAAAGTTGGTGGTGGGAGCTCCACCACCTCCCCCTTCTTCTCCCCATCTCTCCTGCCATCATTGATAGGAAGGCTCCAACACTCGCAGTGTAGAATACGATGATCCCTTGTGAGGTCCTCCAAAGGGTGGGTTAGTGCAAAATACACTGATCCCTTGCGAGGTCCTCTGGAGGGTAGGTCAAAGGGACCTTTGAGTCTAATATTTAATGAAAACGTGCATGGATGTCACGAGAAGTTAATGGAGATTGGTGTTTTGGAAGCTCACAAGAGAAAATATCAAAAACATAAGCATGGCTGTGACAAGGCCCACCACATTGATGGCAACATCACTTTTGTTTTTGTCTTACATATAAATGCATTTTATTTTTAACTTTTTTAACAAAAGTTTGGACAACCTTACACTTATATAACAAATATCAAATTGAGTAAAACCTATGAAAAGATTCTATTATATTTTTTACCTTTCATGAAAAAAGACCCAACGAGGTTGGCTCAGTTGGTTAGTTTGAAATCCAAAGTATCTTTGGTCCTAGGTTTGAGCCTCCCCTTGGAAACCAAGAAGCATTAGGAAAGTATGTAATGTCTTAGGTATATGCAATTTCTTGATCCTTCCTTCTACCACCCATTTTCAACAATGAGATGATACGAGAGTTGGTGGGTTGGTTATAAACGACAAATATCAATGGTATCAATAGGAAAGGATTTTCTGGTGACATTTTCACTAAATAACACGGTTGCAAATCTATGATGATGCTATTGGCCAAGTTGTTGTTGAACATTCTTAAACTCGGTCAAAAGATGATTCTTTCTTAAGTTTAAAAGATGGTAAGGATGTTACTTTTTCATGGTTGAAAATCTTCTATGGGCCACACCATTTTGACTTTCTATGCTCTGAAACTATGTCTACATATATCATATACTTCGATTTTCTTTGCGGCAAGTTGTGTTGCTCTTTATGCTTATAATCAAACATTCCTTATATATCTCAAAACATTCTCCAAATAATGACGGATGCAAATCTTTACATTGTTATTTTTTACAAATAGAAACTTGTCTGGTTGTTATATGTATATCATGTACATCCAAAATTTGTCACAAATTGGCATAGCCTATAAGTAAGCCTAAGGGCTCCGAGATGTCTTACGTGCTCACACAACTATGATTCGAGCCTAGTTCATCAACGCTACATGAACACTAGAAAATCCATTCTCCAATGCATACAAGGCTAGCAAGTAGCATGCCCCACAAGATATTGCTCATCAAATGGAGTCAATGAGGAGAACACAAACTCTTAACATGAGTTTGTGGGCAAGTCCACCAGGGGGCTAGCTATTCCGATGGTGGTTTCACATGAAGTTGATGGGGCTAGTCGTAGTTTTAAATCATTGCATTCCTGATGAATGTGAGAACTATCTATTGACAAGATCCTATGAGTACCTTGGAAAAAATCATTGGCATAGTTAGGAATCAAATCTTTAAAAGGAGAGGCTTGCCTAACGATTCAAATCATAAGAGTGACGAATGAAGTTCAACTTCAAAATTAGAAACATCATCTGACTTTGAAAATAGTTCTTATTTTGAGATTAAGAAAACCAAATCACACTTAGGCTCTTCATCTAAGTTAATTCAATCCAAGAACAATAATAAATCTTATGAAAATAAAATTGAGCATAAGACAATGAAGAACTTACTAAATGATGATTCCAAGAACTAATGAAAGAAAGATCAAGTGAATTTGACAAAGAATATGGGTGACCTCAAAGAGCAACTATCAACCCCCATAACCAAAAGAAAAATCCCACAAACCATCTAAGCCAATGTTTTGTGCACTATCTATTGTTGGAATTTAAAATCCACTCCCAACCCTTCACATCACAGCCAATAAGCATGTCGAATCCTAGCAGGATTCGAATATCTGCATTTTTGCTCATGATTTGAGCAATATGAAATCCACCAAATTTGAAGCTCCATGTAGCCAAAATTCTTTAGAATTTCCTTCGAATTGCACTTGAGTATGGCTCGAATTTCATGCAAATTGTCTGTGAATATGGCTCACTCCTTGACATGGTGCAAGGAGTGGATAATGTGCTAAGATTAAGCAAAAATAAACTTGTGAGAGGATCAGCAAATTTTGCACCATCATTGACAAGTCGGTGATGGTGCAGTCACCATCCAAGGGTGGTGGTGGGAGCTCCACCATCTCCCCCTTCTTCTCCCCATCTCTCCTATCATCGTTGATAGGAAAGCTTCAACAATGGCAGTGTAGAATACAATGATCTCTTCTGAGGTCCTCCAAAGGATGGGTTAGTGCAAAATACGCTGCGAGGTCCTCTGGAGGGTAGGTCATAGGGTCCTTTGAGTCTAATTTTAATGAAAACTGTATGGATGTCATGAGAAGTTCATGGAGATTGATGTTTTGGAAGCTCACAACAGAAAATATCCAAAACATAAGCATGGCCAAGGACCACCACATTGGTGGCAACATCATTTTGTTATGCATTTTATTTTTAATTTTTTTAACAAAAGTTTGGACAACCTTACACTTATATACCACATATCAAATTGAATAAAACCCATACTGAAAATCTTCTTTTATATTTTTTTATCTTTCATTAAAAAAGACCCAACGAGGTTGGCTCAGTTGGTTAGATTGAAATCCAACGTTTCTTTGGTCCTAGGTTTCAGCCTCCCCTTGTTAGAAATCAATGATAAACTTCGTTGTTATTGTTTACAATATACATTAATGTTGACAGCTGTTACTAGCTGTAATTAGCCGTAGGCTAGTGTATTAGTCTACTCGTAAATTTTCTCTCTCTATCAAGGTTCAAGATTCATTTGTACCGAAACCATTCTGTTTCATTCCTAAGTAACAAGTTTTAGGAACTCCTGTAAAAATAAAAATCTTATTCACATTCTGAGATGTTATACCTATGGAACTAGAAACGATTTGACTAGGATTTCATCTAGAACTTTGTTATGATGTTTGAAACTTTTTCAAAATCAACATTTGAAACTCCAGGTGCTATTATGGGCAAATGAAGATATTTAAGTCCCATATGTTTTTAGCCAAACTGCATTCTATTAAATGTAGCTTTTAATCACATAATTCTTTTCTGATTAGCATCGAGCAACAACAAAATAGTGAAAGGTGGCTGATTTGATTGGTCAAAATAGCCAGCTCTCAAAAACCTTTATCCTTCTCAATGGTCTACTTTATCTAAAATTGGTGTAGGGTGCTTCCTTCTTGTTGGGATTCGGGGTGTGCGCATTGCGACAATGAGTAGTGAGCGGAATCCTCGATACATGCAACTACATTTATCGAACAGACCGACTTCGATGGATTGAAGTCCTACTTGACCACAACTTCGAAGTCATTGGATCTAGACAGTCGATTTCATAGCCATGCACAAATTAATTGAGTTAATAGATTTAGCTTTGCGGAAGTGCTTTAGGTGCGGTGATTTAGAATGATCGATCGACGTATGATATCAGTCATATGAATAGTTTAACCTGCGAATAAATTTATCCGCGAGCATGAATCTATCTGAACATGAATAATTTAGCAAACATTCAACATACACAATCTAGATTATTGGAACAATGATTATTTATTCGTGTAGAGAATACAGTCCGAATGCAGGTTGTGACACTTTCTGAGGCAATACTTTGTGATAACAGAAAAAAAGAACAAGACAATTGTGCTCTTGATGATCGATTGATCACAATGAATAGATGAATCAGCTAAGGTGGTAACCGAGCAACATGATAAGTTGTTGGACATATACACATGGCTAACTAATCAAAATAATAGTTAATTTGTACTTTATAGTTAGGATTAAGGCACTATGTGTTGTTAGCAGTCGCCTTCAAAAAATATTTGGAGATTTTGTCCAGTCATGATACAGTGTACTTGATGATCCACCGTCAATTAGATTGCGGTCGATTGCTTGAGGATGGCCAAACTATCGTATCTGATCTAATGATCAGTGGTGGTCGAACTATTGAGAATAGCCGAACAACCAAAGATGGCCGAACAGTCGTTGATGGCCAAATAGTGAGGATGGCCAAACAATCAGAGGTGGTCAAACAATCGGGAAGGCATTGTCACCAATTCCTTTGTATTTCTGCAGACTGTCAGGAAACATATGTATTTTAGTAGAGTATGCAACTGTACAAGTATTACAATAGCTAGTGAATGGATCTAAACTAGCAGAGAGATAGGGATGGAGAAGAGAGAAATCCAACACACCCCCTTAATCTGGATCCTTGAATGCCTTGATCTTCAAATTCAAGATCGCACAAAACTTCTTGTGTGCTTTCTGATTTAATCCTTTTGTAAATACATCAGCTGCCATGTACTGGGTCCTACAAAATTTCAGACTTATCTCTTTGTTGAGTATCCTGCTCCTGATATAGTGGTACTTAATTTCGATGTACTTGCTCCTAGAGTGAAATCTAGGATTGATCAATAATGCAATAGCACTCTGATTGTCGGATAGATCATTGTTGGAGCAAATTGTCCGAGACCAATATCATACAATAAATTCCTCAACCAGATTTCCTCTTTGGTTTGAGAGGCTGCAATGTATTCATATTTGTAGATGACATTGCAACAGAGGTATGCTTTTGACTATTCCAAGACATTTGACCATTATTCAACAGGAAGACAAATCCAGAACTTCTGGTGTTAACATTGTCTGCCCAATTTGCATATGTATATCCATGAAGTGTATGGATATTGGATGAATTGTCATCACCATAACAGATACAGAGGTCGGTAGGAGTTCATACATATATGATAACTCTTAAAAGAGCTTTCCAATGGATCATGCCAGGATTGGTCAAATATTGACTCAAGGAACTGATGGCGTATGCAAGATCTGGCCTAGTCGAGATTATTGCATACATCAGGGATCTGATAATAGATTATCATGAATATCCCTTCATTTATGCCTTCTCTTCATTGGTCTGAGGGCACTGTTTCTTGGATAAATTTAGACATGGATCCATGGGATTCTGTACAAACTTGCAATTCATGAAATTGAATTTCATCATCAAGTTATAGAAGTAACTCTACTGGGGGTGATATAGAAGAGTCTTTTGCCTCTATCTCTATGGATTTGAATCTCGAGACAATAGTGCGCTTCTTTCAGATTTGTCATCTTGATTCTTGGGATAGCATCCTCTTCGTATCTTTTGTCAAAGCAATGTTGTTGCCGAATAGCAATGCATCATCCACATAAATTGTGATGATGGCAAAGAACAACTTTGAAATATACATTACAGTCTATAGAGCTAGGTTGGAATCCATGATCGATCAAGAATGTGTTGATTCGATGAAACCAAGCTCTAGATAATTGTTTCAGACCATACAAAGCTTTATGGAGTTTGCATACCTGATCTTCTCGACCATTGAGGATGTAGCCTTCAGGCTTGATCATATAGATGTCCTCCTTGATAACTCCATTGATGAATGTTGTTTGTACATCTAGCTTATGTACTTCAAGATATGTTGTAGCAGCATATGACAGTAGCAGTCGAGTAGAGGTGTGCTTGACAACTGGGCTGAAGGTTCGAAGTAGTCAATATTGGAAATTTGTGAAAATCCCTTTGCCACGAGTCGAGCTTTCCTTCTATCAATACTGCCGTCTGCTTTGTATTTGACCTTAATGATTTATTTTGTAGTCGATTACTTGTCTGTCTACTGGCAGCTTGGTGACAGTCCATGTGTTGTTCCTCAACAGTGAGTTGTACTCCTTGTCCATTGCTTCTCTCCAAAGATCTGAATGAGCCTATGAAAAAGCTTTCTCAACTGTGGTTGGCTCCTAAATAGAATAGTGAGCAAACTCATCAGTGTATCGGATGAGCTGAGTTCGAATTCTTGTTGATCTTCTGGTTGAAGTTTGTTCTCTGATTTAGGGAACGACATGGAATATTCTAGAATATGGCAAGAGGCTTTTGCAATAAGCCCAAACAATACATAAATGAAGTAGAAAGAGGCAACCAGTTGGCATCCTGTAGGCCTTAGGCCAATAAGTGCCATGGAGCACAATTATTCAATAAAGTATTTTAAACTTAGCTTTTGTAAAGCTCTTAAGTTGCAAAACACAACTTCAAATTTGCTTGATCTTTCTTTCATTAGTTCTTGGAAGCATCATTCAGTAAGTTCTTCAATGTCTTATGCTCAATTTTATTGTTCTTGGATTGAATTAACATAGAGGAAGAGCCTAAGTGTGATTTGGTTTTCTTAATCTTAGAATAAGAATTATTTTCAAAGTCAGATGAACTTCATGCGTCACTCTTATGATTTGAGTCTTCGGGCAAGCCTCTCCTTTTAAAGATTTGATTCTTAATTATGCCAATGATTCTTCCAAGGAATCCATAGGATCTTGTCGATAGATTGTTCTCAGATTTAAAACTACGACTAGCCCCATCACCTTCATGTGAACCCACCATCGAAATAGCTAGCTCCTTGGTGGACTTAGCCAAAAACTCATGTTAAGAGTTTGTATTCTCCTCATCGACTCCATTTGATGAGCAATATCTTGTGGGGCATGCTACTTGTTAGCCTTGTATGCATTGGAGAATGGATTTTCTAGTGTTCATGTAGCGTTGATGACCTAGGCTCGAATCATAGCTGTGTGAGCACATAAGACATCTTGGAGCCCTTAGGCTATGCCAATTTGTGACAAATTTTGGATGTATATGATATACATATAACAACAAGACAAGTTTCTATTTGTAAAAAAATAACAATGTAAAGATTTGCATCTGTCGTTATTTATGTGGAGAATGTTTTGAGATATCTAAGGAATGTTTGATTATAAGCATAGAGAGCAACACAACTTGCCACAAAGAAAATCGAAGTATATGATATATGTAGACATAGTTTCAAAGCAATTACAACCCACCATAGAAAGTCAAAATGGTGTGGCCCATAGAAGATTTTCAACCATGAAAAAGTAACATCCTTACCATCCTTTACACTTAAGAAAGAATCATTTAGTTAGCTTTTGACCGAGCTTAATAAAGTTCAATGACAACTCGGCCCAATAGCATCATCATAGATTTGCAATCATGTTATTTAGTGAAAATGTCACCAGAAAATCCTTTCCTAAGTGTAAAGATGGCAACGCCATATTTTTTTCATGCTAATTTATGTGTTGCATAATTTGACTTTTCATGGGTTGTAATATACTTTAAGAATTTGTTTATGTATAGTCCATTTTGCTTTCTTTGCTCATAATCTACCCTAGAAATTAAACATTTGTCAAGAAAACTTTGCAAAAGGGCCTTATAGAGTCTACCCTTCATAATTGCTTATGGCTCGGGAGTGGAAATTAGATAACATTTAGGAAGGTATAATAATTTGCCATAGGACAAGGATGACAAATGAAAAATCAACATTTACGAATGGTAGCGGTAAGTCAAGCAAAAAATTATATATCTAACAAAAAAAAAATGTGACTTAGGAAAAAAGAAATATGATAACATGGCTTTTTAAAAGTTAATAGCCATGACAAAAGAAGATAATGTCATAAATTGCATGTGGCATACATAATTCAATTTGTGTAGCTAGGTTCGTTATAATAGAAGAGAAATTCAAGCCAAATTCAAACTAGACAATCAACTTGCAACATCCATATGATAGTTACCACCTAGGTGTCATCTAGTGTTGGGCAAGTATATATATTTTTTGATACATGTTGGTTTTGTCTTTTATGAATGCCAACAAAAGGGCCTAATATTCAACTTTTTTGGGGGTTGTCTACCAACTGTAAGACTAGTTATCAATAGAATTTTAATAGGTCTAAGAAAATCATATATCTGCGGTTCTCAATAACGAATGATGTTTTTGGAAAAGTTACATCTCTCTAGTTTGATTATTGATACCATTGGTATTTGTCGTTTATAACCAACCCATCAACTCTTGTTGTTGAAAATGGGTGGTAGAAGGATGTTGAAAGTGGATGGTAGAAGGAAGGATCATGAGATTGCATATACCTAAGACATTATATACTATCCTAATGCTTTTTGGTTTCCAAGGGGTGTCAATAATCAGATATGCAACATCAAGCATTCACCATAAGCATTCACCACGAGAAGGCGAAAGAAGAACACACACAATCACTCTATCACACTATTGCATCCTAAATGTCAAATGTATAAATGAACCCTGAACCCTGATAGAGAGAGAAAACCTATGAGTAGACTAATAGACTAGCCTACGGCTAATTACAGCTGATAACAGTTGTCAACATTAATGTATATCTTAAACAGTAACAATGAAGTTTATCATTGATTTTTAACACTCCCTCAATGATAAAATCACATTCTTCTATTCCTAATAGAGTACGAAACCTCTCAAATTTACATCTACCTAATGATTTAGTAAAAATATCTGCCATTTGATCTTCAGATTTAGAAAAAACAAGATCAATGGCTCCATCAAGAATTTTCTCTCGAACAAAATGATAGTGTATTTCGATGTGCTTGGTTCGAGCATGTAAAACTGGATTTTTGGCAAGGTGAATGCAGCTTTGATTGTCGCAAGATATAGTAGTCGCATCCACCTGTGGTTGACTTAAATCTACAAGCAATCTTCGTAACCATACTGCTTCTTGTGTAGCATTGTTGAGTGCTCAATATTTAGCTTCCGTCGATGATAAGCTACTATAGATTGCTTATTGTTGCTCCATGAAATTGCAGTTGTACCATAACTGTATGTATGACCACTGGTAGATTTTCTGTCATCAATATTACTTGCCCAATCGGCATCTGTATATCCTACCAACATTGGTGCTTCAGGCTGATCATACTTCAAACCAAAATTCAATGTCCCTCGAATGTATCTAAGAATACGTTTAGCAGACTTCCAAAGTACTTGACTAGGATCTTGCATAAATTGACTAACAACACCAACAACATAAGAGTTATGAGATCGTGTGTGTGTCAAATAAATCAAACTACCCACCAGCTATCTATACAAATAGGCATCCACTTTCTCAGATTCATCATATGCAGTAAGCTTCATGTTGACATCCATAGGTGTACTCAAAGGCTTACAATCCTGCATATTGTATTTTCTTTGTGTAAGAAAGACCATGTCTTCCTTTTGCCATACTTCAATGCCAAGACAATAGTGCATCAATCCTAGATCACTCATGTCAAAAGCATTGGAAAGATCTGATTTGATTTCATCAACTCTCATTACTTCCTGTAATAATCAGATCATCCACGTACAAGACAATGAACACTATATCTAAATCTTGCCTTAAAATGTAAAGATTAGGATCAGCATCACTCTTTACCATTCCCCTTGGCTTGAAGTGTTCATCAATGCAAGAGTACCATGCCCGTGGTGCTTGCTTCAATCCATAAATGGCTTTGTTGAGCTTACAAACAAGATGCTCTCTCCCTGGCTCAACAAATCCTTGAGGTTGTACTAAGTACACCTCTTCATCCAGCAATCCATTAAGAAAAGCAGATTTAATGTCCATCTCCTCTTGATCTCATGTGGGGCCGAACCGCCATTAGAGGTGGGGCCCCTTGGCCCTTTTAGGACGTTTTGGCTGGGCCAACCCCCTGCCGAAAATGGCCCTAACATTGTACGTCTGCCGAGAGGAATTTGATAATGGGCTATTGTTTGAAGGGCAAATATCTATATGTAGGGCTGTGGACTGTACAGATTAGCCATTTGTGGGTTGCTTATGTTATTTGACCCGCCAGACACTTAACATTGGTGCGTCTGCCGAGAGGAATTTGATAATGGGCTATTGTTTGAAGGGCGATTATCTATATGGAGGGTTATGGACTGTACAGATTAGCCATTTGTGGGTTGCTTATGTTATTTGACTCGCCAGACGCTTAACATTGGTGCGTCTGCCGGGAGCTACTTGATAAGGGAATATTGCTTGAAGGTTAGTCATATTATTAGCAGTCTACAAATTTGATGTATCTCAGATTGCATGTCTTGAGAACGATTCTAGTTTAGACCGTCGGTCCCAAGCTAGCATGTTTGTCCAATCTAAAAATTAGTATCGTGTTACTACAAGTCGAAGTGGTTAGCATCACACAGTGATGTGTGCTGATCCCACAAATAGAATATTCACCTTAGGGCCTTGTCAATTATTATAGCATTATGTTGTCGTTGCTAGTTGCAACTTGTTGATTGGTCAATTATGTTGGTTGACTCGCCAGACGCATGACATTTGTACGATATGAGGTTTACTATGAAGCCAAAGGTTAAGGTTAGACCACGAGCTCCGAAACCAGAAGCAAAAACTGATCACATCGTCCGAAATACAACACCACCCTATGTTCCCCCAACACTAGCATCCAGGAAAGATGGCACTTGGTATGCAGCACCGATGAATACTGTGCATGGATATGGACCAATTAGAATCCAACAGACTAGTGACTTGGTAGAGCTAGTGAGGTCGTACGCAGTACTAGTTAACGAGATTTGGGAGATCTATGGGATGAGTTGGGAGAAACACGAATCTCGCACATAGTACCAGTTGACCTTTACCCGACAGAAAGGAGTATCGCCCTAGATACGACATAATAGGGATACCACGACGAACTAAAACCAAACGACTTTACTAAACCAATGTGACTACCATGCAGTCACTAGACAAGGTGGTTAGCATCGCACAAGCGCTGATCCCAATACTAGTGTGTTTAGGAAGCCATGCACTTAGCCGACCCGCTCCAGCAGCCATAGGATGGGAGCTTGAGGTACAACATAACCCTTGCTAGAACTAATGAAGGCCTCGTACCTCAAGATGGTAGAACTCCTAGTTGAACTTTGGAAATCCATACGATATCCACTACTCAACAGAGGTTGGTAGAGGAATAAAGTGTGCTACCCACCAGGTCCTATCAACACTAGTTTCTAAAAGTAATGGAGAATTTTGGTATGATAACAATGAAATCTTTCTCGTGGATTGAGAAATTTTTTTGTGGACTTTTGACCGTAGACACGCCTAATGAGAAAATAGATATGGCAAGAGACGATTTGGGACTTTCCCTAGGCACAAGCATCTACTTGGTAGGTGAGGATGAAATGCCTCCTCTAGAATTAGAGGGGAAGAAAATGCTCTGTGAGCCTGATATATCGATGGATACACTAGAGGTAATGACCAAAGAAGGACTTACCAGTGCCATTGACGCGTTTTTAGAGGCCCTTGATCAGGAAGAGTATGGAAGAGAAGACCTTACATCGATAGGGCTAGACATAGACTCAGAAGACAAGCACGTCATACTAGAAGACCTCTTGATCGCTAGAGCTCGAAGGACCACAACTAGACCTAGGAGGATTCTCGTACGCAAAACTAGACCTGGCTATAGAAATTTCATTACAAGAGGCTAGTCTATTGCCTAGAGAACCACGTCTAGCCGCAAATAGCAGGAGTTTAGCAGAAAATGCACCTCCCGTACTCTCAAAAGTAGTTGACACTCAGGAACAGCCACCACAAGAGCTCATGAACATAACTTTCCTTGAAGATCATGAGGATAGCACCAGTGATCTACAAATAACAATAGCGCTATCACTACAAAAATGGAAAACATGGTCAGATACCCACACGGATGACCGCCAGTTAGAAGTAGAGATAGGTGAGCCCTCGACACATTATGACAGTGAGGAGGAGATGCTTAATTCAGTTGAGAGTTATAGTGATGGATTGGAGTGAGAGACCATGTCGGAAAATGAAATGGAGCCAACTCCAAAGGAGGAGGACACAGTATCTGAGTGGAAAGCCACATCTGAAAGCAAAGCTCAATCAAACTCAGATGAAGGACTTGAGGAAGAAGTCATATGGGAGGACCCAGGCTTTGAGTCAATGGCAGAGAGTAAGATTGAATTGAACTTAAATTCGATCAAGACCAACCATGACAAGAAGATTGTTGTGGAAGAAATTTTAGATGAGAATGATGATCTACCCATAGCTCACCCGACTGTGCTAGCACCTAGCCTTACTCCTATCACTGCGAGAGTGAGGAGGGTGACTGAGCCAATAGTTGTCCCAGATGACACTGGGAGGAAACCTGAAATAGTAGGTCTCCTACCGCAATTTCACGAGAATGAGGATGAAGATGCCCATGAGCATGTCGAGGATTTTGAGACACTAATGCTCGTGAATAGGGTGAGTCCTGCACATCAGATGATGTTGTTCACCACTACTTTGGTAGGAACAGCCAGGAGATGGTACAATACTCTATTTAAAGCTTCTATCAACACACTGGAGGAGTACTATCAGGAATTCTTTAGAGAATTCAGAGGCACTTATAATCTAGATAGTTTGATATTTGCCCTATCTACCATACAACAAACATCTATAGAAACTGTGCATCAATATGCTAGACGATTTGGAGGATTAGTGCACCAGCTGGACCTAAGTTTTACAATGGTATTACCTCTGCAGCTACTGCTTGATAGCTTTTTGAGAGGACTGTCGAGTAATACCCAGCTAGTGGTACGCCAATCTAGAGTCTCATCATTGGAAGAGGCGATATCTAGAGCCACGATTGTAGAGGAAGCAGACATCACCACACGTGGATGTCAGGCCATGAGAAATCCGATGCTAAATAGTAGCCGACAGACACTAGGGCGCAAGTTGCCAAGAATGAGAGAATAATATCATACAAGACTATCACACTCTGATCAGAACACGGACGTTTACGACTCCTTAGTTTCTAATCAGACGATGGCTATCTTTGACGCCTGAGGAACTTGTGTTTTTCATCACACAATCAATCTAAGTTTTTAGAACTGAACCTCTTATTGGATCTGATTTCCAGTAATACATCACACCATTTCTAATCTCTTCGGTGGACTGTACTCATCCATTTGTTTTTTAGTATGAATGGTTTTCTTAAGATCCTATTGGGCAGAGCGATTGAGCTGTGATTATAATTTAGCATTTATATTCTTTCAGATTATTCTTGCGCATAGCAGCCCATAATAACGGTAGAGTCATTCCGCAAGTACTTCCTTCTCTCTTCTTTGTTCACATTCTATCGCCATATCGCAAAAGTCCAAGGACGCCACAACAAAATGGAGTGGCCGAGAGAAAGACTAGAACCTTCTTTGAATTCTATGTGCTACAGAAAATGAGAGGCTAGATTGTTTCCAAATCTTTGTGATTTTTTCTTGTCATCATTTGTTGATTTTCAAGAGAGTGCTAAGTGCATTGGAAAAGGTTCAAAGAAGAATATCAATCATTGCAACACGGAAATCTTAAGTGGCTTCAAGTTGGAAAACAATGATAGGCTTACCTCAAGCAGAGTTTTGCAATTTGTAGATCAAGGCTACAAGTAATCAACATATCTCTTTTGAAAGACTGCTACTTACTTTATAAAAAACAAATCTGAAGCATTTAAGTTCTTCAAGCAGATCAAGGCGTCTGCAAAAAACCAGACCCGGAGGAAGATCAAGTCTCTATACGCATAGATGGAGGGGGAGAGTACATCTCCACAGATTCTAGGAGTTCTGCAAGGCCAGTGGAATACATCAGCAATTTACAACCAACTACTCACCTCAGTCCAATGCCATAACTGAGAGGAAGAATCGAACACTCATCGAAAGTGCCAAGAGCATGCTGGCCTATGCCTCTCTTCTAAAGAAATTCTGGACAGAAGTTGTTACTACAGCTGCCTATTTGCATAATCGATCCATCAGCAAAGCCCTGAATGGCAAGACACCTTGTGAGGTGTGGACAGGATCGAAACCATCACTCAAAAATATTCGAGTGTTTGGATGCATCACTTTTGCTCAGATCCCTGAAGATCTAAGAAGAAAGCTGGATGACAAGAGCAAAAACACAATTTTCATCAACTATTTCCCAGACCACAAGGCATACAAGCTCTACAATCTGAATACCGAGAAGGCATTCACTAGTAGAAATTTCATTTTTTTGGAAGACCAATTCATCTATCCTAGAGCCGACAATTCGGAATTCAACATTGATCAATAACTCGACTCCGACTCTGACAAAGAAATAGACCCTCGACAAGTCGAAGCACATCAGAGGATCAAAGTTCAAACCAGGAGATCGAACCGATCCAAACAGCCTCCATTCCGATTCATTGATGATCCAGCCAGGTACTTTGTATAGGAGCCAAACACTATTTCAGAGGCAATGTAGACACTTGATGTTGACTAGTGGAAAGCTGCAATGGACACTGAATTTAATTCTCTCATCGAGAATCAAACATGGACTATTATTGAGCTACCAAAGGATCAAAATCCGATTCCATGCAAATGGATATTCAAAGCAAAGTATGATGCTAAAGAAAGATTTAATCGATACAAGGCCAGGCTTGTCGCCAAAGGCTTCTTCCAGATTCCATATCTGGATTATTCAGAGACATTAAAAGGAGATCTATACGTCACAGCCAGAGGGATACGAGCTCAAGGGAAAGGAGCACCTAGTATGCAAAATCCACAAGGCTCTGTATGGTCTGAAACAGTCACCAAGAGCATGGTTTTAGAAAATCAATGCATTTCTAATCGAGAATGGTTTTATTCCAAACTCGGCAGACTCAAATATTTACTTCTCTGTTTTTTCTTTTTTCATAATCATCATTCTTTATGTGGATGATACGTTACCTTTAGTAACAATCTAAATTTATTGAAGGATACAAAATGCATGCTAGTACAGGAGTACAAGATGACTGATATGGGTCTAGCCCATTACTGCCTTGGAATCCTGATTCATCAAAATTGATCCAGCAGACAGATTTATATCAGTCAACAATGATATCTCACTAATGTGCTGAAAAATTATGGAATGACCAACTGTAAATCAAGTTACTTTCCACTCAACCCTGGTCTGAAATTATCGAAGGAGCAATGCCCTCAAACCAAGGCAGAAAAAGAGGAAATGAAACAATATCCATTTCACTCCATCATCGGCTCACTAATGTATGCAATGCTCTGCACTCAACCAGACCTTGCATATTCAATCAGTTCACGTAGCCAGTTCCTATCAAATCCGGGTTCAACCAATTGGAAAGCACTCATAAAGGTCATGAACTATGTCCAAGCAACAAAACATCTTAGCATATGTTATGGAGGCATCCAACCTACCAATATTCTTGAAGGATACACAAATGCAGATTGGGCAGGAGATATCGACACCAAAAGATCGTCTTCTGAATTTGTATTTTTGTACAATCAAGGCCCAATCTCATGGAATAGCCAAAAACAGACCTCAATAGCATTATCATCGAACAAATCAGCACCACAAATGTTAACAATGAGGTCATTTGGCTAAGGAACCTACTTGCATATATCGACCTTGCTCAGCCACATCCAACGACAATCTATTGTGACAATAAAGCACAATTGCACTATCTCTAAATTTGAGATTTCACTCTCGAAGCAAACATATCGAAATCAAGTATCACTACCTTAGAGAAAAAGTGCAAAGCAAGGAAGTGTCATTGGTTTACTGCAGGACAGATCTTATGGCAGTAGATTACTTCATGAAGCTCTATCAAAGGAGCACCATCTCAGATTTAATGACATGCTAAATATGAAAATCAAAGTTTTTCAGGATCCACATTAAGGGAGAGTGTTGGATTTCTATGCTCGAGACCAAATCCATTCAATAATGAGCATCCTAAAAATTCTGACTCAAACGACAAATCAGACTCAACCAACAAATCTAACTCTGAGACAACTGACAAATCTGAGGCAGTTGACAAATCGGACTAGGCCGAATAATCTGACTAGGCTGAACAATCTGACTAGGTCATCATAGAACAGTCGATCCAAGACTTTATGGCCGTTCACCTACTTGTACATAGTCTTTATTACTTAAAAAAAATTTCAGAATTATCTCCTTGTTGAGTATCTTGCTCCTGATGTAATGGTATTTGATCTCAATGTGCTTGCTCCTAGAGTGAAATCTAGGACTAATAGATAATGCAATTGCACTTTGATAGTCACACTGGATCATTGTTGGAGCAGATTGTCTAATGCCAATGTCAAACAATAAATTCCTCAACCAAATTGTCTCTTTAGTAGCTTGAGAGGCTGCAATGTACTCTAACTCTGTCGAAAACATTGCAATGGAGGTCTGCTTACAACTACTCCAGGATATTGGACATTATTGAGCAAAAAAACATATCTAGAGCTTTCCTTCTGTCGATGCTTCCACCTGCTTTGTATTTGATCTTAAAGATCTATTTGCAGTCAATTACCTTTCTTCTTGCTGGCAGATCAGTGACATTCCAAGTGCTATTCCTCAGCAGTGACTCCTGAATGGAATAGTGAGCAAACTCATCAGTGTATCGGACAGGCTAACTTCGAATTCTTGTTGGTCTTCTAGTTGAAGTTTCGGGCTATGAAATCTTGTTTTCTGTCAGCTGTGTCGGCCATGTCGAGTGCTCATGAGTTGCAGTCTCTTCATCTTCCTCTGGATTAGACTGCATAGGGTGACTGTAGGAAGGAATGGAAATTGCCTTCTGAGAAGAATCAGTGGTGGGGGCAGAAAATGTGGACTGCATTTGGTTCTTGCCCTTCAAATCAATAAACTGATCTTGTATAAAAGTCACATCCCTACTAGTGAAAACTTTACAGGTATCTATGTTCTACAGTTTGTACATTCCATTTGAATTGCAATAGCCAACAAAAATAGATATAAAAGAATGCTCAACAAGTTTCTTTCTCTTGTCCTTTGGGATATGAGCATAGGCTGTGCATCCAAATACCTTCAAATGTTTGATTGAGCGTTTGAATCATGTCCAAACCTCATAAAGAGTTTTGCTGTCAGGAATGCCTTTAGTTATACATCGATTCTGCAAATAAGCTGTTGTTAAAACAACATGCTACCAAAAGGATTTGGGCAATGAAACATGTGTTATCATGCATTTAGCAGACTCGACTAAGGTCTTGTTTCTCAGCCAGTCCATTTGACTGTGGAAAATAGGAAGCAACAAATTGTTGCTCAATGCCATTGGATGAGCAATAATCCTTGAATTCATTTGAAATGTATTCACCACCATTGTCACTCTTGAGAGATTTGATTCTTCTGTCTGTCTGCAATTCCAACATTTTCTTTAAATTTCTCGAAGGATTCGAAGACTTCAGATTTGTGCTTTAGGAAATATACAACACTTCTCTTGGAATAATCATCTATAAATGTAATAAAGAACTTTGCATCAAGTAGTGATGGTGTTTGCATTGGGCCACAAATGTCAGTATGCACAACGTCTAACAAACCTTTAGAAATGTGTTCTTAATTTGACTTGAATGGTCTTCTTGTTTGTTTTCCTATGATGCAACTTTGGCAGACAGGAGGATCTACAATTTTACAGCCTAGATTAAGAACTGAAGAATGCTTAGACATGTTATCCATTGATCTGTAATTGAGGTGACCAAGTCTATAATGCCAAATCACCTCTTCATTAGTAGATGTCGAATTGCTTAAAGCACAACCAGTCACAATATTGCAATGACTAAGCCTATAAAGATATCCTTGTCTCTTTTGAAGTGGAAGAACTCTCCTATTCTTATCAAGATTTGGCAATTGACAGTAAATATGTTGTCAGATTTGGGACATACGATAGTGAATTTCTGGTTACATTTAATATTGTCAAAATTGTGAGAGATTTCAACAAGTTTAGTCATATTTTGGTAAATTGTCATTTGAGGCCAAAACTCATTTTAGACTTAGAAATAAACTTTTTGAAGTTATATTAGTTTAAAATACATTCAATAAACACTTTTTGAAAGTGTGGAAAACTTGGTAGTCGAGTTTGAGAGAGATTTAAATTTGAACTTTGGGTACATTGAATCGAGATTTGGCATTTGCGAGTAAATCATCTGCGAGTTTTGCGAGTTTAGCGTTTTTAAATTACGTCAAGTTAATAGCACATGGCATGCTACATTTTTTTTAGGTTTTCAGAATTTATTCTACTTCGATTTTAGGGGTGAAATCTATTTGTATATTTCATTATCATGTTGTTTATTTTCTTACTAGCTAAAAGATATGTTTGCAAATCATGTTGTCTACAAATTGTACATAGTATGGTATATCATCGAGAACACAAAAAATTTAATCACTTAAATTTTACATTTATCAAGCCAAAACATTTTTGTCTATTGCCAAGAATTGATGTATGACCATACATTAAAAGACATGATGGTATGTGGATGATAGGTATCATAAAATTAACGTTGGTAAAAAAAAAAAATTATTGTATGTTCTAGATGGAGGTTATAACTTAACTATTAAGCTTATGTTGAAATGATAAAATAATAAAATATTTTCATTTTTTTTATTATCAAATTTTGTTAAAGCAATGTATTCTACATGAAAAATGGAACATTTTTGCTTTTTGGATCATCTCAATCCGAGCAATATTAAGAAAGTTATTGCCCTTCAAAGTTTTTTAAGTTAATTTTTTTTTTTTTGGAGCTTAAAAGGGGTAACACACCGGCGTGCTACCAATTTAAGCTTTTAGTCTTTAACTCAAATTGATAGCACGCCGGCGTGCTACCCCTTTTAGGTTCTAAGGGAAAAATATTTTCTAGCCTAAAAAAAGTTGAACTGTCATAACTTTCTTACTATTGCTCGGATTGAGATGGTCCAAAAAACAAAAGTACTCCATTTTTTATTGAGAATCCATTGGTATAATCAGAATTAGTTTTTATCTAATATAGAATGATTATATATATAGAATCTATATATCTGATAGCATACCATGTGCCATGAAATTTTAGAAATCATTTGTAAATAAAACTTGCAAGACTCGTAAATAATTTACTTGCAGATTGTCAAAACCCCATTGAATCTAGTCCCAAAATAGTAGGGTTTTTCATATTGGAAGGAAAGCCAAGTGGAAAAGTAGGGTTTGGACCTGTTATATATTGTTGTAACTCGTGGAGAAAGGGATCTTCTCTCTTCTCTCTCTCATTTCATCATTATACATGGTTCTCTTTGGGTTCTACTACTCATTGGTGCACTCTTAGGATGTTATCTTGCAATTCTATGAGTAGAATGATCATTTAATGCTACTTTTGGTTCCACACATGTGAAATACAGTAAGGTACTGTAATTATACGGACAACAACTACATTTTATGTTTTGGTTCATGTTTGATCAGTATCTCTTAGAGTTTGCATTTCATTTTGTATGTAGATGCTGATTTTTCTACATTGGCAAGACTGTTGGTTTGCTCTTTTTTTAACCAAAGATCAGGGACATGGATTTGGATCTTGAATGATCTGAAATCCTTCACATGGTATCAAAGCTCTTGTGTTTCAGGTTATGAAAGGATCAACCACATTTATCAAAGATTTGGAGGAGTTGCCAATGCTAGAGCATGCTAGATTGATTTCTACTCAAAAATCTCCATTTTTGCATATGTAGAATTGATCTTTTGTAGGTCAAAACTCAATATATATCAACTATTCTACTTGGAAGGTGAGGATGGAGTCTTTATTGGAGATGAATGAGTTGATGGAAATTGTTGCAAGTGTGGTGTCTTTCTCCTCAAGAGACACTAGACCTTCCATCAGACTATCGCCATCATGCAAACATTTCTTCAGTTTGCTAACATGGAATACTGGATGCACCTTGCATCCAACAAGTAGCTGTAGCTTATAAGCTATTTGGCTCACCTTCTTAATAATCAACCATGGTCCACAATACCTAGGAGATAACTTGGCGCACTTTCCTGTGCGTAGCACCTTCGACTTCGAAGGGACTAGTAAATACACCCAATCTCCATTCTCAAATTCTCGATAGGTACGGTTCTCACGAGCATAACTCTATGCCCTAGCTACAGCTTTGGACAAGTTATCTCGTGCCAACTCTAGCTTCTGCTGCATCTGAGCCAAAAACTCTACATCACTAGGTACCCTATGCGGAATTCCTATGATTGTAGGACTCAGTGGCCTGAAACCATAATTGAGCTCAAATGGACTCAATCCAGTGGACGCATGTCTTTTATCATTGTATGCGAACTCCAATAGCGGTAAATGTTTTACCCAGTCTGTTTGCGTACTACTCACATATGCCCTAAGCATATCTTCCAATATCTGATTCACAATGAGGTATGATAAGAGGGCCGACTTGGGAAGCTTTGAAGAAGCTTTATGAATCCAAGTCTACATCAAGAGTGCTTACTCTTAGGAGACAAATCTTTCAAAGTTTGCAAAAGAAGGAAGAGAGTACTCATGTTTTTGTTTTGAGGGTTAAATCATTCAATGATGATTAGGTATTGATGAAAGCATTAAGGAGGTAGAACTTGTTCAAGTTATACTTAATGGCTTGTTGGACGATCATGCTAATTTTGTTCAAAGTTTTGCTATTCAAAATACTTTGCCAAGCATTGTGGATCTGCAAGAGATTTTGGTGAATGAGGAGTATAAGCTTCAATCAAGAGGAGGTGGATCTACATTGACATCTCATTACGAAGAGGATGCTATGTTCATCAAAGGCAAGTTCAAGGGCAAAGACAAAGGCAAGTGGTCTAAAGGGCAAGATCAAGGTGAGACTTCTCCTTTTGGAAAAAAGAAAGATAAGTCTAAGTTGAGATGCTTTTATTGTGGAATCAAAGGACATTTTGCAAATGAATGTTTGAAGAAGCAAAGAGATGAAGGTAGTGAGCAAATCAACTTTACTACTAATGATGAGGATCTAGGTGGTTGTGATTCTCTTTTGATGTGTTCTTCAAGTCCAATATCAAGTGAAGGTGACAAAGATTCATGGTGGATTGATACTGGAGCTAGTTCACACATGACTAGTCACAAGAAGTTTTTTACTTCTTTGGTCACTTATGATGGAGCCAAGAAAACAATTCACATGGCCAATGGTGGTGAGTGTGTAATTCAAGGTATTGGTTCAATTCTTATTTGTCTTTTTACTAATAGAAAAGCAAGACTTGATGGTGTTCTTTACATTCCTTCACTTTCAATGAATTTGTTAAGTGTTGTTCAAATGATAGAAAAAGGATACATTGTAAAGTTTGGTGGTGATGCTTGCTTCATTACAAAGGAGGAAATCTTGGTTGGTAGGGGCAATAGACAAGATAGACTTTTCAAGCTTGATGCTTTTGTTATGGCTAACAAAAATGATGCAGTGGAAAAGGAGATTGGTCTCAACTTTCCAAAGTTTCCTTTTAGCATCAATAAGATTGGTGGATCTTATGCAAAGTCTAATAAGCTTCTTTATGCTAGATCTAGGTCAAGATCTAATATGCTTCTTAGAGATGTTCATATTTGTGCTAACTTGGTCTTGAGGATAATGATGGTTCTTCAATGGTTCTTCATGGCAAGTGCCAGCATGCAAAAGGTAAGGAAAGGGCTAACTTCATCAATGGAAGTGGTGAAAGTTCTTCCTTGAAAAAAGTTGTTGCTAATGATTTTTTTGATCATATGGAAAAAGATGTTGCTAGGTGCATTCATGAAGAAGGTGGTTCTTCTACATTACTTTGCTATAATTTCAAGAAAGTAATTATTCCAGCAAGTGGAGTGACATGTCTTCATAAAGAGAGTAGATCAAATGGTTCCATCATGAGACTTGGTGAGGGAGATAGTCAAAAGTCAAGAAGAAGAAAAATATGTGAAGAGTTCAAAGTAGGATGTACTTTGAATGATGTCATTGTGAATGATAGTGAGGAAGAATCATTATCATATGAGTCATTACCCCAAACATTGAGTAGAAGTTCTTGTTGAAAAAAGAGAGTACTTCAATCATCCTTATGTTGAAGGTACTAATCATTTTTTTCATGGCTTCTAATGTCTTTGAGATTTCTACTTCTTATGATACAATCATTAAGAGGGAGTCTTATGAAGGAAAGAGCAATGAAAGATTGGTTCTTGGGAAGATCCAAAGCATGAATCTCACATCTCTTCATCAACTCAAAGGATTTTATGATTATGAATTGATCACTTATGATCGAGATGACAAAATGTTGGTTGGAGAAGACTACACGAAGCAAATCGAGAAGCAATTTCTTCAAGGCAAGGGAGATCTCATTGGTGAGCTTATTGAGGTTTGTTATGGACTCAAGAAGGCTGGATTTATTAGGTTTGATACTCATCTTCACCTATTCTACTTCATGTTGGATGCTTAGAACTCATCTCACCACTCGAAAATCAATGCTTCAAACTTGACACATACATAGGTACTATAAAGGAATGTATGTAAACACATACAAAATGGCAACCCCAAATCCCTATCATGAACACTTACAAAGACACTCAACTTTCTATTCAATCTTTAAACACAATATCAATACAAAAACGCGAATTTCATATTTTTGTAGATTACAGCTTTACTGTGCTTGCAAGGAACTTGAAACCATAATTTTGTAGCTTGTAGAAGAATATTCCATGCAACTCAAAATGACCATTTTCTAGGGACAATCATATATTATGATAACAACCAAACACTAAAAAAATACATCACACAATATAGAAGATTAGCATCCTTCAATACAAACACACCAACCAACATTCTAGGAGACGTTGACATGCTCTCTTTAGACAATGCTACGAGCCGTCTCATAATACTCATGAATCAACATAACCTCAAACAAACAATCACAATAAATACAACAATACTCATAAGCCAACTATTGGATCAACCATTAACCATTACATTATTTACATGCACCATGACGAAGACCCATTCCTAAAAATGGAATAAAGCAAAACAATTTGGCAATGGCCTGTACACCATCTCTTATTAAAGGCAAGGCCGTTGTGGCTTGCCACTATCCCTTGTTCTATCATTGTAAAAAGTTTTATTTTTATGATAGTGATTATTGCAACTTTTGCAACTTAAATTGCTAACAAAAATGAATGAATCATCAAAATAACTTACAAATACCTTATCTATTTCACCAAAAAAACTAATAGGTGGAATTGTGCGAACCTTTTTCTTTTTCCAATCAAGCAATTTCACCATCATGGCAAGGCCTTTGTGACATAATACCACAACTTTCTGGTTTAACTCATTATCTCCCCTTACAGATTTTTTTGGCCAACTTTTCAAAGCAAAGTAAATAAATGACACAGCAGTAGAAAATGCATCTTGTCTTGGGTGATGAGGACAAGCAACTTGCCTTTTAATTTCCTTTGAATGCCTTTTCTTCGCAAGATTTAAATCTCTTGAAGAAATTAATGAAAACAGTGAGCAAATCGTTTACTTTGGCTCTATCTTGCCAATGCAGGCCTGCTATGTGCTCAAAAAGGTCAATGGAAGTTCTAAGGACCACTCAATATTTACGAATGTCATAGAAAAGAACAATGCCCTCTTGAAATCACTCAAAGAAGTATAGGATCTAAATCAGATGGTGAGATCAGATGATTAGATACAAAAGCTTGATGATAACATAAAGAATCGCTTTATGGAAAGATAATTACAGAGTAGAAGAAATGGAAGAGACCTGATTGCAACTTACATAAAAACAAATTTGAGTCTGAGGCCACTTATTAGCGCATAGACACTGGAACACTTTACATATTAAAGGCTTCCAACATTCTGTTCCAAGAGCTCAAACACTTCCATCTGCAAGAACAATTAGTATCCGAGAATACTCGTCCTCCAGCGTATCTGGACAATCAAATTTATGACTTACCTTGAATCAGCTCCCACTTCAAGCCTCAGCAAAATTTAAACCTCATAGATACAATTTTGATCTGTGGCAGCATCCTGGAATAATTGAAATCGGCTCTGACATGTATCCAAGCCACTATACAGTTTACACCTCATACATAGCACTCAGCAGAAAACTCAGCAGCTTATTTTTCCATCAGTTCACCAAGCCCTTGGGCAATTTTGCCCTCTTGCAGAATCCTCAGACAAGTAGAGTTATGTGTTTTACGGCCAGAAATGGGCATAGAAGCCTTTCCATCGTAGATCCGCTAACAACCTCTTGGCTTCGTCTCGGCTTTTTGGCTTGAAAGCATCCCAATTGTAGGCCGTCATACTGGGATGCGAATAGTGGATCTCAACAAACAGCTCGTCTATTATGTGAGGCATCTCAGGATCATCCATCCAATTGTTTAGAATAGGCCATTCGCTTCCCTCGATGTCCATCTTTACCAACACAAAATCTTGAGCAGAAAGCTTCAAATCCTCCTTCATGAATCTGGTGATATTGATAGCCTGGTTTCCCTCGTTATCTGCATCGGAAACATACTTGTTGTATGTTGTTATGCGGTCCAACATCCACTGAGGAACGCCTGGCATCCTCTTTACTCTGGTAGAGTTAGCAGTCGCGTCTGCCCAGTTTTCTTTTTCTGGAAATCCTTTTTCAGGCTTTTTCAATAATTTAGAATTTATTTCAAATGCATGAACTTCTGTGAAGTCGCATGGATACATCCTCAAAAACCAGCCGACACTGGTGGAAAACCTATTGGCTCCAAAATCTAAATAAACTCTCCTTTTCCTTTGGTGAAAACTTTCCTTGGAGGCCAAAAGCCAAGGAAGGACATGAGTTCTGTCCTCTACACCATCCACAAATCTGAGGGAAAATCCTCTTCTGAAGTTATTAATGTCGTCCAGCTTCTCAATAAGGTGTCCTTTCACCTTGCATCGAGCAGGCTCCCCCATCCACTTCATCTGATTCCAAGGATTCTCGCCATGATTCTCCTCGATCTCGTAATATGCGTCTCTATGCAGGCACTCAGAATTCTCATTTATTCTGTCGGTCGTTTGCCTTGAACCTAAAGAAGGATTAACAGAGGGACTGCTATAAGCGACCAGTAAGCTTGGACGTTCTTTCACTGGGTAATCCGTGTGATAAAGGAGAAAATCAATCAAAATGTAGGAAAACAACGCAAGATTTATCGTGATCAGTGTTCGAGATAGGACCTGTCTTCCCGGGACGAGCGATTTTAACGGATCGAACATTTTCGGTTAACAAAGAGAAACGTTTTCGATTTATCTTACAGAAGATGTGATCGAAGAAGTCCTTACAGCCGGCAATTTCTTCCACAGGCTGTGGCAAATGTCCTTCGCATCCTCGCGTTTGTCTTAGGTATTGCAATATTGTGGTTTCTATTCAATTGTTCCGGAGAACGAGACATCTCGAAACTGTATTAACACTTGAATTCTTCAAATTTCATGTAGTTCCTAAACCATACGTTCAGTACATTCCCCTTCTGCGTCTAAGAAAGATTTGCTCTTCAGATGACTATTCAGCGTAAATGTTAGTGATTCTTTTGTGACGTCTTCAAGCTTGTTTTATACATTAGCCGGACAAGGAGGTGAAAATTGATATATTTGCTGAACAACGCATTGCAGTTGAAAGGATCCAAAATTTCTTTGAATAAGCTCGATCTAACTTAGGCAAGAGTAACGCCACTGCCAGAGGGAAGACATCAACATCTTCCGAATGACATCGTGAATAGCTAAGTACTTGTCAGGCTGTTACCTGACAAGTGAACACATTGAGTTAGCGTTCCAACGTCGCTTCGAACCCTACCAACAATTGCAGAAGTCACAGAATCTTGCTAGAAAACAAGAACATGACAGATACTTTTTTTACAAAGAAACCTCGTGAAAAAAATGCAGAAAACAATGCAGCACCTACGTCAGCATCTGCAGACTTGTAAATTCCATCATCCAAAAAGCAGATCACAGAAGTTGCAAATAACAATTTACTGCAAGGACAAATATGGCTGATCTCAACAAATCATATCAGCACTAATAACTGGAGCCTAATTAAGCCTAAACTTTACCCCACACTATTTATCTTCTCAAGTATACTTACTCTGGTACAAGATAATCTTTTATCACCAATAATGCTGCATCTGTACAAACGCATTGCCAACTTTGCAAACCTGAGATCATAAGATCAGGATCCATAACCCAGATCAGCAAAACCGGTAGAACTTTTATTTATATGCCCATTATTACTCTACTTCAAAAAATGCATTGCCGTCGCAGATCAAAAGCAGGAAAACCCATTGTTATCGCATTGCGAAATCTCGTTCTTCTGCTCTGTTTACTGGGGGGATCTGACATCTAATCAATGGTACTGATTGAAACTACAAAAAAATATCTGTCACTCATCATTTCAGCAACTGAGGGAGAGATTATTCCATGATTTCCATCCCCAATGCACATGGTGATGCCATGGCCAGAGAGAGAAAGACAAAGAGAGATCTGATAACAGAGATGATACCTTTTCTCTTTTTTCTGTTTTGGATATGCAGAGGCTGTATCCTGTAAGGATACATTCTAGAACCTATTTTTTTTGTTTGTATTTAAATAGAATATAGTTCATTAATATAGAGATGGCATCATAATGAGTTCCTTACAAATATTATTATTTTTAAAAAGTAGGACAAGGGTGCAGAGGAGGCTTTTGTTTTGAAGGGCATCTATACTTTCATCTCAGAGGGTGGTGGGGGCAGTGGGAGAGAGTAAACGGTACCCTCATAGGGTGGTGCGTCAACCATCCATTGGTGGTGAGACGGCCGTACCGCCCATCCCACCACTGGATGGCTTCCACACCCTCACCTGAGAGTGCGCAATATGTTGGGCCCACACAATTGATCTTCAATACTAACAATTTCACTCAACTTGGAAGGGTGCTTTAAGGATTTTTTTTTCTAGTTAATCACCTTTGAGATGAAAAAGGTTAAAATAAAAATTAAATTTCAATGAACGAAGGAAGGGCTCATAAGCCTTCACAATATAGGCTTGGCGAAGAGGTCCTTTACATATTAATTAATATTTTAGGAACGTCAATGAAGATAAAAATGATTAGGAAGGAAGGGCTCATAAGCCTTCACAATGTAGGCTTGGCAAAGAGGTCCTTTACATATTAATTACTATTTTAGAAAAGTCAATAGGTGCACAACACTTTTAACCTATTAAGAATAAAATCAAACTTACTAAAACTAAAAGGTAAAAAACGATTGTTACGCCTGAGAATGCCCCTTGCCAGGAGGAGCCTCCTGTTGCGGAAGGCCTTCGTCCATGGGGCCATCCCCTATACTTCATACCTTATTAAAGAATGAATCCGGATTAGCAACTAGTTGCGCATGTAGCTCCTAATAGAGATCGCTTTGGTGATGGAAAGCAGAGAGGCGGTGCATTACATCAAATACGATGATTATTTTTATGCACCTTAAAAAAAGAGGTTTAGGTAATAGCTTGGGTTGTTACCACAAGGAGGAGGTGATTCCAAGCATTTTGCACCACCTTCTCTTTTCCCCGCTAAAAAAACATTTTCAATCTTATCATGTTTTTTTTTTTTTTCCCCTTGATAGAAAATTATTTTAGTTCTACTATTTTCCAAGAAAGAGTGAATCGATTAGAACACCATTGACATTTGTTTGCTTCTTCGAATCATACTCAATGCTTCTTCAAGTCATACATTTCAATAAGACAAGATCGGTCTGTTTAGATTATACCCTTTCAATAACAAAATTTTGATTGTCTGCTAGATATAGGAGACAATATCAAATCTTAAAAAAAATTGGATTTTGATCCTGTCCACACCTCATAAGTGTCTTGTCGTTCAGGGCTTTGGTGATGGATTGATTCTGCAAATAGGCAGCTATAGTAATAGCTTCTGCCCAAAAAAAATTTGGAAGAGAGGCATGGGCCATCATGCTCTTGGCACTTTCGATGAGTGTCTGATTATTCCGTTCAGCTATACCACTAGACTGAGGTGAGTAGCTAGTTGTATATTGTTGATGTATCTCATTGGCCTTGCATAACTCCTTGAATTCTGTGGAGATGTACTCTCCCCCTCCATATGTTCGTAGAGCCTTGATCTTCCTCTAGGTCTGGTTTTTTGCAGACGCCTTGAGCTACTTGAAGAACTTGAATGCTTCGGATTTGTTTTTCATATAGTAGGTTGCAGTCCTTCGAGAGAAGTCGTCGATGAAGGTTAGGAAATAGAGAGTTCCCCCTGTGGAAGCAATCTGCATCGGGCCACAAATGTCGCTATGTTTAAAGTCAAGCAAGCCCTTGGATGTATGAACTGAGTCTGAACTGAAGGGACTTCTAGCATGCTTGCTGATAATACAGCTTTTGCATGGAGAAGTTGGCTTGCTGACTGAAGGCAGATCTTGTACTAGACTTTGAGCTGACATTTGCTGAATACTATTGAAGTTAAGATGGCCAAGTCTAAAATGCCACAACATATCAGTTGATTCAAAAGTGGATGTGTGAAGAGCTTGACTATTAGAAGAGTAGCAGTGGCTGAGTTTGTAAAGATAGCCGCTTCTTCTTTCGTAGGCTAGAACCTTCCGAGATTTGTCAAGAATTGTGCAGCCGTCTGTATCAACTTCGACCCTCCGTCCTGAATCGGTGATTCTGCTAACTGAGAGTAGATTCTTGGTCAGATTTGGAATGTGGAGAACGTTGGAAAGCAACTTGACCTCACCTCTTTTGAATTTAACTCTGACTGTTCCTTCACCTTCGATTGAATGTGATGAGTTGTCTCCAAGTTGTACAACTTGAGAGTGGGTGAATGACTTATAGTCTTTGAACCAGTCGCGATGTGTTGAACCAGGAGTCGATATCCTGTTGTTCTCCGACTCTGGTCATGAAAGTTGCTTCATCATCATCTTCTTATTGTTGCCGATTTGAGTGACTGGTTGTAGCACTATGTGCTTTTGTTAGAACTGTTTTTTCTTTTCGTTGTTGTATTTCAAAGTTTGACAATCCTTGATTTCATGGCCAGTCCTCTTACAGTATCTATAGAAAAGTTTCTGCACAAGTTGGAATGATGAAGAGCTTGAATTCAATCTTGGACCGGAATTTGGTCCAGATTGCATGTTGCTCTTCTTGTCAATATAGTCTGATTTTGTAGCTCTTGGATTTAAACTTCTGATTTTTTGAATACAGAGCTTGAGGATCCAATCCTGAGCCTGAGGAGGATGCTGATCTTCTTATCTCCTCTTGTAGGAACAGCGCAATTACTCTTGATAGAGTGAGGTGCTCCTAGGTAGAAATTGTCATTACCCAATTTTTGTACGCTTCAGGTAGACTCGTTAATAGAGTCATGAGTGCATCAGAATCTTCTATGACTGAGCCAGTTGCAGTCATCTGTTCCATAAGATTTTTGAAAGTGTTGAGGTGACTCGAAACACCATCTGCATCAGACATTCTGAGGGTAAAGAATTTCTTCCTCAGATGAAGCTTGGAAGTAACGTCTCTGATGTTGTAGAGAGTTGCTAGGATGTCCCATGCATCCTTAGCTGTATGAGCAGCACATATGTGGCTGATTTGAGTATCCTTGATGTTGAGAGTGATCATGGCAAATGCTTTGCCATCTCTCAGTCTCCACTTGGTGATGATGGTTGCATCACCTTCTGGTTTGAGCTCTGTGCCATCAACGATGTCCCGCAGCTCTTTGGCTAGAAGTATAACCTTCATCTTGAATTTTCAGAGATGGTAGTTATCTCCATCGAGTTTGTCAATGAGAGATGAACTAGATGATGGATCCATTCTGGTTGAACGAGATCGTTGGTAGAAACAACGATGGTCAAAATATTGTTGGCTGCGCGTTTGCTAGAAAAACATTTTGATAGAAACAAGACTGATAATCCACAGTAGAAATGCAGATTACGGAAATGCCTACTCTAATACCATGTCATAAATCATGGGGATGATCGGCATCGGAAGCTCGAAGCTTAGAGCGTAGGCATGTAGGAACGGAAACGCAACAGTTAGCAGCAGAAATATTCAAGTAGAAGAATTCATACAGATTGCGCAAATGAACGATGTAGTAGTGAGACAAAAATTGCACTCTGATTAATATCAACAATGAGTACAATGGCTTGAAGTAATAACTTCAGCTTGCTGAGCGTGATAACGATGACTTACATATAACTTTGATTGAAAGAGAATTTCAATTAACACTTACATAGCTTGATTCAGCTAGTATATACATTTACAAGTGTTGAGAGACAAATATCTTACAAGCTTTTAATGCTATTTACGCCAGTCTTTGTATATGTACAAAGTTGGTAACCGCTAACCGCCTAAATGTATTCGTTCCAATAATCTAAGTTGTGTTGTAGTGTATCGAATGCATGTATTTTGTTTCGTTTGATTTATGATATGCAGAATAACTGATTCATTGATTAAACTATTCATATGACTGATAATCTATGTCGATTGCAATGTTCTAAGATTCATTCTATTTTGCTTCCGTGTTTAAATCTAAATCAATCTCATTCGTGCATGTCTATAGAATCGAATTTTTTTTATCCAAGTGACTTCGAAGATAGAATCAAGTAGAGCGATCTTTGAAGTATCGAAGGTAGCTTGAATTCGATAAACATAGATTCATGCACTGATGATTATCAGTCAACCCCAATACTGCTTTCACTTTTACTAATTTCAGCATGGTATCAAAGCAGTAATTTATACTATCTGATCCCTTTATTTGATACCTGCATGGCATAAGAGCTTAGTTGTTGAGAAGTCACTTTAATAGAGCATACAATATTAGAACAATTGTTCCAATATAAAGTAAACACTTATTAAAATTGTTTGACAGTCCTATAATTTACTATCTGCATACACTCATCTCAAACTTCCTAATGTATTTACTACACAATCTGCTCTAATCAGATGAACTTGATGGTTTTAATTACCACTTATGGAAATTCAAGATAAGGTCGTGCATACTGGTGGCTAAAAAACTATGGAAAATAGACGCAAGTATTAAATTAATTTCCAATGTCAATGAGCAAGCCATTTCCGAGTGAAAGCTCAAGGATGGTAAGGCTTTTGTCTTAAGAACCTTTAACATCTCTGACACATAGATTAGCCATATCAGACAAGCCCAATCTTCGAGAGAAGCTTGAAATATATTGAGTACACTTTATGAAGTGAGAGATGTCACTTTGAAGTTGCATATGAGGAGAAAGTTCTTTTCACTCAGAATGTCAGAAAGTGATTTTGTCCA
Organism: Diphasiastrum complanatum; assembly: GCA_029204225.1. Classification (NCBI taxonomy): domain Eukaryota; kingdom Viridiplantae; phylum Streptophyta; class Lycopodiopsida; order Lycopodiales; family Lycopodiaceae; genus Diphasiastrum; species Diphasiastrum complanatum. Next base: position 39,415,470 of record CM055111.1, on the reverse strand, counting down.
GAATCACGTTAATCAATTCAAGACTCTGTTAGCAACAATAGGTTCAATGACTAAAGATTCGGATGCTATCATGACCCTATTGTCTAGCTTAATATAAGACTATTATGACATAGCTTGTCCCTTTATGCTTGAGATCATACACATTTGAATATGCAGAACAAGAAGTAAATTGGTGTTGCAATAAGAAGTGATTGATTCTTTCGAACCAGGCCCTAGGAGCTTGCTTGAGCCCATAGAGAGCCTTCTGCAATTTACATACTTTATGCTCTAGGCCTCGAAGGACATAACCTTATGGTTGATAAATATAGACATCTTCTTGAATGTATCCATTAAAGAATGTTGTCTGGATGTCCATCTAATGAATGTCCATATCCTCTACAACAACTATAGTCAACAAGGTTCGAATGGATTGATGCTTTACCACTAGATTGAAAGTGTAATCTATTCCGTATACTTGCTCATATCCTTTAACCACCAGTCGGGTTTTCCTTTGGATATAAAGTCATTTGGCTTGAGCTTGAGTTTGAAGATCCATTTAGTGTCAATTAGTTTTGTACCTGCAGGAGGATCAACAAGACTCTAGGTCTTGTTTTACATCAATGAGTTATACTCAACATCCACGGCACCTTTCCATTTGTCTGCGTCTGACATTGACAATGTTTCTACAACAGAGGCAGGTTCATTAAGATTGATAGACGCCTAAGGGACAAATTGATCAGGTTGTTGTCATTGTTGAGTACTGTAGGTTCCTGAGTAGATGACTCTCCTGGGTGTATGATAGGGATGTCTTCACGTTGTGGTTGAACAATCGTAGGTCCAAGCCTATCAATGGTTATTGGAGTTGTTGGGACAAACTCCTGCATTTGCTACTTCTGCTTAGAATCATGGAACTTGTCTTCAAGGAAGACAATATCTTGGTTGACGGCTGACTACTTTCAACATCATAGATGCGATATGCTTTATGCGATGTTGAGTAACCAATAAAAATATTCTTGTAGCTGACTGGGTCTAGTTTTTTTCTTAGATCAGATAGTATTTGGGTATAATAGAGACATCCAAACACACGGAGGTGTTTCTTTCTTGGTTTGTAACCATAGTAGACTTCAAACAGAGTCTTAGAGTTGACTCCCTTTGTGCTGGAATGATTTTGTAGATAGCAGGTTGTAGATATTGCTTCAGCCCAAAATTTCTTGGGTAATTGAGCATTGGAAATCATGGATCGTGCTGCATCCAGAAGTGTTCAATTCTTTCTTTCAGCTACTCCGTTTTCTTGGGGAGTGTAGTTGGCAGTGAATTGATGTTGCACGCCACATGAAGATAGGCAGTCCGCCATTTCGTCAGACATATATACTCTCTCCTAGAATCAAACCATAGGGTCTTGATCCTCTGACCAGTTTGAGTCTCAACAGACTGTTTAAATTCTCTGAGACAGTTGAATGCCTCAAACTTGTTCTATGAAAATTAGGTGATGATGATTTCAACCCACTCATATGTAACTTTGTCTAGAGTCATAACAATACTGTTACATGAGGAAACTCAAAGGAATGAAGCATTCTCGTCCTCCATCAATGACTTGTAAGCTGAGTTTGATTATAATATTTGTTCGAGACTAGACAAAAGCAATGAGAGAGATTTTACACTACATGCCATTGTAATGTGGACAATCCATGACTATCTAAGATTAGGTAAATGCTCAAGTAATCATTCAAAGAATGTCTATCTTGTGTATGTAGGAGTTTGTTTACAATTACATACAACTATTTTTTGACATTTACATGATATACTACAATTGCTAGAATTATTCTTTTGGCATGTGCCTTTTTTCATTAATGATTGAAAGTATCCATTTGTTGTGTAGGCTTATCAATGGTTGGAAAAAATGCTTGTTTTTTGTGTGAACCAAATCTTGTGGCAAGGTATTTTCATAGTCTCAAAAAAGTTGTTTATGAAAATCATCGTAAATACTAGCATGAAGGCCATCCGTTCAGAAACATCATAGAAGATGTTTTGAAGGAAGAGTTGAGAGAGAAATGTCTCTAAAGAGGATGTTTTGGAAGATTGGCGAAGACTTTGGGAGGAGTCTCAAGAAAAGCCAATTGATGGTCTGAAAAGGTTATCTATATTTCATCGTTTGGAATTTTGAAATAATCTTTTGATTAATGACCTACTGGATCCCATGCACATTTTTTTAAATGTGGGTGAATCTATAAGGAAACACTTGATTGGTAAAAAAGATACCATTGTTGCAACACATGATCTAAAAGAATCAAATACCAAAAAAGAATATTATGGACAAATTTACAAAATTCAAAAAAATAGTACTTTGTTACAAATATGATTCTGTCAGACACAATATTATACAAATGAAGGTTCTAGATTCATGAGAACAAGCAATTCAACATTTTTCAATAGTGATTTCAAATTAAGCTTACCATTATGTTGTCCATGCAAATTGTTCATGGTATATGGTAAAATATGATATATTACAACACGTCATTTTATGGAATCATAAAATGACGTGTTGTAATATATCACTTGCATGAAGTAAGATTGCATGAAAGGTAGATCTCCAACCATGTCTCCTTGCACAAGTGCATTGACAATGCATGTAATCCCACTTAGTAAACTCAAACCGATAAATGACACCAATTTTCCATCACTTGATCTCCCTATGTTAATCCGTATCAAATAGAAAATATAGTAGAAACGCAATCAATTTATTGGTATGAACAGATTCATAAGACACATACTTTCAAACAAAAAGTTTGCATGCAATTACATCTATATAGTGTGGAGCTAAATTGAGTAGCAGTCATCCATCATAATCTTGTTTATGATTCATAAGGGAGATTGGTAGAATATATGACAAGCTAATCGGCTAAAAGCAAGCAAACGATATTCAAAAAAATATCCACGCATGAATAATCCACGTGTGGATAATCTAGCCATGGATATTCCACACACTGGAATAAAATAATGCCCCGATTAGGTGAAGTAGTTAGAAATAACCGTTTTTGTGTGGATTATCCCCGTGTGGATAACCCATGCTAGTAACCGCCACCATGCGCCGCCCGGCTTTCCTCCCAAATAGTTGCTAGAATTTTCAAATTTATCATTGTGTGGATTATTGCATGAATAATCCACGCAAATATAAATCTCAACGTCGTTGACCATAAGCATCGACGGAGTTGCTAGAGTTGTGTTTTCAAAAACAAGTTTTGCCTGGATAATCTACGCGTGGATGTTCCACGAGAATAAAATTTTGGAAAATTGAGTAAGTGTTGTGGGTCACGTGGATACTCTATGTGATTAAACACAAAAGTTTTCTAGCTGTGACATTTAGCAAACTTGTCCAAGTCTAAATTGTGCACGAACAAATTATTGATAAAAATAGAATAAATTTGCTCCACACAACCTATTTGGTAATGGAATATGATGTGGTAGCATGAGTGATAGCTAGAACGACCACGTAGATTGGAAACACAATAAAATCCTCTAGTGCCTTTTTCCACATACCACAAATATGGGATTCATGGTTTGGATAAAAAATACTCATAAAAGTTTTGTGAAAAACAAAGATCATGAACTAGATGCCATGTGACTAATGTGTAGACTGTCTCAATACCGTGTTTTCCAACCTTTTGAAGGCTCTTAGAATCTTAGATGTTGTCAGAATACGATGCCTGCCAAAGAAAAACAAAAGTGCTTAGCAACATCTTCCTATGATAAAGATAACGATGCAACGCGACCACTGGTTTTTCAAGCGAACAATCTACACGTTATCGGAGCACATACACAAGCATGGCTACCTTGCCCTTGCAATGAAAAAGTTTGAATCTATCTTTAACAAAAGGAGGAAAATAAATCTTTATCTATTAGAATTGTCTTCGTGTTTTTGGAAACCTATCCATTTATGCATATTAAAACACCATTCATGCATTGTAAAGCACCACATTCACATGTCTTTGCTTTTTTGGCCTTATGCATCATGCATTGTTTGCACGTGTTCTGAAGAACTTTATAGTGAGAAAAGATGCATGTTAGTTTAGCCCTTAACCAAGGTTCAGGCCTTGAAAGTTTAGGTTGCCACCATTTAATATCCTTTAATGTCGACTTTTTTCTAAACTCCATTGACCCAGACCTTAACACAGAGCCTTTGCAAGACAAGGCCAAAATCAGATCCTTAGTTGCCGTGCCCTTAGTTTCAAAGAAGTACTTAAAAAAGAGAGCTAGAAGCAAAGGGAGGTGGATTCCTTCACATATTTGAAGGAAGGAAAGCTTTGGATCGTGGCTGATTAGAGTTTGTTTACTCACAAGAAAAAGCAGAGAGATCATCGTAAAACTGATCGATGGTGGGGAGGAAGAAGACGAGAGCAGGGCCGGGCCAGGCTCTGATAAAGCAGCGGAGTCGGACATCCCAGCAGCTGGGGTCGAGGGCAGCGGGCGCTGGTGGTGAGGGACGGCAGGTGCTGGAGTCCATCACTCATGTCACGGATTTGGAGGAGGTTCTAGAGCAAGCGGAGCATGCAGGGCGGATTTTCTCGGCCCTTAACCCTCTTCCGGAGATCCTCATCTCCACGTAAGTCTGATTTGATTGTGCACTGACCCTGCTTTGTGCTAATTTTTAATTTCATCTTTCTGATGTGTACCTTTAGTGATTTATCGTATATGTGGCTGTGCTTAGTTTGATTTGTCGCGTTATAATGGAAACCCTAATTTCCAGCTATATCATGGGAACCCTAAGTACAACTATAACCTAGCACCTAAATCTTATGATTACGATTGGCTTCACAGAAGCATCACCTGCTGTTTGTTAAATAACATCTCAAAGTATTGATTTTCCGTCGTCAGAAGCGTGGGTTAATGGACACATGTTTATTCAGGTTTTAAGGTGCCATATGTTTATAGTTTATTGAGGTAGTATAGTTGCATGGGCATTATGTAGCTGGTCCACAGAACGAGTTGTCATCTTATCTTAAAATACTGGTACAAGTCTCAAGTCACATTTGTTGGAACTTGGAATGGCCTTTTCAGATCACTTTAAGAGCATTTGAGATGTAATTTGAAGGGTTTTAATGATAGGTCACAATCATTTACAGCTCATGGTTGGACTGCTACAACCTTACTTTCACTTTCTACAACTTGGATACCTCATTGTTGAAGGGTCAATCATTGAGGAGACTACCCTTTTGAAGGTCATGAATTGATGTTATCGACATGTTTTTCTCATTACAAGCTGGGATATGTGATGCTTTTTAAGTTTTCTATCTGTCCTTTATGTCTCCAATCTTCCTCGAAGATAGTTGAACCTGTACTTTTCCCACTCCTTTTATATCATATGTGTAGTTGTCTCCCAACTTCACATTTGGTCCATCATCTAATGTTTGAAAATTAGACAACCACTCCCGCCTAGGTGTCATATGCTTTGAAGTTCCTGAATCAATAAACCAACACTCTTCTTCTTTCGAGAAGACGCCAAAAGATGTCGATGCTGAAAATAATTCATAGTCTTCAAGGTCCAAGGCACCTAACTTTGTATTAGGTCCTTCTTCATCATCAAAATTTCCGTCCTGCTTCTTCTTGTACTTGTTGTGCCAGCATTCCTTTGCACAGTGCCCTGAATATCCACAAACAAAGTATTTTCTCTTTCGAACTACTTTCTTTCCATCTTTTGATTGATTTGATTGATTCTCCTCCGTATCTTGCTTCTTCTTCTCCTTCTTCTTCCCTTTGCCACCCTTTTTGGAACTTTGTCCTTGCTTCTTTGCTAGGAATGTCTGCTCCTTAAAATCGTCCCCGTTGACAATAATTTGTTTCCTCATTTCCTCTTGTAGCAATATAGCATTCAGCTCATTGAAAGAAGGCCTCGTTTCTCGTAACGATAACGTCATCACAAAGTTCTGATAAGCTAAAGATAGACTATTAAGTACAATGCATACCAATACTAAATCTTGAACACTTTCTCCAACCGCAATAAGTTGCCCTCTCAGATCTTTCACCCGAATAAAGTAGTTTGTTACTGATTCACCTGTACCCATTTTCAATGTGTGTAGCTTATTAGTCAAGAATAAGATTCGTGATTGATTGACAGTTTCATACAAGTTCTTCAGTATGTCCCAAGCCTCCTTGGATCCAGCAACATCTCTAATGTGAGGAATGATCATATCTCTTATTGATAAATTGACGATGATATGACGTGCTTTCTCCTTCGCCTCAAATACTCCCGCAACTCCCTATCAATGGCAGGAGGTATTTTGACACTTGTGACAATCTCCCAATGTTCTCTATCCTGGAGAATGTTTTGCATCTTGAACTTCCATATGCTGCAATTTGTTCCATCTATCTTGCTAGACTCCGGCAATACGACATCATTCAATCCTGCCATTGTACTATTATTTAGCAACTTGATTTTTCAGCAATCAGTATCTCACCAAACTTTAGATTTTTCTTGTAACATTGCAATATGATCTGATTCTAGCCAGCGATCAGCCTGTTTCTAGCAAACTACCTCCAATGATGAGGTCTGTTCGGTTGACAGTAATCAAGTCAGCGAACAACAGTAGTGAACTAACCGTCAACCACAACTCGATTTGCAGGGTTTTACAACAAAACCCTAAAAGTGCGCTCTATGGGAAATTTTCCAGCTTGAATTTTTGTTTATCAAATTCATAGCAACGCCCTACTCCAGCCAAAATCATCAGTACTATTTCAATTCCTGTCCAATTCCACTGAGAATTGAGCTGGAAAGAACGATTCTTAGCTTTCACGACAACACTGAACAATTTTGTGAATTCCTTTTGATTGCCTGAGAAAACTCCTTTCTGCAATCCTGTTTAGCTTGAAGCCACAAATCCGTCGCACCTTTGATGATTTCCTACAACGTGGCTCTGATACCAAGTTCACTAAAAGCCGATTCTTAAAATGACATAACCCACCTATTGATTGAATAGTAATAAAGCAAGAGCACTTGGAGCAACTCTTCACACAAGCATAAGCACATTGTATCGATTAACATAATCAAATCAATAATTACAAGTTATGTACTTGATAGGGCTTAGTACACAGTGGCCCATCAATCTAGAACCTAGAGAGAAAATATGGAACTGTAAAAGAAATGGTCTATGTTTGCCTTTTTTAACTAGCATCACCACTTCTACATTAAGGATGCCATTTGTTACAAAAAGGGTTCTACTTATAGCAAAAAGAGTGGGGCCCCATTTCTGTTTATGGTTCTAGTGCTATTACACATGCAATATGCCATATTTGGGCCTTTAATTTGAAAAATGTGAATAATCTCTAAGGTGCGACTTTTCTAAGTACTCTTGCGCTTCATTGAAATGCTTCACGAGCCCTTTGTTCCAGCCTCCACAATATTATGTATATAAGAGTACGTAAGACATACTATGTATTTGTATATATCATGTTGCATGTGATGTTTTAGTGATAACTAGCATCATCCTTTTTTTAAAGTTGACTTATTCTTGGATTATATTTTGGTGGTTTTCAAATTTTTTGATGCAGGGATTCAGATCGAGACTTTGCTAAATTAGGTGCTAATGAGAAAAAGATGCAACAAAGACTAGAGGAAGCCTTGCATCAGTCTAGCCTCACAATCCCAAGAAGGTCAATTTTTTACTTTTAAACCTCTGTAAAACCCTAAAATATTTGCTCTAGTGAATTTGCTTTGGTTGTGATGAGATCCTAACAGTCCTTATATGACTTGTAATGTGAGTCTTTATGGTGTGATATGATCAAAATACAGGTCTATCTATGAAGTATCTTAACCTCAATAACAAACACAACACATGAAAGCTTGAAGGAAACTAGCTATGGAAGCATCAACAATACAAGGAAAGCTTAAGCATCACAAGAAACCAATGTTAGGAACTCCAAATGCTTGATTGATTAGAGGAGGGCGTTGGCCTCCTTGAGGGTGAATCCTCCCTTACAAAATAAGAAAATATTGAGGTGTCATCACCAACTTGAGTCTTATGCCACATGGGGCATGCACACTTGGCCACTTGGACTCAACTTGCACTTACTTATTGGAACAAAGAGGAATTGACTCCATGGTGGCTCGAACAACCTTGCTATATTTGTGAATAGCGGACTTGTAATAATGGTTGTAAGGCCCAAATTAGCCAAATAAGGCCCTAAACTTATAGTAGAGGCACAAATGATCACTATAAATAGCTGAGGTCGTGCTAAATTTGGAGGCTATTGTTCATTTTGTAATTTTGAGTTCTAAGAGATCTTGAAGCTTCTCTTTGAGAGCTTTCTTAATAGTATTGATGCTTCATGTGCCTAAAATCACATGGAGCTATGATCATGCTCTAGAATCAAATTTTTCAAATGACTCAAATTTTTGGAACGACTTGAATTTCTGGAATGACTCAAATTATTCCAAAGACTAGATTTTTTTTGGAAAGACTCGAATTTTTCCAATGGATTGAATTTTTCCAAAGGATCAAATTTTTCCGAAGGATCGACTTTTTTAGAAAGACTCAAAAAGACTCGAAATTTTGGAACGACTCAAATTTGTGGAAAGACTTGAATTTTTCCGAAGGATCGAACTGTCCGCCCCTATCTTGTGAGTGATCAATAATAATGAATAATGGATTCTATCTGTACCCATTTTTGTGAAGTTTTGCTACATTTAGTTGGTTTCTTGAATTTTGACTAGTTTCTTGAATTTTGACTAGTTTCTTGATTTCTTGCATTGTCATCTAATTTGATGTTTAATGAATGGGTTAGATGTTGGCACATGACAATTTTGGTATCAGAGCATTAGATCCTTTCCCCATCAGATTTGGTGGTTTTTGTTAAGTTTGGTAGAGTTTCTTGTTCTAGTTTTCTTGTTTTTTCAATTTCCAGCAAGTTTTGATTCAATTTTTGACCATTTAATCTTCATTTTTTGTGTTATTTCTTGTTATAGATCAGTAGATCTATTGTTCAGCTTCTTGGAGGTACTGAGATTTTCTAATTTGGAGCTATATTGACCAAGTTATGAACATTTTAGTGTTTCCTTTCCAATTTTAGTTAGTGATAGTTTTTGCAGTCTGTGTTCTCCATTTTTGGCTGACTTTTTGGCCAAAATTTATGACTGTAATTCAATAGGATTGTAGATCTCACTCTCAGCTTGAATGTGAGCCAATTTGCAGCCAATTTGGTTGAAAATTGAGGGAGATATGACAAATCTTGTGGAAGAGGTCAAATTCTAGTTTGAGTAGAGAATTTGAGAAAAAAGCACTTCAATTCTTCATTCTTGAAGTTTTGTTTCTTTGTAATTTTTTTTTCTTTGAAGTTTCGTCAAAAAACCAAAATATTTAAAAAAATTCTGACCTAAACCTACCCCAGCCCTAACCCTAAGTACCACTTTAAAAAAAAAAAAACCTGTCACGCCTTCTCCACGCGACCCGGCGACCTTCATCTCGATCGAGTCACTTCGTTTCCCCTTCGACCAAGTCTCTTCGTTCTCTCTTCGACCGAGTCGCTTCGTTCTCACCTCGACCGAATCACTTCGTTACCCCTTCGACTGAGTCTCTTCGTTCTCGCCTCGACCGAGTCTAGTCGGCGCCCTATGCCCTTTTCTCACGCGATCAACTGCCCGGGTCATCAGCGGCCGTTATGAAACTAATATTCTTCTACTACTGATTATTGTCACGAGATGATACTGCCACTCATCTGGACATCTACGTGGAGAGACTACAACGAATTCCATTGAGATATCAATCACGCTTATATCTGCTGCTGCTGCCAGAGAGCAATCCATTTAGCTGGCAGGAAATCAAGCCCTCTCCGTGACCGAATGTAAGCGTGATTCTATTGAGACTGCAACGCATTTCAATTGTTAAATCAATCGCAGTTCGGTGGCAGAAATCAAGACAATTCTATGGCAGCCATTGACACATTATAATGAAGCTATTCCCCTCGCTGAATATGGACGCAATTTGGTGGATCATGAGCGGCTGCTACACTTGGCGTCAGTGATTTATCACTGTTCCTCTGAGGATCTATAGAGACACAAGGAGGCTCTTGGAGATCTATAGCTGCTATTATTTCTAACTGAAACCATTGTGGGAGAATCGTCTGGTTTTGTAGGAGCTAATCCTTCAGCACTCTCTGAGGAAAAATATGATCAAAAAGTTTCATAGGGACGTCCTCTGCTCCATCGCTGCTAACAGTAGCAATTCTTTACTCTTTTGTGAGAAAAGAATCCAATTATCAATGTTATTGCCAGTCGCCACACTGAGTGCCATCTATTCAACGATGAGGAGTGCTGGCTTTTCAGTAAACACCACTTGAGGAATATGCTTCCTCGGATTTGTAGCGCTGATCAAATTGTTGTAGATCTGTACAAACAAATTTTTTTTGCGGTCCCTATTTCTTCCACGAGCACATGGCTCACCCATCTCAATGACCAAGGAAAATTTTTTACCGTCATTCTTAAGATTTTGTTTACGGCTTTATTTCTTTCACGATCTAATATTTCAAAGAAATCAAATTTTTTTTGTGTAGGGTCCTCCTTAAGGTGATTTAATTACATTTTGCTTCCCGTTTTTTGTTTTTACTGTCTATAACTTTTCTATTTGAAGTCGGATTCCAACACTGTAAGAACAAAAAGTGTTCAGTTTTTCGCGCTAAGAACATTGATCAATGTTTCCGTCATCATTACTTTTGTTTTATTATTTTTTTAGGGAACCCCCTTTTTCCTAAGTTGTTTACGTTTTATATACCATTTCTTCAAATTCTCGTATCTTCTACATTTGAGCTCGGATTTCGGTGCCGTTAAAAGTAGAATTTGTCAGCTCAACGTGATTGACATTGTCGTGGTGTCCTTAATCCTATATTCATGCTCTTATTCATAACGAGTACTATTTTTCAAGGACGTAAAATTTATAAGTGTGTGGAGAAATCGAACTCACTGTAATTGGGAAGACTTTCAAGAAATTGTGTAACTACATAACAAACATATTGCCAAGTTGCAATATTCAATCAACACATAATGTCTGTGTCTTACGGTGCAACTGGAACAAGATTGACAATGTAGACGTATCATTAATATCCAAAACTTAACCTCTTCAACAAGTTCTTAATCTTCAAGTGGGTCCAAGTTTGCAATCCACAGTTACAAATTCAGGTATTCCACATCGAATCCAATGGATTGGAATTATGAACAAGAGGATGACAATCAGTCATACTGTGATGACAGTTATGACAATGATGTAGACGAATATTGGGATCAACGATTACAACGAAGATTATGACCGATGTGATGACATCGCTGATGACGATCAATATCAAGACCAGAACGACAATTTTGCTAATGATGATCAGTATCATGACTACAACGACACTTCTAGACTTGACCATTACTCTGAAGATTTCAACAATGATCAACAAAACGAAGAACAACACGAACCAGTCATTGAGGATTGCTCTGTAGATGAAGCAATTGAACCATTCGATGGTCAGGATGAAATAGAGTTTAATGATGGTGATTATCAAGATCAAGATCAATTCCAATTTACTACTGAAAATTAGTTTGAAGCGACAAGCGTGAATGAGCAACAACAGGTGCAAAGTGGAACAAAAGATCACTGCGAGCCCATTGATCAATTGTATGATCTTGAAGAACTCAAAAGACGACATCACCATGGTGCATAACAACATTTCGATCATGATGAAGATGATGATGTTGATTATGAGGCCTATGAAGATGCCTATGAAAGTGAAGAAATTGACGACAATGGGGTGTTCTCTCTATGCCACTACAAGTATGATTGGTCCTTCTCTGATGGGTACATCATTTGCTGATGCAAATGATTTTAAGGAGGGAAAGAATATTACTGTGGCGAGTGGAGCGACAATTTCCAGTCCCTATGTCACTGTGGCAAGTGGAGCGACAATTTCCAGTCCCTATGCCAATTTTGTGGGAAGTCTAACGCCATCAACTCAACAATAGTGGGTCAGTATTCATGGAAGATCAAATAATAGTGTAGACCCTACTATTAGTAAAGTGACCTGTGGAACAAAGGAAATATTAGGTACACTTTTAACTACCATACAAGATAGTACCGAAAAAACGAAACAAACATGGCAACAATTACAAGAAAGGTCAGAGCGAAGATGGGAAGAAATGTACAACAAGATGGTCTCTTGTTTTGACTCTATCTTGCAATCGGTTGGTATTCCACAACAGCCAATTGATATTCAAACTACTAATCCCGAATGGTGTACCACTGTTGATGTCTATGAAACAACGTTCCCTCTAATCCAAGGGCAAACTTCCATGCCAAAGGCAAATATCGATCGAGATGTTTCGAGCAAACAAGATTATGAATCTTCTGATGAAGCTGATGATTTCAAGGAAGAATATCAGCAAAGCACCAATGGACAAGTGGATGAAGACCAATTTGAAAATCCAGATCAAATCTTGTTCGATATCTGTAATGATCAGGTCAAAGGTCAAAATAAAAAGGTATATTATGAGCAGAACGAATTTCTACAGTTGCAGCTAACAAATCATGGAGTACAATCTGATTGTCGAGAATTACATTCTACTCCACAAATCAGTGGTTATGACCATATTATTGACAATGATCTTTTTGGATTAATTTCTGAATATGGATCAATTGAGTGGTATAACACCGATACAAAATTCAAATACCAATACAACAACGAGCTTTTCGATGATGAAATTGGTATTAACATTGCTTCCATGAAGTCAATAATAATAGATACATCCCAAGATCTGAAGCAAATTCATATTGGGCTACCAACAAATGAGTCTAATGTGATATCAACGGAAGGATTTGGTGCAAAATCATCCAATATTCTTGCGTTAGAGGATGTCATCAATCCTATCAGCAAGGAAAACAGGTTGACATGGGAACCGAATTCAAGACTATCAAACTCCTTGTGTACAGATGACCAAAACGATCCCTTCACTACATGGGATTTGATGAATCCGAATGTGGAATGCTTGCATTTATTGGATGCAATGGAGCTTCAAAATGAAATCAAGATCATTCATTATGAAGTGGTACACAAGGCAATAACAACATCAGATGCAGGGACAAAGAAGATGCTTCTAGAATTGGATAGCCTATCCAATCAAGAGAGATACTGGGGAAGAAGACTATTGAATGTCCTGTTGCTTGGATCATGTCAACCCATGCAGAACTAATGCAACTTGAGGCTTTTCTGTGTTTCATCAATCTCTTCTTTAGTGATCTTATCAAATCAATGGGATCAGTTGTAGATCAAAGGTTCTTTATGAAGAATTCTCGTTGCAACCTTGTTCTACGACAATAAGTAGAGGCAGGAAAGTCTGATGAACGGTAGATGGCTACTGACAAGAATAATACAAGAAAAGATGTTTCTTATTCAAGGTGGCCAAATATGATTCGACTACCGCCAAAGGATTCATGAAGCATGGCATTCAACAAAGAGCTACATGGTCCTCATTTTTGAGGGCAAAAATGCTTAAAGTAGGGGGAGTGTCATGTGCTTCATGTAATTAGCCCATGAGCTTACTAATGACTTGCCAAATATGGCCATGGAGCTAAAGTAGACTAGAATCAGTCATTAGGACAGCTAATAAGGTTGCTCGAACAACCTTGCTATATTTGTGAATAGCGGACTTGTAATAATGGTTGTAAGGCCCAAATTAGCCAAATAAGGCCCCAAACTTATAGTAGAGGCACAAATGACCACTATAAATAGCTGAGGTCGTGCTAAATTTGGAGGCTATTGTTCATTTTGTAATTTTGAGTTTTAAGAGATCTTGAAGCTTCTCTTTGAGCGCTTTCTTGATAGTATTGATGGTTCATGTGCCTAAAATCACTATGATCATGCTCTAGAATCAGGCCCCTATCTTGTGAATGATCAATAAAATGAATAATGGATTCTATCTTTACCCATTTTGGTGAAGTTTTGCTACATTTAGTTGGTTTCTTGAATTTTGACTAGTTTCTTGATTTCTTGCATTGTCATGCTAATTTGATGTTTAATGAATGGATTAGATGTTTTAATGCTAAGATTGGCACATGACATGATTTATCTCGATCAAAAGTCTTTGCAACATAGGCTTCCTGAGTCGGGATATTTGTATGCAACCTGTAAAGACCACCTTCGTGCAATCCTTCTGCAATGATCCTATCGTCATGCTCATTGTCCTTTCACTAAACAAGTAGACTCATCAAACACTATTGCATATCTTCTTTAGTAATGGCCCCACCCGAAATTAGGTTCTTGGCCAACCCTGGTACAAATAGAACATTCTTTATGATCTTTACTTCCCCTGAAAGAAGTTTCACAGGTAAAGGAAGTTTCACAGGTACCGTTCCCTTGCGTTTGACTTGATGTGTTGTGTTGTCCCCAAGGCATACACAATGCCCACAATTCATTTCCTCAAAGGAATCCAACCAATCTCAATGTGGAGTCAGTAGAATCTATGTACCAATCAACACTCGTGGCTTGAGTTGCCAATGCGGCAGTGAAGTGTTCAAACTGTCAAATGTCTTTATTATTGTGATTTGCAACCTTCTTAGCAAAGTAACCTATTTGCTTCTTGCCTTTCTTTTGGTCACTTTGATTCCTATGGCATTCAGAAGCAAAATGACTGTATCTGTCATAGTAGTTGCAATTGCCCTTTCTTTTTGGCGTAGATGAAGAAGCGGAACTTTGTGAATCCGAAACTTGCATCTGACCCATACATTGCCCAAGATTCTGTGTCAAATCACCAGCATTGACACATAATATGGCCCTACTATGCCTTGCACAAGATCCGCTCTGCACCTTGATTGGATCTCCCTATAGAAAGTGCATGCCCTACTTCATCACAAGCTGCTCTCTTCAACTTTGGAAAGTTGCTCAGAATCCGAAGACTTTCACCAGCTGTCCAACTGTGCTTCTTGTTATGAAAACTGACTTCTCTACAGAAAGTGCACTGACTTTCAAGTTACACTCTTCAATCAAAAATCTGAAAAATCATCTAGAAATGTCCAAACTTTCACAAATCATAGGCTAAAACAACCTGCTTTGATACCATGATGAACATGCAGGTCTATCTATGACTTTGAGGGTGATGCCTATATAGAAACCGTGTATTGTTTTTTATTATGTGACTATGGTGCATCTATTTCCTTTCAATTGAAGTTTTTTGGTAGCTGCATAAGTGATGGATAGGACTGGTTAAGACATGTTTTTTTCTTGTTTCGCATGCTAGTTATAGTTCATTCAGAGAAGCTGCTATTTTTGTTAACGTACCTTGTTAAATGTTCATTCCTAATAAGCCTTGAATTGTAGTGATGGATAGGACTGGTTAAGACATGTTTTTTTTCTTGTTTCGCATGCTAGTTATAGTTCATTCAGAGAAGCTGCTATTTTTGTTAAACGTACCTTGTTAAATGTTCATTCCTAATAAGCCTTGAATTTAATGCACAGACCAAAATGGCATGTTGGGATAACATCTGAAGAACTTGATGTTCAAGAGAGACAGGCTTTTCTTACTTGGCGACGAGAATTAGCAAGGTGACGTGAACTTATGTGTATCTTTGAACAATGTTGATTTTTTGCATTTGCGGGATATGCTTTAAAGAAAGCTAGTACAGTGTGCAACCACATGATATAAAATCTTTTTGTATTTACTAAGTCCATTGTTATGAAGACGTTCACAAGTTGTGTAAAATGTAAGGGTGTTGAGAGAAACTATTGTGTGATAATGATTCTCCAAGAAAGATATCTAGAAGATATGATAAACTTTACCCCTTAAAGTGTCTTCTAGAAAAGGTCATAAAGACCTAAAACACAAGATGCATGGACCCTTTGATGGTATGCATAGCCTCCAGAGGCTCCACTCTCACGAGTAGGTACTCTTCTTGGAAATTGGATCTAATGACTAAATGTCCAGATCGAACCCATATGCAATTCTGTTGTTTTGGGTTCTTTATGTAATTAGTTAGGCCCCAAATGATGATGCAACATAATAGGGATCTACTTGTACTTTGTGTCCAATTTTCACCTACTGATTCTGATTCTGTTTGACCTACGATTAATTTCTGACATTACTTGTTATGCAAGTAGTTTGGATTATGTTCCTATTTGAGTTCTATCCTGTTTTTTAAGACATCGGAATCGTTTGCAAAAGAATTATCAGCAGCACGAGGAAGCTGTTGATTAAGCATTGTCAATATGTTGAGTTTCAAGGTGGTCAAAATGTTTGTGTCCACCTTTGATTTTTTCAACCTACGCTTATTCAGGGACGTGATTGGATTGCAACTCGGGTCCTTTTTCTTACAATTTTTAGCCGAGTATTAAGCAGTTAAAGTCCAGTGATATATTGACTGCAATTTCTTGGTACCGCACCAACTTGCAATATCTTTCATATTAGACTTTTGCGAGTTGCTATTGGCCCAGTTAAGTAAAAGTTAAAAAAAAAAACAGTTGGGGGCCCAAAGAGGAATTGCCACGTGGCACTGTCAGGGCCCGGACAGGTAGCAGAGGGCAGCGTTCTCTTATTCCGAGTCACTTCTGATCCCTACTCGCCACTTTTGGGGCTCTCCCGATGGCAAATATTGCATTTTTCTTCTCCTATCCCTGTTTTCTAGCGCTGCACTGTCTGGAAGGGAAGAAGAAAAAGAAGGGGAGAGGGGGGCTGTAGGCCACTTGGCAGGTTGCCAGGAGAGGGCCGGAAGGCTGAGGTGGAGGCTAGTTGGCAGAGTAAAGCCACTTGGCAGGTAGTAGGATAGCATGGAGAGGGAGGCATACCTCTCCTATGCATCTGTTTTTTGTGAAAAGAGGTGGAGGTGGTGGTGCATCCTTCTCTTTGCTCTCTCTTATTCCTCTTGGCAGCCATGGACAATACCATTTGGTTTGTGAAGAGACAGCAAGAGTAGTTTTGTATCTACTTTCCTTGAGTAGTTTTTGATTCTCTTCTATCATCTCTTCTTAATTCACCTCTCTTCTTGTAAAATTGGAGCCTACTCCTACCACGCAGCCTATGTCCCTTGCTATGGAGGTTACTGTATCTACCTCTGCTTTAGACCCCGATGCTTTGATGCTGGCAATTAACAATCTACAGCAACAGATTGTGGATATGCAAGCTAAGCACAGTCGGGATCAGGAGGATCTCAAGGAATTGACGCAGCTAAGGCAATTGGTGCATCAACCCTTGTTCACTCATGAAGTTTTTGCTGGGGAAAAGAAGGATAGAACCCCGGAGGCGGTCTTGCAATGGTTGGATCGATGGAGTTCGCACTTTTCCATGCACGATTCATCCGAGGATAACAAGATCAATCTCGCCGTCATGTACCTACGAGGTAAAGTATTTACCTGGTGGCAAGATATAAGGGGTAAGCCTGAAGTTCCTAGGAATTGGGAGGATTTTTGTAAGGCCTTTAAGGCGGCCTTCCTTCCTATTCTTGATGATTTCGAATTTTACCGTCAATATGCAACGATCCATATGGGGAGTCGGCCCCTGGATCAGCAAGCTACGTTCTTCATGGTAAGTAAAATCTTTTAACCAACATAAATAAGAACTGCAATCAACAACATCCATACATTTAATTGTTTCCAAAGCAGAAAGCATATACGGAGTAGAAATATCAACACTTCCATTTAATTCTATGAGTGAGCCGTTATGCAAGAACGACAAACTGAGTTACATAGTTCTTCTTCATAGACTCGTTCCTCTCACAGAACCACTCCTTTCCAAGTATTACATCTACCCTATCTAGATTCATAATGTGAAAGTCTAATTTATCCTTATAGGCTTGAATCTCTATTGGTAGACGTGGGACTATCCGGTTCCAAACTTGGCTTTCTGCTCCCGTTGCCAGCTTCACTGTGTATCGGTGGTCACTTTGCCTTGTTTCACCTTTAGCTTCTACAACAAATTAGCGTTAATAAAATTGTGTGTGGAACCATCGTCAAATAAAACAGTTACGGCTTGGCCACCCACAATCCCCTTCATCCGAATGAGGTCATGAGGGCCAAAAACAGCCGTATTAAAACAATAATGCTCGCACACAGAATTACCAGCAAAGGAAAGATTTACACTAGATATGCTAGAGTTACCTGGTGTCTTAAAAGATGCCCCTTTAGCTTTCCGTTTCTTTGGACATTCCTTCGCGACATGATCTGGTTCCATGCAGTTGAAGCATAGATTGTCGCTTCTGGCTTTCATAAAGGTTTCCTGGTCCAAGGTAGATCTTTTCTTCGACTTACCTGAACCTGAAGACCCATCCTTTGCCTTGTCTTTCGATTTCTTTGGAAAGAAAGGCTTCTTACCCTTTCGTCGGGCAAGACACCAATCTTAGGCTTAGCCATCATACGAGTATCATCGTAGATTCTGGCGAAGAGAACAACATCCTCGAGGGTAAGAGACTGGTTCCTCCTGACCTCTAGCTGATAGTCTCTTGGCAACCCAAGTATAGAATGAAACTTTACTAGCAAAGGATCTATTCTAGTTGCAAAACGAGAATAGACCTTTTGAAAATCTTGGCAATTTTACAATCTCCAAATGGAACTAATGTCTAATAACCTAAAGCAAAAAAATTACCAGAAGGTGAAATTTTTAGGAAACTTAGGCAAGAATTTAACAATGTGTTTCCTGAGCAACTTCCTGAGGGTCTTCCCCCCTCTAGGGGTGTTGACCATGGTATTAAACTGATTCCTGGTAGTTCACCTATATCACTGTACCCTTATAGGATGAGTACTACTGAAGAGGATGAGGTTTATAGGCAACTGCAAAATTACCTTAAGATGGGCCATGTTAGGCCTAGTAAATCTCCTTGGGGGGCACCTGTGCTCTTTGTTGATAAAAAAGACGGAGGTACTCGTCTTTGTGTGGACTTTAAAAAGTTGAATTAATTAACGATTAAAAACCGTTATCCTTTGCCGCGAATGGATGAGCTGGTTGATCGATTGCATGGTGAAAATTACTTCACCAAAATCGATTTGAGATCAGGGTACCATCAAATTCGCATAAAGACTGAGGATGTTGAAAAAACCGGGTTTAGAACTAGGTACGGCCATTATGAGTTTCTGGTTTTACCATTTGGCTTGACAAATGCTCCAGTTCCAGTAGATGATGAACGATCTTCTTCGTCCATATCTGGGAAAGTTCGTGATAGTGTACTTAGATGATATTCTCATCTATAGTAAGACCTTGGAGGAGCATGAGGAACATCTCAGGACTGTCTTAAAGTTACTTAGACAGGAGAAACTTTTTGCCAAGGAGTCCAAATGTGTGTTCTTCCAGAAAAGGTTGTTATACCTTGGTCACATTATTTTGGACCATGGGTTGGAAACTGACCCAAATAAAATCTGACAAGTACGTGAATGGCCTATCCCTAAAACCATCCGGGAGGTTAAGTCCTTTTTGGGCTTTACGGGGTTTTTTCATAGATTCATCTTGAACTATGCATTAATTGCATTAGCCTTGACGAGTGTCCTCAGAGGGGCTAAAAGAGTTAGCCGACACAGTAAGTTCAGTCCTCCGGTTACTTGGACTGAAGAGTTGAATCAAAGTTTTGAGAACCTCAAATACTGTGTAACTACAGTGCCTATTCTACACATAGTGGATCCTAACAAGCCGTATGTAGTTGAAACGGATGCCAGTGACTATGCTATAGGCGCAATCCTATATCAGGATGGTAGGCTGGTAGCTTTTGAAAGCAAGAAGTTGGACCCTGCTCAAAGGCGGTATTCCACCTATGACAAGGAACTTTTTGCTGTTATTCATGCCCTGAAAGTTTGGAGACATTATGTATATGGCTCCCAATTTACTATAGTTACTGACCATCAAGCGTTAAAAGTATATTAACGATGTGGTCGACCTTAGGGGTCGTAAGGCCAGATGGTGAGAGATGCTCCAAGAATTTTATTATGACATTGAGTACCGGAAAGGTACTTTTAATAGTGTCGCGGATGCCTTAAGCCGGATTGGAGAGGTTAATCAGTTAAGCTTTTATGAGATTTAATCTGAGTTGTATTTGTCCTTAAGAGATTTGTGTAAGACTGATAGGTACTTCGATCATATTTGGCTAGACGTCCTGGCAGGTTCTTCTAGATCTAGTGATGAGCTTGGAATGCAGGATTCCAAGATTTCTCCTCAGGACAAGATACAGCGAGACTATTCCATTAGGAATGGGTTGCTTTTCCGGAATGGAAAAGTTTGTGTGCCAGAGAATGATGATATAAGGGCCCAAATCCTGCATGAATGTCATGACAGCCCGTGTGCAAGGCACCTTGGCTCACAAAGGACGCTTGACTTAGTAAAAAGGAACTTTTATTGGCCAAACTTAAAAAGTCAAGTGGAGGCATATGTTCGCAAGTGTGCACTGTAGGAATCCAGAATCAAGACTATTCATTAACACAAAGTATTCTCAAAGAGAAGAGAGAGATGGGTAGATGACCCTCTTGTAGAAACTTGTGGACAACCAATATGAACAGTAAATTGCTTAACAAAAGTGTGTCTCATACAAATGAATGGCTACATATAAGTAGTCCAAGATGGCTATCTACCTTCATGACTGTTGGCTGTCCAATAACTTGACTAATGGCTATCTAGCTACCATAAGTTACATAAAATAATTAAGTACCCCAAATAACAAGTTAGGAACTTAATTCACATGTATAGGCCCCTAGTGGACCCATAAGTCCCTACAAGTTACTTTCATACTAACTTGGGCCTAAAATATAAATGACCATGGTTACACAGATCTCGACCTTTTGGGTCATAGTAACCTATGGCTTCTATATCATTTACATTTATTATTCTAACACCCTCCTTAAATGAAAATGACATGTAGAAATGACATGTATTCACTAAGTAAGAAAATCAGCATGTTGCTTTAAATTTAAAGCTTCACAAAGAGCTTTAAATCGAACTCTAGGCAATGCCTTAGTGAACACATCTGCAATATTATCCTCCGTGGGACAATATTCAAGCGTGATGTCGCCATTATGAAGCTTCTCCCGAACAAAGTGATAGTGGATCTCGACATGCTTTGTTCTTGCATGAAATACTGGATTTCGTGCAATGGCAATAGCACTTTGACTATCTGTAAATAGGAGAGTAGCTGAGGGCTGGCCATGCTTCATATCGACAAGTAATTGTCTCAGCCATATACACTCCGTAGTGGCTGAAAACGTTGCTCTATATTCTGCTTCACTTGAGGATGTAGCAACGGTGGGCTGCTCCAATGAAAAAGCAATGACCACTAGTAGAGCGTCTAGTGTCTTGATCTCCACCCCAATCCGA
The DNA here is from genome assembly GCA_029204225.1 of Diphasiastrum complanatum. Classification (NCBI taxonomy): domain Eukaryota; kingdom Viridiplantae; phylum Streptophyta; class Lycopodiopsida; order Lycopodiales; family Lycopodiaceae; genus Diphasiastrum; species Diphasiastrum complanatum. Next base: position 39,394,199 of record CM055111.1, on the reverse strand, counting down.
GTCACAAAAACCAGCCAAACATGCATCATCACTAGAAGGATTAAACAGACTCTATCCTTACGGTAGTTATTCGTGCGGTAGGTGCAAAAGTTTCCTCATAATCAATGCCCTCCTTTTGCGCATAACCTTTGGCAACAAGTCTTGCCTTGTACCTTTCAACAGTACCATCGGACTTGTACTTGATCTTATAAACCCATTTACAGCCAATTGCTTTCTTTCCATGTGGAAGATCAACAAGAACCCATGTTTGGTTCTTTATGAGTGAGTCATACTCCTCTTTCATCGCGTCCTCCCAACATTTTACTCCTCTGGCCTGCTCATAAAAAACAGGTTCTATTGCACTATCCTCAATAGATATAAGAGCAAAATCAGAAAAATCAGCAAATTCCACCGATTTAGATGAGGCACGAGTCTTCCCTTCATAGAAGCGGTTCACTTTGCTGTCCTGCAAAGTCTGCAACCGCCATTTAGGGACTGGTTTAGGCTGTCCAACAGCCTTACTTCGATCAACGCTTTGTTGTCCAAAGTGATCTGAACTGTCAACACTTTGCTGTCAACATTTCACTGTGCAGTTCTCCGCTGGTGAGAAAGTCTACTTGAGAGTCCCAGTTGACTCTAAAACCCTCAAATCAGGAGTGTGTGCTAAGTTGTCTCCTAGGTATTGTGGTCCCTTTACCATCAGTAGGAGACTAGGCGAGGTCACCTATGAACTAGAACTCCCACACAGTGTAAGGTTTTTCTAGTCTTTCATGTAAGTCAGTTACGAAAAGCCTTAGCCAGAAAATCTGGTAGGGGACAGTGTTCTAGTTCTCCCATTGGATCCTCAACAACCTCCACATGAACCAGAGGAGATTCTTGATAGTAGAGAGACGCAGACTCGTCATACTCTATACCGAGAATATCTGGTCAAGTGGAATGATCAGCCTGTTGAGAATGCCACTTGGGAAAGAGGCAGCGTCCTTCGCAAGATTTTTCCAGACTTTGTCTTAGAGGACCAAGGCGGTTCTTAAGGGGGAGGGAGTGTTACGAGCTCGTGACCAGTGCTGAACCCTAGAGAACACAGATAGGTTAGATACCACAGTCAGGGTCGTGTCCAGCGTACACGACCAACAGGGCAAGACAATGTGAGTAGCGTGCCCCAGCACGGTCCATAGCCATGGCGGGTCTAACACAGTCTAGGGACCCTGTCAGCAGGACATGCCCCCCCCCCCCCCTAGTTGGGTCCCAACGTGCAGTCGGCCACGTCAGTGCCATGTGGCCGACACTTGGCAGTTGCATGCTACCAGTCCTCACACTGGGCTAGGAGGGGCTTACTCTATATCAGGGAGTAGGCAAGGTTGGGTGGGTCAGTTAGTGTTTGCCCTATTGTGGTGTTAGGATCTATTGCAGATGGTGCGGCTCTGGAGGTGGTGGCATAGCTGCAGGTGTGGAAGGGGAGGCTATGGATCCATGGGGAGTACTGGCGGAGGGGGTGGCAGGGGTGGGGGCGGTGGCGGGGGTGACAGCGGGTGCAGCAGTGGAACAGGTCTCCGCGACATTCATGGATGGCTCGCCGGCCTCAACGCTGGCTCAAAATGAACTCCAATTTAGCAAAAACAATTTGAGAACGTGAAAATTGTTAGAGTTAATGTTTACTTTAGTACCCCTAATGTTATCATTTAGGATTGATAGTGATAGTTTGGCCATGCCTGCGTGCTATTATAGGGGCCATTACTATTTATAGTAAGTCATATTTTAGGGTCATTACTATTTATAGTAAATTCGTATTTTAAGTCATGCATGTAGGTGGGCGCACTACTACTAGAATAGGATTTGCTTTTATCACTTAGAAACTCATCTTGGGTGTTTACCCAATATAGGTAGTAATTATAGCAATTAGCTTTTTGTCTTTTGCTATTTGCTTTTTGCTTTTTACCTTACACATAGTTTAGAGAAAGTATATATGTAGGCTGGCGCCCTACCTCATTTGTAATGGGACATAGTTGGGGTACATCTCTTCATCATTGTTGTTCTCTCTCATGTGTATGACTATTGTCTAAACAACAGTAGGAATCTTGTCTTGGGTTTCAAGTCTGTTTTCTAACATGGTATCAGAGCGTGGTTGAAGATTCAAGAGAACAAGGAGGTACTTCAATGAACGGAATCAATTCATAAGGGATTGATTTGGCCATCATCTTCAAGGAGAAGAGCAGGTGCAGGTGGTGTCCCTAGCCAGCTTTTAAGTTTAATCTTCATCTACAAGGCTGGCAACTGTGTGGGAGAAGATCCGGTGGACAAGGAAAAGAACTGAGCTACAAAGAGGAGATTATGAAAGCCAGAAATTGCTAGAGGACAGATTGTTGGAAATTCACAAGGAATTGTTCATTGGAGGAGAGCTAAGACAACTCGTTGGACTGCAAAGTGTTTGAAGGCTGTTCGCTGGACCTGTTTTCTGGATTAGGAGAGTTCTTCGCTGGCTATTTGCTGGAAAGCAGCTGGTCAGATCGCTGAAAGTCAGATTAGATCGTTGGAAGACAGCAGGTTAGATCGCTGAAAGACAGGTTAGATCGCTGGAAGACAGCAGGTCAGATCACTGGAAGACAAGTCTGATCGCTGGAATCAGATCAATACATGGTTGTTTGTTGGCTGCAGGAGTGTTCACTGGCTATTTGCATGTTGATTATTGTCGGATTAACTGTAAATCAGTTTGCTGATCTGAGTCTGAACCTATTCATTATTGGTGTCTGATTCGTTGATCTAAATCAGTTTGCTGGAACTGTAAAATCGTTCGCTAGTTGGAGCAAGATAGAAGATCCAAGGAACACTAGCCAGGAATTGCTAGTGTTGGAGAGCTATCGATACATGTAGGAGACAGGTGACTACTGGTTAGAACACTATTGGTAGATCATAGGGCTGTTGAAAGCGTCCTACTGCTTGCTGAGAATCTGCAAATTTCCAGCCACAAGTTGACCGAACCCTAAATAGGGTCTGCTGAATTTTGGGCGCCCTCCTCTAAGTCTGCAAACCTGAAAAATCAGCAAAGTAAGAAAGCTCCAACACCCAAATTAGAAGCAGATTTTTGGGCGCCCTCCTCAAGACAAGACTTGCTGAAAACTGGCTGCAAAAAATCAGATTTGAGATGCTGATTTTTGGGCACCAAAAATTGCTCCTCCAAGATCCATGATGGGTGCCCTCCTTCAACCTGAAAAGAGACAAAAAAGCTGATCCAAACTCCACTTGGAAAAATCAATAGGATGCTGAATTTTCAGATCACAAAGTAGAGTAGCTCCTCTTTTGGTAGGGCGCCAACATACAAGCTTGCTGCAGATCCGGTTGCTTTGAAACCATGTAGAAAAGCAAGAGTCAAGTCACCAAGATCTAGTTATCAATCAATCTCCACAGAAAACAAGAGAGAAGAGGCTGGGCGCCCAACTCTAAGAGAGAGAGAGAGAGAAACAACAACAAGAGCAATGGAGAGCAATGCTTAGCCAAACTGTCCAAAATGGAATACACAATGAGCATCTAAGTACTCTACCTGGATGTGGCGAAATGCCACCAAACCCTAAGGTTAACCACTTACTAAATGTAGGGCACCCGCAAAAGTCAAGATAGGGCCCCTAAACAAAATTAGACCCCTAAGGACCCACGAGTCAGTACATGACCAAAATTGGGTTCAACTGAACTTAAGACAAACTTAAGATGACCTAAATAACTAAATACCCATGGTTACACAAATCTCGACCTTTTGGGTCAAAGTAACCTATGGATTAACTTCAGCATAGTCATTTATTTCTAACAGTTTCTGGGATCTTTTGGTTCTTCAAATGGTAGTTTGTAATTGTTAAGGGTCACACAATTATTACCATAAGTTTGAACACAATAGTAAGGCTTGAATATGGTGATATTCTCGTATTTTAAAAAAGTTCGTGAAACACTTTTTCTTTTGTTTGTTATTGAATTCTCATAGCTTGTTAATCCATATGATATCTTGATACATCTTTATTTTATTGATTCTCATAGCTTGCCATACTTTTGCAGATTGGAAGATAATGAGAAGTTGGTAATCACTCCATTTGAAAAAAACCTTGATATATGGCGACAACTTTGGCGTGTCATTGAACGATGTGATTTGGTAAAGTTCTCAACTTATCATGCACATGAGTTTCGTATATGTTGCCTTGAATTTTGTATGCTTGCTATCGATTTTTCCCATGGTAGTGTTAATGTCCTAAAATTTAGGTCTAGTTTATCCTTCTAAAGCATCAGAAGCTCCAAGCTTACCCATTTGTATTACGTAGGGCCAATCAAATTCTACCTGGTCTTTTCTTTCATGGCTTCTACATCTTAGGTGCAAGGGATTTTCATCTTTCTTGTTTGTAAATATGGTGAGAGTTTTCTCATCTTAACTGAACCCATGGTGCCATGGTTATAATTCTCATCTCACTTTCCTCATTTGTCTCTTCATCTATCCATTCCCATAGGTTACTTTGACCCAAAAGGTCGAGACTTGTGTAACCATGGGTTAGGTTTATTATTTAGACCATGTTAAGTCAGTTTTAGTTAAGTTGGACCCAATTTTGGTCTAGTAGTAACTCGTGGGTCCAAGTAAAGTCTAATTATGTTAAGGGACCCGATCTTGACTTTTGGGGGTGCCCTATAATTAGTAGTGGGTTTAGAAGGTTCTAGAACTTAGGGTTTGGAAGAGTCTAGGCCCTTGGAAGGCCTATTTATATGTACTCATTTTTCATTTGTAATTCATTCCCTTTCAAGCATTGCTACTACATTCTCTCTCCTTGAGGGCGCCTAACCCTCTCCCTCTTCCTCTTCTTCTTCTTTTTCTTGTATATGGAGATTGAATGTGAGAAGGATCTTGGCACTTTGATTTCCTACATGTATCAGAGCCATGGATCTTCTATGCTTGATTTAGGGCGCCCTACCAAAAGAGATCGTCTTCACTTAGGAATCACAATAATTCAGCACCTTTGCTGATTTTTTGGAGTGAAGATCCGTTTTTTGACTCTTTTCCGTTTTGCAGGAGGGCACCACACATCAAAGAAGATAACAGGATTTTGGGCGCCCAAAAATCAGGTTGTTGTTTGCTGATTTTTCAGGTTGTAGGAAGGCGCCATTAATTATCTTCTTCGGGGCTTCTTTTAGGTCGCCCACATCCGTGTAGGTTTATCCTACTTCCGTTGGTCCGCTGCTGCCCTATTTTTCAGATTTGCTCCTTTGCAAGAGGGCGCCCATCTACAAGCAATTTCTATTCTTCTGATTTGGCTGGAAAATCAGCACCCTTGCTGATTTTACAAAGTGAAGATCCGCTTCTTTTTGCTTGTTTCTAGGTGTGGAAGAAGGCGCTAATTTTTTTGTGATGATCCGATCACATTCCGAGGCTGAAAATTGGACAACATATCACCATTTGTAGGGTGTTGCAACAGCCCTATCCGTGTGTGTATTGTTCACACTTTTTGGCAAGAAAGAAGGGTTCCGGAAAAAAGCTTTGTTGGAGGCTAACCTAATTCTTTGCTTGCTGGTTTTTTGAGTTTGTAATGCAATTTCAGGCTGAAATTTTCAGCACACAAGGCTTGTAGGAGGGCGAGTTCCTACATCCATCTAATGTGTGGTTTCACACATTCCGATGCTGATTTTTCAGATTTGATACTTGCTGGTTTTTGTGTCTTTCAGGGCACATTTAAGGTTTGAAAAAGTTTATCTTCTTGGCTGGTTCTTATGGCAAGAGATTTGGGAGCAATTCGTACTTGTTCGGGCGAAGATATGTTGGATGGCACCAACTATTCTTCATGGAGTTGCAAGCTGAGGTTTGGCATCGACGTGATGATCAAGCTCTTTCATTGGTTTGATCATTGTCTGTCTACAAGTACAAGTTTGCATCGGAATGTTGATATGGTAGAGCATTCTTCTTCTCTTGAGCCATTTGTTGCAAATGATGGATGCATTAGTGAAGAACTTTATGAGCAAGCTTCTCAAGTTAATGTTTTGGAAAAGGCTGAAATAAAGCATTCTTTGAAGCCATTTTGTACTAATGGAGGAGGGGAAAAAATCATGTCAATTAGTATGTTGGTTCAAAGTAACGTGTTGCTGGATTTTTTGGGTGTTCAAAGTGGCAAGCTGCTGGTTTTTTTCTTGAAGATGGTGGACAGCAAATTTAGCCATGGTTTATTGATCATTTTCAGCCTATGTTACATCGTGAGCATCCTATTATGCATCGGGAACGGCCTGTGGAAGGTTTTTGGACAGCAAGGTCCACACTTGGAACACTTTGTGGCTGTTGGACATCCTGTTACAACCTCTTGTTGGCTGTCCGAGTCTTTGCAGGATAGCAAAACATCTTTTTACCTTGGAGGAAACACACATACCTCAGCAAAATCAGTACCTTATGCTGATTTTCCTGTTTTGATGCTTACTTCTTATGATGACGGTGTTGCCTTACCTAGTGTTGGTGAGCAGATCATTGATAGTAAGATTCGGGAGGATGTGATGGTAAAAGAGTATCATACTCTTCTTTATGTTTCTTGTGGTAAGAAGACTTATGGAATCATGTGGGAACCATTGATGGATTGCAAATCCATATTTCGGCTTGTGGCTGGTTTTTTGGTTACTAACTTTGGATGGAGCATGCTTGTCTTCACTCTTCGACTTGATGCTAGAGCACTTCGTATTCTACATCTCTTCTACATCGGGCATGATTGGGGCTGAGATTTCGGCTACTTCGACTACTTCAAGCTGAGGTTTGTTTTTTTTGGCAGCATTAAGCTTGGACAGCGTCATTTTATGTTTTTACATTATCATTTAAGGAGGGTGTTAGAAATAGTAAATGATAATGTTTTCACATAGGTTACTTTGACCCAAAAGGTTGAGACTTGTGTAACCATGGGTTAGGTTTATTATTTAGACCATGTTAAGTCAGTTTTAGTTAAGTTGGACCCAATTTTGGTCTAGTAGTAACTCGTGGGTCCAAGTACAGTCTAATTATGTTAAGGGACCCTATCTTGACTTTTGGGGGTGCCCTATAATTAGTAGTGGGTTTGGAAGGTTCTAGAACTTAGGGTTTGGAAGAGTCTAGGCCCTTGGAAGGCCTATTTATATGTACTCATTTTTCATTTGTAATTCATTCCCTTTCAAGCATTGCTACTACATTCTCTCTCCTTGAGGGCGCCTAACCCTCTCCCTCTTCCTCTTCTTCTTCTTTTTCTTGTATATGGAGATTGAATGTGAGAAGGATCTTGGCACTTTGATTTCCTACATCCACTTGTACTCATATTTTTTCATCTCATGGTCACATCATACCACACTAAAATAACTTCTATATAAAGTGGATAATTCTATTGGTTTTCTTACCCTTATGTTTGCTGGAGGGTTGAAATTTCGAGAACATGAGGGAAGCTAAAGTGGCTACTTATGCGTCAATTATGATAAAAAGACTTGCACATGTAGATGGAGAGATGATAGAGACAAGGGAGAATGATCGTACCGATCGATATGGAGACCTACAAACTGATAGTCCCGATGGGTCTCTTGGAGGAGAAATTCTAACTAGCTCACTGTTACTCTATGTTGGACTACTCTTTTGGACGGTTGAATTCGTCTTTTAGGACTTTTGGCCAAGTGCCTTAGATATCTCACATTAATGCATTGCTCATAAATCCATACTACTTCCTTTTGTAGTCTCCAATCTTTAATTATTCTAGATGCCAAAATGAGCTAGTGTATCATTTGATGTGGTACATGCATATCTAGAGGAGGTAGCTTGTTTTGTAACCCAGGACCAAGGTCATGAGATGTATACATATCTAGAGGAGGTACAACTTCCGGTATCTATGTCTATAGTCCAAATGGAGGTACATGCTCCTTGGGCAGGTGGTAAACAGGTCTTTCAAAAATCTATTGACAAGTTTTCATTTTGTACGACACTTTCTTTCAGAGTAGTCTTATTACACAAGGCCTAGATATTATAACTCATGTGGCTATACAGAGAGAACTGTTTTTACTTGACATGTATGTTTGAAGTTGACAATTGGTCGTCAACAATTGGACAAGATAATAGATTAGCAAGAATACAGTTTACTATTCAATCAAACCAATAATATACCTAAACCTTGAACCCTAAATCCAACCCTAAACTCTTATGCATCCACATAAGTTGTTGGAGGAGGTGATCTTGTTGATAAAAAATTGAGACATTTTTCAGATGTATACATCTCTTTTATTAAGGAATTGTTCATGATTTTGAATTGAAGGTATTGGTATAGTGAATAATTCAGCAAGATTAAGGAGCCTATGAGACTCCTACAGAGAGTGATGTCGTAGAAGGATCTTTTACCACCTCTAATAGAATTCCTTACATGATGCTCCATGGATGTGTCTACATGCTTGCATAGGTCCATGTGATATCTTTTGAGAAATGAAGTAGCATACTGAAAATGATAAATCTAATGATATTATGAAGTCTTAACTACCTCAATTTCCAAAGATGAGTGTTACATCCTTTTCAATTAAGGTGTCTTGTGTTGTGTCCCCTGGGGGTTTTTGAAAAGCATGTCCAGGGAGTGACAATAACTCCCTTTGATGGTAGTCAGATTTGAGTTGAACAGAAACAAGCACGAATAAGGTGCTTTGGGAGAGAGAGAGAGAGAGAGAGAGAGAGAGAGAGAGAGAGAGAGAGACACACACACACACACACACACACACACACACACACATTCATTCTTACTTAGACGAGTCTGTGGTTTTGCAGGTTGTAATTGTTGTGGATGCCCGAAATCCACTGTTTTACCGCTGTCTAGATTTAGAGGTATTTATTAATTTAGAACTCTCTCTCGTAGCATTTAATATCTGCTGGTGGTTGTTCTTCAACTTATTGCTTAATCCGCTTCTTGATTGATGTGAAATTTCAGGCTTATGTTGCTGAAATTGATGCAAATAAAACAATTATATTGCTTCTAAATAAGGCAGATTTGATACCCCTTTCTGTCAGGTTGGTACTTGAAGATTTTGTGCTTTTCAGCTCCTCTTGCTTCATGTTCCATCCCCTTACTTCATTTTCAGGTTAATATGCATTACTAGACATAATACATCAGGCTTCTTTAGTTTTTGAGCCATTGCAATTTTACTACAGGAAAAAGTGGGCTGAGTATTTCAGATCACAAGGTGTTAAGTTCTTATTTTGGTCTGCTAAGGAGGCCACTATATTACTTGAAAGAAATGCGCATGTAAATGTGCAGCCAAGAAATGTAATGGAAGGAGGTTCTAAGCAGCAAGATACTAATTGCCTTGAGGATGATGTTAGAATATTGGGGCGACATGAACTTCTTGAAAGACTCCAGCATGAAGCAGAAATTGTTGTCATTAATCGTCAAGAATCCACTTCCAGTTCTCAGAATGTCAGTGGCAAACTCAGAAGTAACGAACTACAGTTGCATCACCCAACAGAAAGTGACGATGAAGCTGTGCATGAGGTCAGTTCTGAGAAAGAACTTACTCAAGTGATCTCCAGACATGTTGCTGTTGGTTTTGTTGGATATCCAAATGTTGGTAAAAGTTCTACAATCAATGCTTTGGTTGGAGGAAAAAAGACGGGTGTTACATCAACTCCTGGTAAAACAAAGCATTTTCAAACCTTGATAATCAATGAGAAATTGATTCTGTGTGATTGCCCAGGCTTGGTATTCCCATCTTTTACAAGCTCCAAATCTGAGATGGTAGCTTCAGGAGTTTTGCCTATAGATCGAATGACAGATTATAGAGGACCAATACAAGCTGTGGTAGAGCAGATACCTAGAGAGACGTTAGAGAAAACATATGGCATCTCATTACCAAGTCCAAAGCCTTACGAACCAGAGGACAGGCCTCCGTCAGCTGCAGAATTTTTGAGGGCTTATGCTCTATCACGTGGGTATGTGATCTCAAGTGGATTGCCAGATGAAACCCGGGCAGCTCGACTGGTATTAAAAGACTACCTAATTGGGAAGCTGCTTTATTGCCATACACCACCGGATGAAGACAATCTTTTTTCCTCTGAGCTCCATAGCAATGAAGGGTCTGACATATCACTTTCTGATGATGACTCTGAAGAGGAAGGCCCTGTAAACTTGGAGCTGAAAGGTGAGGAAGAAGCAGGCCAAAGCCCAGAGTCAATTGTTGCTCAGAAGGAGACAGTTTCTGAGCAAGAAATACCAAAAACTTTTGAAACTCTTACCATGCATGGGCAAATCACAACATCAACTAGTGCAGCGGACTCTTGGTCAAAACTTAATGGCATTTTTGGGGATGTTGAAGCATCAAATGTTAGAGATAGTTCACATATTAGATCGCACTCATCCCATAAAATGCAAAAAAAAGCTCCAAGGAAGAAGGATCGTTCCTGGCGGGCAGGAAATGATGAGAGTGATAGGAAGCCCATGATAAGGGTTGTATCTAAGCCTGTCAGTCATGGAGCTGCAACCTTGGGCCAAATTATCACTTAGTTTTTTACATGAGACATGAGACTTGAAAAATATGAATAGCCTGTAAATTTATGCTTGATTAATATGAAACACTTGTATTGTGGAGTATGCTGATTGGCTCTTAATTTTTCTTGCTGGAATTTTATGTTTATGAAAAGTCCTATCTTTGATTGGTCTCCAGGGGAATTTAAACTATATTAATGACAATTAAGCTTCTTCCATTCGTGAAAAAGCGTATTTGAAGGCGTGCCCTCAGTAATTGTTTTCAGAATGTTAAAGTGCAAAGTTTCGAGTGACTCTTGTAGGTGACGGGTATTAAGGTCAAATTTGCTGTCAATTCCCATAAGCACCTTTTGGGTATTAGTTGGTATGCATATGACAATTCTCTATCCTATGGAGCTTGTAATGTAGCAAAAACTTTCAGAGCTAGAACTAGTTAAAAACTACAAGCAGTTCTGAAATAAGGATAGATTTGAAATTGCTTAAGATGTATATGATTTTTATATCAATAACTGTCTTTTATACTTATATCTTGCAAGATGATGTAGGATGCATTATATAGTCCAAACATTGTACAGGAGCCT